>JAWWMU010000092.1:3892438-3903573 GCA_035048155.1 Cinnycerthia olivascens | reverse complement strand
CCCAGCGCCCAGCCAAGCGAGAGGGGGAGCCGATAAATAATTCATTAAATAAATAAACATGGTGAGAGTGCGGGGAGGAGGCAGGAGTGTAACCAAGAAAGGGCTCGGTGAACGCGGGCATGAAATATTCACCAACCACACCTACTAGGGCCCAACGCGCTGAGCTCAGGGCTCCCGACCCGCCCGCGGGAACCAGGTGCCGGCACGTGTCCAGCCAGACACGGCAAGAACATGCCAAAGGCATGCAGGGCGGATGGTCTGGATCAGGGAGCAGGTAGCTGGCAGTGCTGGCGTGACCATGTGGAGATGAATGGTCCTGGCTCCTGCCAGCTTCTCCTGGCAAGGTTCGGGGCAGCCCCTCACAGCCCCATGCTGGTGTTTGTCCTGCTGGGCTGGCACACCTGGGGCACACTCAGCATACACCGTGTGCCCACCGGCTCCCAGCCCTGCTCCTCCCTGCCCCTTCCCTTTTATATCTCGTGTCAGTCGTTAAATTTGAATGAAGCCTCACGGATGGTTGCACTGCACCAGTGCCTTGATGAGCACCGGGTGGGCATCGCCTCGGGGAGGGCACAGGGCCTGAGCCTTCCCATTTCCCAGGGAGAGGGGGGAAGACCCAGCTCTGAAGGAATCCTGGGGGCCATCCTGGGGCTGGGCTTGGGCGTGCTGGCAGTGTGGGCCCATGGGAGGTGAAGATGGGCGGCCGTGCCACCAGCCACCCAGTCAACTCCCTGGTGAGCCACAGGTCCATGCAGAGTAGCGTCTTTCCAGAGGCACCAGATGTGAGCCCTGCTGTGCAGGGGGACATGGGAGCAATTCGTTAATTAGCACCTCGGTGGTTTGAGTTCATTTATGCGGAGCTGGATTTTGTGGGCTTGCAGAGGAAGGTTAGTTGGCACCGCAGCACCGGCCACCAGTGAGGGAGCAGCGGTGCCAGGCGGCAGCGTCAGGGCCAACAGAGGAAATCAACTTCCTCATGAAGCCGTGCGTGGTTCCCAGCCCTGCTGCCCGCCCACCCCGGCGCTGGGGCTGCTCCCGCTGCCCGGCAGGAGGAAGTTGCAGGGTTCCTGCCCTGGGCGCCAGACGCCTGCTTGCCGGAACCCTGGCTCCAGCAGGCTCCACTGTGCCATATCTCACCCGCCCTGGGTGTGTGGGCACCCAGAGGTGCTGGGTGGGAGGTGTGAGCCACCAGCTCCTCATGGTTCCCACGGCCAGCAGCCACGGTCCCGATGGTGTCACGGCATGAGGGCGATCCCAGGTAGAAACGGGTCACCCCATGGTGCAGCACAGCCATGCACACTCCCACTCGAGCCCAGTCTGGATGCTGGACTGCTGTGCCAGGCAGTGCCACGGTCCTGTCTGTCCTTTGTGCCACATCCCTTGTCCCAGCAGCCCACACGCCGGCGCCGGAGGTTACCTGGCAGGAAGCGCCTGAGTCAGCAGCCGGCACTGGGTGACTCAGCCAGCTCCTCTCCTCTCTGCCTGCATGGCGAACCTCCCTCCTGGCCTCAAGATCACTCCAATATCATCTGCCGGTGGCAGCCCCGGCCTTACTCCCAGCTCCTGCTGCTCTGACGTGACCACGGCATGGGTGGGCTGGAGGGTGTGAAGGCCGTGCTGGGTAGGAATCTTGGGTAGGACAGGCACAGCAGGGGGTGGCACATGGCCCCAGTGCAGCCACAGCTTCCTGGGAAGGGATAAGGACACAGACATGAGTTTGCGGCCGCCAGCCCCAGCACCTGGCTCACCACTGGCTCTGGAACATGCTCTGCTCATCCCAGCATGCCACCCTGGTGTCCCCTGTGAAGTGTCCGGTGGTGCCTAAGTGACATTAATCTGATGAAGGCGTGACAAGCAGCATGAATATCCTGCTCCCATCGTACACAGATCACACCACAATCAGTATCTGGGAGCACTGGCAGAGGTGGCAGTGAACTGGGAGGTGCCAGGCTGGGGGTGCCAGGGACAGACTCACAATGTGCTGTGCTCTAGGTTGTCCCCATTCTTCTGCCCTGACCCTGCAGGTGATGGTGCCAGGGGACCTGCAGTCGCTCTGGCCCAAATGAGGATTGGGGATGGGCGCAACCACCCTTGGAAACACAGGAGCCATCCTAGGAACCCCCCAGCTGGCACTGAGCTTGGCAGTGTGGGGATGCTCTGGCTCTGCCCCAGCGATGGGCCATCAGCATTGGCCACCTGCCTCTTGAGGACAGCCCATCCCTATCCCATTCCAGGCAGGGGCCACGGCCACGGGTGACCGTCCCCCAAAAAATGGGCAGGGTGTCACAGTGCCCCTGCCATGCTGTGCCATTGGTGATGGGCAGAAGTGCAGGGAAACAAAGGAGCCAATAAGCTGGGAGGGGGACTGGGGCTAAGCGTGCAGGCGCAGGAGATTTCAGGGCCTGAAATATTCATCAGGGCTGACGGCGCCTGCCGTCACGCCGGCCGTGAGCGATGGCACGGGGGGGCTTCAATAATGCAATGCTTGCAAATGGCTCTTGAGAGGGGCTGGGGCCACAGCGAAAATGGGGGTTCCCTCCACTGGCTGCTGTCACCCCAGGGCTGTGCTGCTGGCCAGGTGATGCTGCGGTGCTGGGAGCTGAGTGCTGGAGAGGGGAAGAAGCAGGAGGTGCTGATAGCACCACCGGGGATAGCCAGGAGAGCACCTAGAGGTGCTGGCAAGGTGTGGGGTGCCCTATGCTGCTGGCACCCACCACCCGAGGGGCTGGCAGAGGACCCTGGGTGGGTGCAGTGTCCCTGCAGCCTGGCAGTGTCCGGTTGCTCCATCTGGGCTAGGCAGGGTCCCAGCCTGGGTGTGAGCATGGCTCTATGCCTCCCATGCCGGGTGTTGCTGTTGCAACCACTTTGTGCTCCCGTGCTCAATAATTCAGAGCATCAACCCTGCCTCTGCTGCACTTGCCTCTGGCCACAGGCTGGCCACACTAGCCAGTCCACCTGCCAGCTGCTGGGACTGGCCTGTCCTGTCTCTGGGCTGGGACTGCAGGGACCCAAGGAGCTGCCCGAGGCAGAGCAGGGAACACCAGCACTGTGCCCAGCGGAGCCAGATGCTGGTCAGGCAGCACCAGGCTCTGCCATGGCTAACGAGCTCTTTGCCAGGGAAGTTTGTTAGCAGCCTGAGGATCAAAGGAGCACAGGGCAGATCGGTGGATGTGGGGAGCAGGGCCCAAAGATCTCCAGAGCTCCATCTCCACCATCCCCACAGCGTCCTCCCAGTGGGCATGTGCCCAGAGAGGCTGAATGGCAGCACAGGTGGTGTGAGCCTGGCGACACCCTGGCACAGAGCATCACAGCACCTACTCAGGCACCCTTGGGATGTGCTGCCCTGGGTGGGCACCTACCCCAGCCCCTGCCCCCACTGTCTGGCTGCCCTGGAGACAAGGACACTGTGCTGGGGTGGTGACCCATGTCATCTGCACCCATCCATTAAGTCCTAATCATTCTCTCCAGGGATCCAGAGGCTGTCCCAGCACGGGGACCATGCAGGCCCTCAGTCTGCAGCAGGTCCAAGCAGAGCTGGTGGCAAGGGCAGCTCCTACCCATCCCCGTTCCAAGATAGCAGGATTATTGTCCAGCAGGATTACATCACACTGGGAGTGCTCTCCAGCACGTGCAAGGGCACAGGCACGACAGGAGAGATGGACACAGGCATGGACAAACAGCCACCCTGGCCCAGAAGCAGCATCTGTGCCTACACCCCTGCATGTGCACACCCACCAGAGCCAGGCTGGCTCACAATCCAGTGACCCTCCCCACACGACTGCCACCCTGGGCCCTGGAGTGGACAGAAACATCAGCGCCTGCTGCTCCCACTTGGCAGCTGGGACTGGCCAGCTGCTAGCCCAGCCCCCCGGGATGCAGGTGGGATGTGACAGCCCCTGCACGCCTGTGCCACGCCAGCCCAGTGCCCGCACCCTCATTGCTATGGCAGGAGCGGGCTCGGTGCGTGCAGCTCCGGTTAATTAACCGGCGTGGGCCAGCTCCCTCCAAGCCCCCGCTGAGTGTTTTGCTAAATTATAACCTTGACGATGCGCATCATCAGGCGGCTGCTCAGGGAACAGCCGCTCCGGCCCCCACACCCTGTGCTCAGCACTGGTGTGGTGGTGTGGAGCTGCCCGGCCACCGTGGCATCATGCCAGGGTGGCATCACAAAGAGGTGGCATCCGTCAGAGTGCCCGTGGCTGCGGGGTAAGGAAGGAGCTGGTCCGAGGTGCCCGATGGGCTCTGTGGTTTGGCCTCAGAGTCCTGGGGAGCCTGCGGCCAGTGCCTGGTGTCCAGTCCATCGTGCCCAGTGTCTGGCATTCCCAGTGCCCCGCTCCTCAGGGCTCAGCATGCATGTCCCCTTAGCACACGTGTCCCCTCGGCATGTCGAGCCAGTGGCCCCGTTTCCATGGTGACACGGAGCCATTTCCCATCTCCGGGATGCTCTCGACAGCTCTCGGGTGGGCGCTGCCACCGTTGCCCTTCACCCATGGTAAACAGGCAGGTCTGGGCCCCACAGCCCGGGGGGGTTCCCTTTCCCGTGCTCCTCCCTTTCAGCCCTCGGGGTGGGGCATCGTGCCCCACGTCCCCTGAGTGTCCTGGGAGTATCCCGGGACCCCGGGATAGCTGCAGTACCTGACCTTATCCCCACAGCGGGCTGATGAGGGGTGTTTGGGGCACGCTGAAGCCCCTGTCACGGCAGGGCTGGATGAGGGGACTCAGGCAGCGTGGCTGGGTGAGGGTTCTGGTGCCAGGAGTGGAAGCTGCTGGGAACACCGCAGTGCTAAAGGGACCGTGCCCAGCAGGCTCACCCTGGTGCCGTGGTGCATCCTCAATCCCTGTCCTGACAGTGAGCCAGGGCATGGGGTGGGCATGGCCATGCTGTGTTCCCTCCTCGTTGCCTGCTGCGGCTCCCAGCCCCTGGCACTACTCGGCTCTTTATCCTACTCTCCATCTTAGTGCTGCCTATTACCATTTCCCATCACTTGCTATTTCCAGGTGATAAATTTTTTCCTTCCCAGTTTCTGAAGGTTTAACTCCCACCCACCTGGGGCACCTGACATCCTCACCCCACACTCCTCCCCATGGCACCCCGGCATCCCGGCTGGTGTGGGTGGCACTAGGTGGGGGGTGGGGGCGGCCCTGAGGCAGGGGGGTGGCGAGACAGAAGGGATGGGCTAATGGAGCCCATTCCTTGAATAGATTCAATTTCTGCCGCGGCGGCTGCGGGGTGCGGAGCCATCAATTGGATTCAGGGGACGGGGAATCTGATTTGGAGCGGCCGCGCCATCAATTAGCCGTTATTGATGGCATTGCTCATTGGAAGTCGATGGGATTTGAAGCTGGTGGCAGCTCCCGCATACCAAACAACGTCAGCTCAAGGACAGGCCCCTGCTGTGCCCAGACCTAGCACCCACCTCGAGGGTCCCACAGGGACCCCTTGGCCTTGTCTGGGAATCTCTGAGGGTTTGGGGAAGGGGCGGTGGAATGGGCAGCCCCCTCTGGAATCCCTGCATGGGTTCCTGCAAGGCACGGCCCATCAACATCCCTGCACAGGGGTCCTGCAGGGCACAGTTGTCCCCCAGCATCTTTGTATGGGTCTCCTTTGGGGGATGCCCTCACCCAGCATCCCCACATGGGGATTCCACAGGGCACAGCACCCCAGAATCCCTGCATGGGGGCCCTAAAGAGCACAGCCCCTCAGCGTCCCCACATGGGGATCCCACTGGGCATGGTTGTCCCCTGGAATCCCTGCATGCGGGTCCCACAGGGTACAGCTCCCAACCGTCCCTGCATGGGAGTCCCACAAGTCACCATCACCTCTGACATCCCCAGACATTGGTCGTACAGGCATCATTGTCCCCCAGCATCCTGGCAGGTGGGTACTTTGGGGGACGCTCCACCCAGCATCCTCCACAGGAGTCCCTTGGGTATGATGTCGCCCAGATGGTCTCACCTCCTCCTGGGGGGAGGGTCCCACAGGACATGCCCTTCTCTGCACTGAGGAGCCTGTATGTCCCCCATGGGGATGGGGGGCCCCTCTCTGCTGGGCTGGGGTGCAGGATGGGGGGCAGGATGGGGTACAGGGTGCAGTGGGGGAAGGGCAGGCAGTGGAGGGGGGGGAGGGGAGCGGCACGGTCGATGCTTTCGCTCAGCCTCTTGCCAAGCAGCTTCTTTCTCCCAGAAGCCATAAAACCTGTCTGACGTGCCCGGCACCACTGCGGCAAGCGGCCGGCAACGCCTGCGCGGCGAGGGGCTGGAAGGCCCCACTGCAGGCAGCCCCAGGGGGAGTTGGGGCCCCTCTTGAGCCCCACAGGAGGGCGAGTGGGGGGCTGCACTCATGGGATGGGGGACCAAGAGCGTCAGGGAACTCTCCTGACAGTTGGAAAGCCTGGGGTGTGTGGCTGCACCAGAGCCATGAGTCTGACAGGGACCGGGCTGTGCCATGGGATCAGCCCCTACAATATCCTGGGTGCCCACTCGGGAAGGGGGAAACCCTGCAGCCCCTCCACAACGCCCCATTTCAGAGGTGCATCTTCCAGGGTGCACAGCAGATGGAGAGATGGGCAGAGAGTGGCTGCTCTGTGGGAACCCCAACCACACCCAAAGGAGGTAAGAGGGACCAAGGTGCCTGGCTGGGGGCTTTGGGTGAGTGACCCCAAGCCCACTGCCCACTCACCCCGTCACAGTGCTCATCCCACTGCCAGGTGTTAATTACCTGCAGCTCATCTGTAATTAAAGCTCTCCGGTGACAGGAGCTGACGACTCAATATCAAACTGCTGCAGTTAAGCCCTGGGCCATAGAGGCTGTGCACGGAACGAGGGGCAGGGACCCCCCTGGAGGAGCCGCCCTGGCACCGGTGCAGGGATGGGGGGGCATGTGCAGGGGGACGGTGGGGGTCCGCACACCCAGGGCGCAGTGATCTTGCAAATACTGTATTGCTCAGTCACTACCAGGGGTTAAAACCAGACCGAGGGCACGGAGGAAGGCGTCTTCCCAGAAGACAGATCAGTGTGTCCTCGCAGGAGGAGGACACGGCAGCGGCGGATGCTGCCATCGGAGCTGCTGCCCCGCTCCGGGGTGGGGTGTCCCTGGGCCCCAGGGGCGGGGGTCCGTGGGGAAAGGCACAAGATGAGGTGATGACCGTGGGGCAGAGCAGGCGTTCGCTGAAGGGACCCCAGCACCGGGGCAGGGTCCAGGGTGTGGCAATCCCTGCGCGTGGTGATGCTCGCAATCCCCGATGTGCGGCGATGCCGGTGGCGAGCGACGGCCCTGAGAGGGAGAGAGCCCCGTTCAGGGATGCTTCAGTGCAGCAGGCCGGTGCTTCCTCGCTGCCCCAGAGCCCCCGCTGCCCCTCACCTTCCAGCCCGGAGCTCCCGGCCCCAGCTCGGTTTTGCAGGGGTCCAGCAGGCGGGTCATGGCCCGGGGCCGCCCCACGGGCTTGGGGGGGTTGGCTGTGAGGAAGAGTCTGGAAGCGGCCTTGGGGCAGAGGAGCCCATCCCCCTGCCACGGGCAGCGCCGGGGTCAGATCCAGAGCAGGGCCAGGAGCACGAGCGCCAGGCATGGGTTGAAGGGCTGTGATGGGACCGCGGTGCCCCGGGCAGGCACCACATCTGCCGGGTAGAAGCAGTGGTCAGGGCGAGCCGCTCGCCGGCTTCCCAGCACACCTCCCCTCCCTCCGCCCCCCCTTACTCACCCTCGGGGCCCCCACGCCCTCGGGGCTGCGAATTGGGCACCTCTGTCACCGGCTCTAGCGCTGAAAAAAACCCCAGTTGTCAGGGATCGGCTCCCCTGGGTTACGTGGAGTCGCCCCCGAGGCTCCGGTACCCCCCAGTGGGGACTGGTCTGCCCCAGGGGAGGGGGAGCCCCCGAGTTTTGGGGGCACAGGCCCCCGAAGCCGGACTCACTGGTGCCTCGGCAGCAGACGGTGACGCGCAGCTTCAGGCATCGCCCGGCGCTCTCGGGGCTGGGGACGGCTGGGCAGGGGGGGTCAGCGGGGACCGTCCGGCGCGGCCCCCCCGGGACCCCCCCGAAGGCGGCGCAGCGCGGGCAGGGGGCGCCCCCTCCCGGCGGAACGCGGGGACGGCGCCCCCACCCCGGAGCACCCAGAGCCCACCCTGCACCCCGAACCGGCAGCACCCCGACCCCTCGTGCCCCCCACCCCGGGGCATCCAGACAGCCCCTGTACCCCACCTCCCCACCTCCCCCACACCCCAGGGCATCCAGACCCCACCCATGCACTCTGATCCCCTTGTGCCCCCCTCCATGGTCATCCAGAAACCCATTAACCCAAATTCATTTATGCCTCCCTCCAGGGGCATCCAGAACCCCTCTGCACCCTGTCTGGGCATCCAGACACCCCCTGCATCCCTATCCCCTTGTGCCTCCACCCTTGGGACATCCAGAGTCCCCTGCACCTCAGCCCTGGTATCCATCCAGAACCCCTGTGTTCCCCTCACCTTCAGTGACATCCTGGATGTACCCTGAACCCCCATAAGCCCTCAAATCGGTTCCGTGGGGACCCTGGTGACACCCAATCCTGGGGAGCTGCACTCAAGACCCCTGACATGTTCTGACCCTAGAGACTGCACCCAACGCCCCAACGTGCTGTGACCCCAGTGCAGCCCCCGCGGCACCCCGAGGGGACTCACAGATGTAGTAGTAGGTCTCCCCCGGCTGGAACTCGAAGCCGAGTGAGAAGGGGGTGAAACGCTGGATCTTCTCGGAGAAGCGGACGGGCCCGAAGGGCGCCCGGGGCCGGTTGCACTCCCAGCGCTTGAAAGCACCGGGAGTCTCGTAGCAGCCGCGATAGCCCTCCCGGTCCACCATGAAAAGCGTGAAGGTCTCTGCCCGGCCGGCGGGCACTGCCCCCTCGTAGTGCGGGCAGTAGATGTCCAGGTAGTCATTGATAGCCACCTGGATGGAGTAGTCGTCCCGCAGGAACCTGCCGGGCAGGACGAGCCGAGAAGCCAGGGGTCCATTGGGAGGGGCGCCCTGCTGCCTCCTGCCCCAGCCGAGCAGAGAGCTGGGCTTTTCCCAAAACCACTGCCCGGACACCGCCTGCGCCACGCAGCCAGGCATCAGCTCAGATTAGCCGCAGGCCGCTGGAGCTGAATGGGTTCGGCCACCGCGGCCGGGGGGGTTTGTACAGCCACGCTGCCCAGGCACAAAACCCCTCGCCACAGGCACCCGCCTCGCCACTGATCGGACACGACACGCCAGTGGGGGGGCCGTGTGCTGGGACGCTCCTGCCCCAGCATGGTGCTGGCAGGGGGTGGCGGCCGGGGCAGGGGGCAGGGGGCAGGCTCCGCTGGTGGGGCAGGCAGGGGATGGGGCCCAGCCCAGGTACTGGCGCAGCATTGGGGATCCTGTGAGCTCATGGTTGTGCCGACAGCAAGTGCGGCCAGGCCAGGGTGGAGCAGCTGTGCAGGCACTCACACGTGCACACACATGTGCACACACATGAACGTGCACATGCATGTGCACATGCTTGGTCCCGAGCATCTGGGACAAGGGATGGAAAAAAGGGGCTGGCAGGCAGACCCTGACCCCCCCATGTCGGCCCTAGTGCAGCCAGCGTTCACAGACGGTGCAGAGTCCCGGCAGAGACCAGAATATTCATCATCAGGATGGCTGCGCTGGTGAGGGGTGGGGGGCTTGGACCCCTGACACCCCACTCAGGCTGGGGGCTCCCTGAGGGCAGGATGGAGCACAGACTCCTGCTGACTCAGAGCATCCCACGGGCGACGCCAGCTGGGACGGGCCTGGGCAGAACCAAGGGCTGGGGGGACGGGCCCTGCCTGACCCAGCAGAGAGGCACACAGAGTCCCTCTTCCTGGGGCATCCATGGGTGGTGGAGTCCCACCTCTCCTGTCTGCTGGATGGGAGCAGGGCAGCATCTGTACCCCCAGCCCTGCCCATCATGTGCCCTCCTGCCCCAGTCCAGCAGGCTGAGAGCACATGACCTCCATGGGAGAGGCCTCAGGATCCTGACCCTGCCCCCTGCTCCCTCAGAAGCCCCAAGCTGGGAAATACCTAAAATGGAGGAGGTTGGGGAGAGGGATGGAGCCAGAACCTGGCCCGCTGGTGACGGCAAAGCTCACAGGCAGCACCAATGGCAGGGTGTGGGCTGCAGTGGCCTCCACCAGAGGGGACACCAGCCATGGAAACCCACAGCCCCTAGAGTGCCACCCACCAGCTTGATGCCACAAGAGGATGCCCAGAGTTCAGTGCTACCAAGGGCTCAGCACAGGTGGATACCACCGGGAAACTGGCAGCACCAGGACTGCCCACCAGCTTGCTGCCACGAGTGACTTGGTGCCACCAGGAGTGCCCACTGGCTTGCGGGCAACCAGGGCTGCCCACTGGTGTGGGAACACCCAGAGATTGATGTCACTCACAAGCAGGATGCCACCCAGCAGTGCCACCAGCATTGCCTGGGGCTAAGCACCACCCAGGTGTGTGCTCGAAGTCCCGCTGGCACCCAGGGATGCCCAGTGACTCGGTGTCACTGGGGGTGCTCAGCGGCTCAGTGTCCCCCATGGGCATCCGGGGCTCGGTACCATTTGGGGCACTCATCGGCTCTGTACTGCCCGGGGCTCGGTACCACCGGGGGTGCCCGGTGCTACTCAGAGCTCAGCACTCCCAGGGGTTCTCACCCGCTCGAGAACGCCCAGGGCTGCCCGGTGTTTCGGTACCACCGGGACTCGGTACCATCGGGAGGTACCGCCCGAGACTCGGTGCCGGTGGGGATGCCCGGGGGCTCGGCACACTGAGGGACGCTCGCCTGCTTAGCATTACCTGGGGGCTCGGTACTCTCGGGGATGCCCGGCGGCTCGGTGCCACCGGGAGGTGCTCCTCGTCTCAGTCTCGCCCATCGGTGCCCGGTAGCCCGGTGGCGGGCAGCCCCGTCCCCCCGGAGCCCACCGCCCGCTGCCCCTCCCGTCTCGTCCCGTCCCATTCCGATCCGTCCCGTCCCGTCGCGGCGGCGCAAGCCCGGGTCTTGGTGGGGCCCGGGGCTCGGCGGGCCTGGGGCGTACAAAGGCGGCGGGGCCGGCGGGGGCGGCGGCGGTACCTGGGGTTGCTGCCGTTCCAGTGGACGCCGTGGCGGAAGCCGCGCACCGGCGGAGCCCAG
>JAWWMU010000092.1:3879586-3889751 GCA_035048155.1 Cinnycerthia olivascens | reverse complement strand
CCCCTGCACATGCAGAGCAGCCCTTGCACACACACGTGTGTGCCCATAGAGACACAGGGCAGCCCTTGCACACACATGTGTGTGCCCCAGAGCAGCCCTTGCACACTCACGTGTGTGACCATAGAGACACAAGGCAGCCCTCGCACACTCACGTGCACACGCCAGTGTCGCCCATGTCCCCCGACCCCGCCCCGCGCCCACGTGGCCCCCGGGACACCGCCCCCCGTGCAGTGCGCGCAGCCCCCGCCAGGGGGCGGTGGCGCTCGAGAGCCCCTTCCGGCGCGGGGCCTGCCGGGAGTTGTAGTTCCGCCCCGCTCCCCCCGGTGCCGGTCGCGGTGTCCCGGTCCCGGTTCGGCGGAGGCAGCGCAGAGGCGGCTCACAGCCCCTTTATTGACGTGGCGGGAGAAAAAGCGGACGGCGGGGCCCGGCGGGGTTCGGCCTTCCCCGCGGATCCAGCGCTGCGCATTCCCTGCCCGCGGCTCAGGCCTCTGGCGGGGCCGGGGCGGGCCTGGGGAGAGAAGGGAGGGCGATGGGGTGAGGGTGGGGTCCGCACAACTTCCCCCTGCAGCTCCCCCCATCCCCTGCTGTGGATCCCCACCCTGACCCCCTCCTTTCTCCTCTTCTGGCCTATTCTGGCCCCTCATTACTCCTGGCTACACCCTCTCCCCCCACCCACACTCCCCTCTGGCCTCTGCAGGCCCCCATCCTGGTACCCCACATCCCCTACAAAAACCCCCTTGTACCTCCCAGCCCTGTCCTGTCCCTCTATGCTCACCTGGCAGGAACCACGGTGACATAGGGGTGCCCAGGGGGGGTCTCGCTGCGGGGCAGCGAAGGGCCTGGGGGGTCCGACGGCAGCGGCCGCTGCAGTGGGGGGGGCTTGGCTGGACCTGGGGGCTGCAAGGGGATGGGGGCGTCAAGGCTCGGTCACAGGCTGAGCCCCCGATGGGTTTGGGGGTGGGAACTGGCCTCCTGCCCCACACACAGGTGCTGCCACCGTTACCTGAGCGCTCAGCAGCACAGGGTCTGCAGGCAGCGGGCGTGTGGGGGGGGGAGGCCTGTCCGAGGGGGGGGCCTGGGCAGAGAGAGAGGGACAGTGAGACAGCAGGGGCACAAGTGGGGGAGCACGGGAACCAGCCCTCCCGCTGGGCAGGAGAGGGTCTGGGGACACTCGTGTCACAGAAGTCCCCGAGAGCTGGAGCGCAGCCAGACATGCAGCAGATCCAGGGTGGGCTGAGGGACACATCCCCCCCTCCCCGGGCGTTACCTTGGGCACAGGGTCCGGTGGGAGAGGCCGGGAGGGCGGATCAGGCCGCGCCAAGCCGAGGGCAGCCGGCTGCAGAGAGAGGGAGAGGGGGGACAAGCCATGCAGCATGCGGAGACCCCCCTCCCACCAAGCAGAGACAGAGACTCCCCCCTCAGTGCACAGCTCTGGGCCCAGCCCTGGCTGGGACGGGCACCAATCCCAGTGAGCAGCTTTGTGCCAAGTGGCCGTGCCAGGCTGCTCCAGATGCCAAGGAGTGGGAATCCCACACGTGGGATGCTCTGAGCTGGCACCCCAGGACCAGAGTGAACTCGGCACCCACTGCCTCCAGCACCCCCATCCTCACCTTGCTGCCATGCATGACCTGCAGCTCCGTGGCCTGTCGCCACTGCGGGGGCCGGGGACGTGCAGGGGGACCTTGGCTGCTGCCCGACCGGGGCTCTGGCTGCGAGATCCTGCAGGGAAGACGCAGGATGAGACCCTGCTCGCTCTGGGTATTCGGAGGACCCCGCACGGCGACCGAGCGACACCAACACCAGCAGAAGCCCATGAGAAACGAACCCCTCGGCGCCAGAAGATGTGACACCCTGCACCCTGGGGCTGCCCCACACCCCGCGGGCACTGCCAGGGGAAGAGCGCAGCACCGGAGGCCTTGCGAAGCAGGACGGCTCGGGGACAGCCCCACGCCCGGGCGCCGGCGGTGACGTTACCCGCTCCAGCCGTCTGCGGCTCCGGGACCCAGGAACCGCACCCGGGTCTCAGCACTGTGGGGAGAAGAGTGGGGGGGCTCAGCCCAGGGCTGGGGGGCAGTGGTGAGAGGAGCTGCAGGGACGTGCACGACGAGGCTGTGACCTGTGCTGGGGATGCACACGCACTCACACACACACGGATGGTCATTCTGCAGGAACACGTGTGCACAATGCACGGGGAACACACGTGTGCGTGTGTGTGCACATGCACGCACCCCACAGCTGCACACACACGTGCTCACATACAGGCAGCTCTGGTGCCTGCCATGGCACATGCATGCAGAACTGAGCGTGCCACCTGTGTGCCACGGCACACGCATGCAGAGGTGTGTGTGCCACCTGCATGCCTTGGCACATACTCACACGCAGAGGTGAGCGTGCCATGACATGGCACACATGGAGAGGGTTGTGTACCGCCTGCATGTCACAACACACATGGAGTTATGTCACCTGTGTGTCACGGCACACGCATGCAGAGGTGAGTGCGGCACCCATGTGCCATCTGTGTGCCTCAGCATGCGCATGCAATATTGCCAACACCCACGTGCTCCCCACATACCCCTGATGTGCCCCCCCACATGCCCCCCCATCCCTGGTACCTGTACTGGCAGGAGGTGCCCTTGCCAAGCTGGCAGAGGTGCTTGTGCAGGCCAGCACGGCGGGCACGGCACAGCCCCAGCGCCAGTGCCAGCCCCAGCAGCGCGCTCAGCAGCAGGGCCGTGGGCAGGGCGCTTCCCCCTGTGGGAGAGCAGCACGTCAGCCCCCGCCGTGCCCATCACCCCCCCCGAGACTCGCACAAAGCCCCATTCTCTGCACTTGCCTCGTGCCTCACCTCGCTCAAGGCCGGCAGGGCCGCTGTCCTGGCTGCCCCCCACTCCAGGGCTGTCACAGTTTGGGGGGGCCCAGCCCGGCTCACAGTGGCAGTGCCCGTGGTTGTTGCACACCTGAGTGGGTGACATTGGCTGAGATCAGTCCCTGAGGGGGCAGGTACCCACTGCCAGCACCTGCTCCCCAGCTCTGCACTCACCCCGTGCCCATGGCATTTGCTCTGGCACTGCTGGTCACCCAGCATGGAGATGTCCTGGCACCGGTGCTGGAGGCACATCTGTGGGGGATGGGGTGTCAGCACTGGGAGACTCTTCCTGGTCTCTTCCCTGTTGACCCATTGCTCACCTTCCCAGGGCCACAGGTGGTGCCAGGCAGCACCATGGCTGCATCGGTCACATCCTTGTCCCCGGGCAGGGGTGTTCCCTGGCAGGACCCTTCTGGGCTGTCCCCACGGGAGCTGCTGTGCTGGCACTGCAGCATCCCACAGCTGGTGTCCCTGCAAGGACAGAGGGGTCAGGGCAGGGGGCATGGCAAGGGGGACAAGAAGGATGGGGACCTCACTCACTGCTGGGCGCAGGTGACATAGGAGCCATTGGGGAGCTGCCCGCAGTGCCCACGTTCATCCCCTCTTGTGTTCAGGGCGGCCATGCAGGAGCTGGAGACGGGACTGGCACCTGCAGTGGGGGCAAAGACCCTCAGCACCCCTACCTAGCCCCCAGCACCCCAGCCTGGCCCTGCTCTACCTGGCCCCAGCAGCTGCTGGCACTGCCCCTCGTAGGTGGCACAGGCCCCGCTGTAGCAGCGTGCCTGCCCGCCGGCGCAGGGCTGCCCGTCCTGCAGGAACGTGTCAGGGGGGCAGCGCGGTGAGACCCCGTCACAGAACTCGGGCAGGTCGCACTCGCCCAGCAGCTCCCGACACACGTGTCCAGCACGGCGCAGCTGTAGGGGGATGTGGTCAGATAAATGGGGTGAGTGGGGGACTCACCCACCACAGGCAGTGGCTAGTGTGCCCACCCCCACGCACCTGGCAGTCCTGGCAGCAGGCATCCTCGGTGGCACACACAGCCCCTGGCATCAGCTGGCAGGAGCTGCTGTTGCAGCAAGGATCAGTGCACTCCTGCAGTGGAGAGGCTGCAGTCAGTGGGTGCCATCAGCACCCAGCGCTGGAAACCACCCTGCCAGCCCCAGACACGCTTGGGCAGAGCCATGGAGAAAGGAGGTGGCTTCAGGGCTTTAGGCCTGCCAAGAGCCCTCCATACCACACTGAGGCCGCAGTCGCATTCCTCGCCCATCTCTACAAAGTGGTTCCCGCAGGTGGGGCTCCCAGTCAGGAGCTGGGGCTCAGGGACATTGGAGAGGCACCAGCCCTGGCCCTGCTGCAGGCTGTGCTCCAGGTCCTGCTGGCTGCAGTTGCTGAAGCTCAAGCCAGGTGTCAACCTGCAGAGCCAGGAAGGGGCCCATGAGGCGGGGAGGGGGCTTGGCCCCAGGCCCCCCCTGAGGGCCTGCCTGCTGCCCTCACCCTGTAGGCAGTGCCATGATGCAGCCACGGTCGTGCTGGAGGTCGCCACAGTCACAGAGACGCCTGGTGCTGTCATGGCGCATGCCCAAGTTGTGCCCCAGCTGATGAGCCACTGTGGAGGCGATGACGAGGACACTGACAGAGTGGTCCTGTGGGACAGGAGGGTCAGGGAGGGCAAGTGATGGAAGGATGGGGTGGGGGGACAGAGGTACTGACCATGCTGACCCCCCCAGAGCGTGTGGGAGAACACATGGAGGCTTGAGTGGAAATCCCCACTGAGACATCATCAAAGTGGGCACCTCTAGGGAGAGAGTACCAGGAATTAGGGGGCTGCTGCAGCCTCGCCCCCCCCGTCCCCATGCTGTCCCCCACTCACGTCAGGAGCTGGGCATTGTCGTGGGGCAGGCGGGGCAGCAGCTCCTCCTGGCGCCAGCGCAGGAACCGCTCCAGCACAGCCCGGGCGCTGCCGCCCACCGGGATCTTGTCACCCTCGCTCCAGACCTCCACTGCCAGCAGGGCCACCCGCACTCCCAGTGGGCGGAAGAACTGGAGGGGCACAGAGGGGTCAGAGCCCCCCCAGCACTGCAGCGGCAAGGGCACAGCCGGGCACTGGGCTGGGATGGACAGACCCGACAGCGACTCACCACATCCACCTGGTTTGCAATTTCCAGAGTCCGGGTGTGAACACGCTGCAGATTGGGGTAATTCTGGAACTGGGGAAACAGGGAGAGGGCTCAAAGGGGTGGCTGTGGGAAGGGTAGCCCCTGTTCTGGGGACACCGCCCAGCACTCACTGCAGTGTGGTCCACCACCATCACCAGCTCCACAAAGCGCTGCTCTGCCGCTGCCCTCTTGCCCTGGGGACAGAGAGGGGTCAGAGTGCTGATACAGGGACACTCTGTGGGGCAAGACATCGGGGTGACCTACCCTCTGTGGCCTGAGGGGCTCTGTTGCCTCTGCCCCAGGGTAGGAGCCCTGCCTGCAGCTCTGTGGCTCCAGCTGGACCATCCAAAGGTGTTGCCCTGGGAGGCTGCTGGTGTCTGGCTCCAGTGTGTAGCTCCTGGTGTCTGACAGCCAGAGGCGGCCACTGGGGAAGGACAGAGGAGATGGGATATGGAGCCCGTCCCATCATCAGCACAGTGGGAGTGGACTCATGGACCACTGGGCTTGGGGGCTCACCTGAGTCCAGCGCAGGCACAGAGGTTGGCCCAGGAGCCAGGGAAGCCCTGAACTGTCCCCTGGTAGCAGCAGTGCTCCTGCAGCAGAGAAGGGGGCTCAGGAACCAGCCTTAGGCTGAGGTCTCCCTGGGGAACAGGGACAGCCTGGGGACAGCACAGGTGACAGCCATGCCTGAGCCATACCTGCTCACTGGGCTCCTGGATCATCTGTGTGCCGTCGGGCAGGTAATAGAGCAGCGCCCCTGTGCCCTGCACCAGCTCCCTGCCAGAGACTCGTGTCACCCCACAGCAGGGACCCCCAGCTCACCCTGCCCTGAGCACACCCCGACAAGAAGTGAGGACCCACCACCTCCCACCCTGCTGTGGGTGCACCCTGGGGCCCCCACTGCACCTGTGTTATGGATGGATACAGGCAATAAGGGACCCTCACTCTAAGTGCACCATGATAAACACAGAGCCCCAGGGTCTCAGGAGGATCCCCACCTTGCAGGGGTCCAGGAGCTCCATCCCAACACCCTGCTCTTGCCCCCAGAGCCACAGACTCACCAGTTTTGCTCTAGCTCCAGCAGCAGCCGCATCCCCTCCAGCTCCAGCAGGACTCTCAGATGGGCGGGGAATCCCCCCTGTCACAAGCCGAGGTTGAGGGGATATCCCCTGACTCAAGCCGCCCTATCCCCACGCATCCTCAGGAGCACCGTGACCCGCGCAGGGACCCGCCTGGCCCGGGAGCGTGCCCGGAGGGAGAGGTCGGAAGGGATGCCCTGCCCACCCGCAGGAAGCGTCCCTCCCTCCCGGGCTCATTGTGTCGGGGAAAGGGGGGTTGGACAGAGCGGGGCCCCCACCCCGTTCTCCCCGCTCTTCCTGCCCGGTGCAGCGCGGCGGAAACATTGGAGAGACTCCCTGCGGCCGCGGGGTGGGCTGGGCCCTTCCGTCCCAGCCGGGAGGGGAGCGGGGTGGATACTCCGACACAGAAATGTCCCTCCCAGCATCAGGAGGGGAAGGGGGATTTGCTGAGGGCCCTCCTCCCCACTGCTTTTGGGACGCCAGGGGTTCTGGGCGCTGGGACGCCCCGGGATGGGGCGCCAGAACACTGCATGTCCTGCACTGAAAAGATTGCAGGGGGAGGTGGCAGGGTGCAGGCAGCCCTCACGACACTGTCACAAGTATGGGGGACCGCAGGGATGTGGGTGGGGGCTCACCTGGGTCGCTTCTGCCAAGCTGAGTGTCCGGTTATCCCACAGGACCCACGGGGTCACAGACCAGGAGTGTCCTAATTTTTCACTGTGCTGCTGTGAGCTGTCACCTGCATAGGGCCCGGGGCCGCCATGTCACCACTGTGTCACTCACACAGCCCGGACCCCCGTGGTCATTCATCACAGCCCAGACCCCCACGGCGACCCATCACATCCTGGACCCCCAGCCTTCACTCCGGACCCTCCCAATAACCCACTGAAGTCCGGTCACCCATCGCATCACAGCCCCCTGCTGACACCCACTGCAGCCCACCACGGCAGGCAGGAAGCAGTAACAGGGACCCCCACATTCCCCTCACAGCAGCCAAGGGTACGGGTCCCAGCAGAGCCTGTGGGGAAGCCCCTGTTAGGGGGATGCAGGAGGACGGGATGGGCTCCTCGGCCAAGCCTTGCATCACCTCGGCCAGCTGCCCAGTACAACCAGCACAGACACTGGGCAGGGCTGGGAGCCCGCCTCGGCTGACTCAGAGCCCCCTTCCCGGCAGCTTTTGGGGAACCCCTGCCCGCGCAGGGTCCGGGGGATGCCGGAAGGGTTTTTGATGGGGTCCCGCTCCGCACGGACCCGCCAGCCCGGGGAACGCCGGGTCCTGGCGGCGGGACAGAACCGCGGTGCCGGGGCAGCACCGAGCGTCCCGGGGAAGGATCCCCGCACACCGCGGGGTGGGGTCAGCGCGTCCCGGGGGGCGCACCGAGCGTACCGAGAGGACACACCGGCCCATCCTGGGGACGGGCAATGAGCTTCCAGAGGGGCTACGACTCCCGATCCCATCCCAGTCCTCCCGGGCCGCTCCCCGTGGGTATCCCGGCAATGCCCCGACCGGGGTCGGTCCTTACCGACCCCCCTGCTCGGTATCCCAAGGTCCTCGCTCACCTGCAGCGCTCCCCGTGCCAGCGGCGAGCAGCAGCCCCGCGGCGAGGAGCAGCAGCCCCGCGGCGAGGAGCAGCCGCGGCCCCATCGCCCCCATGGCCCCCTCCGGGCCGCGCTGCCCCGCCAGCTCCCGTCGCGCATGGCCTCGGCACCGGCACCGGCACCGACCCCGCCCGGCCCGGCCCGGGGGCGGAACTTCCCGGGCGGCCCCGTCCGCTCCTCCGGTGCCGCCCAGCCCGGGGCGGGGCGGGGGCGGCTCCCTGTGCGCGGGGAGGGGCTGGTGTTGGCTGGGGTACGGCTGCTGCGGGCGGGACCACTGCCCATCCCGAGACCCCTGCCCTCATCACCCCTTAGAGTGCAGACCCCCACCTTCACCTCCCAGGAGAGCAGAGGCACCCACCTTCACCATCTGTTGCTCTGAAGACCCCCACCTTCTCCACCCCGGATGGCAGAGCCTCCTGTCTTTATCTCCTCGAGCAACGGAGACCCCCACCTTCATCATCCCAGGCAACAGAGACCCCCACCCTCATTACCCAGACACCACACAACCCCACCTTCACCTGTTCACACACAGAAGATACCCCCACTTCCATGCCCCCTGCACCCCCTTTCAATCCCCTAGCAGATGCACCCCACAGACCCCACTTCATGCCATGCACGAGAGATGCAGCTTTCTTTGGCGAGGCTCCCTCCTTGCTGCTGTCCTGGAGGAGGCTGGGATCTGCAGGACCCCTGGCAAGACACGAGCTGCCACCCCCCCTCCAGCACCACTTGCAGCCCAAGACAGTGCAGGAGTCCTGCTCCATCCCATTCTCCATTATGGGGTGCAGGAAGATGGTCCAAGAAAGGCTTTATGGCCATCCCATCTGTGTCACCAAAATGTTGTCCTGAAATGGGCTCCCTCTCCTGGCGTTCAAGTGGCCAATCCCACTCAGAGCCAAGGGATTTCATTTATTTTCAGTTCTGTGCCAGGGGTCAATCCCCAGTGCAACCCCCAACGAGCAAGCCGTTCGCTATTTCTACACTTTAGCAAATAAGTATTAAACATTCATGGTCTGCAAGTTACACCGTTCGTCATTAATTAGTATTAATTAGTATTTTCTATTGGTTAAATTATTCTCTTGCTTCTCATGCTAATTAGGCTGCATGCTCAGTTTGCTCCTTTTAGGTCAGTGGGTTTCTTGACTCGGTGGTCGTGATCTTCCCTTGCTGCAATTACCCACTTTGCCCTTTTGGCTCATGGCTGGCCTGGTTTGTTCCTCTCCCTCTCGTGGTTGTGTGGCCAAGTGTCCCTGGTCCATGTGTTCAGTGTTCCATAGGCTCTGGTCCCCACTCATGTATTGGCTCGAGTTTCTTCTCTCTACAAGTGCTGAGGCTTATCAAAGCAATTACTGGCACGTAATTACACAGAATTTCTCTGTTTGGAAGATGAACATCAGGGTGAGCAGCGCCCACAGCGTTCTGTTGCAACAGAACGCAACTGAACCTGCTGAAGTGTTCCAAAGGCAACGGAAACGGTCATGCAGGAACTGCCAACGGTGGGACCCCTGCAAGCAGCACGTTGGAAACTGCTCACTCAGTTCTGCTGTTATCCTGCGGGGAGGAAGCCGTGGGGAGCAGCAGGAACCTCAGCATGAGGCTGGTCTCAGGGCTGGGCAGAGCCCTGCGGGCCTGCAGGAAGCGGGCCGAGCGGCCTGGGGCCAAGCGCCGGCCAAAGGAGCCAAGCAAGGCCCAGGAGTTCGCCCGCAGCCTCGGTGGCCTCACCCTGGGCCTGGCTCTGGCCAGCCTTTATGGGATTCTGGTGCTGCTGGTGCAGGGCCACAATGTCTGGTACTGCCTGAGCGTCACTATCTTCCTGGGTGCGGGGCTGGGCCTGGGCATGGCCTTCTCCATGAAGACACGGATGATTGTGCTGCTGGCACTGCCACACTTCTTCACCAGTGAGCAGCCATGGGTCCTGCACTGGGAGCTGGGGGTGCCAGGGGATGCCAGCTCCTGGCTGAGCCCTGGGACGGTCCTGTCTTCACAGGGGAGGGGAAGATGCTGGTCATGGTGATGGCACTGTGCCTGACCATGCAAGGCCCTGGCACCAATCTCCTGCACAACGTCTCCCAGGTCGCCAAGGCACTGTCATGCGGGGCTGAACTGGCCCAAAACCAAACGGCCGAGCGGCTGCAACGTGCCAAGGAGCCACTGCTGAGTGAGCAAAGGGGCTGGAGGAAGGCAGAGGGACTGGAGGGGCCCTTCCTGGGGGAGCCACAGACAGCCTCAGGTTACCCTTACTCTTTGGGGTATGCTCAGGTGTCCCCTCTCTCTGCAGATGTGCAGAGGAAAATCAAGGAAATTGGCCAGAATGCCAAAGTGGTGTGTGACCGTGTCCGTAAGTTCGTTCGCTCCATCATAGACTGCACCAGGCATGTTGGTGAGTTGGGTCCCGGGGGGTGGCCCCAGCCCCGGCACCCCCCACCCTCCTTTCAGTCCATCCCTGTCTCCCATGCCCACTCTCT
>JAWWMU010000092.1:3834222-3844391 GCA_035048155.1 Cinnycerthia olivascens | reverse complement strand
CACACAGGGGAGGGCACACACACACCTGTGCACACACACAGAGGCAGGCACACATGCACATGCACACACGTGGGCCATCCCCCCGTGGAAGGCAGCGTGTCAGAGTGGAAGGCAGCGTGTCAGGGTGGAAGGGAGTGTGTCAGGGTGGAAGGCAGCGTGTCAGGGTGGAAGGCAGCGTGTCAGGGCGCGCAGGGCGGGTGTGAAAGCAGCAGCGTGTGTGAAGTGGGGCGTGCGAGCCCGGCCAGGGGCCAGCGCGGCTCCGGCCGCCTGCAGCCCCTCGGTGCCTTTGATGCCGAGCACGGCTGACAGCCCGGCCAGGGCAGCCGCGGCCGGGGGCTGGGGGAGCTCTGCTCGGCAGAACCATTAATGCCAACTCCCATAACAATAATCATAAAAGCCACATCTCAGAGCTCCTCGCGCGGCCACTAAAGCGATGCCTCTGGCAGCCCCCCCGTCTAGCAGCAATACCTGGGGGGGCAATCGAAAAGTCTCTGCTTATTCCAGCTGATGGCCAATCTCTCTCTATTTAAGCCTCTCAGACAGCTAATCTAATCAATATTGCAAGGAGGGCTGCATTAGCAGGGAGCAGGCTGGCTGCGCTGATGGAGCAGCAGATGGGGGGCTCCTGTCCCCCCCGTCCCACCTGAGGAAGCGGTTGAGGTCGCCGTGTTTCATGTACTCGAAGACCATGATGAGGGGCTCGCCCTCAGTGCAGACACCATAGAACTTGACGATGTGCTCATGCTGCAGCACCGTCAGCAGCTCAGCTTCGCGTTGGAAATCCAAGCGGGCGCTTTCTGTCACCTCCTTCAGCGCCTGCCGGGACACGGCATCAGTGACACCCCCACGGACCGCCTCACCCCCACGTGGTATCCCCCCCCCTCCTCACCTTCACAGCCACCAACATCTTCTCCTGCTCTGGGAGGAGGTTGTAGCATTCGGCCAAGAAAACCTTCCCGAAGGCGCCCTCGCCCAGCTCCCACTTCAGCACAATGTCCCGCCGCTGCACATGGTGCACGCCTGGGGGGACCCCCACCTGTCAGTGCCCCCCAAGTTGGGTATGAGCATGGGGAGATGCTCAGGAACCACAGTCCCCAACCCAACCCTTACAGGCATTGCAGAAATACTGGGGGTTCTCGATGAAGTTGCTCTTCAGCCCCTCCAGTTTGCTCTCAGCTGAGGAAAGGGGGCTGCTGCCCAGGTTCATGAAGTGCAGGGACATGGCCAGGTCATCCTCTTGGGCCAGCACTGCTGAGCCTTGTGGGGACAAGGACAAGGCCATCAGGGGGTCCCCCAGCCCCCCCAGCCTGTGCAGCCAGTGCCAGGCTCTGCCGAGCAACCCCCTGCTCGTCCGGCCCCTGGGGGCCAGGCAGCCCGATCAAAACCATTTAGAGGCTGAATCCATTCCAGGAGTGAATTAGCAGCTGCTGCCCACGCTCCCGGGGGAGCCAGCACCCCTCCACGGGTGTCTCCCCACCCTCAGTCCCCACCCACAGTCCCTCTTCCCATACCTGTGACCCAGCCCAGGTGCCCAACACAACCCCGGCTGCCCCAGGGACGTGGGGACCGGGCTGTCCCCATGTCACCGCCTGACTATTGAGTCACCAGGCTGGGGGGACTCACGGTTAATGCCAAACTTGGACCGGCGCCCGCACTTGTTGAGCAGGATGAGCATGACAGAGAGGGAGAGGCAGGCGAACACAGCCAGCGCCACAGCGACTGAGACCTGGTGGCAGCGAGGACACGGCTCAGGTCGAGGTCCCACCAGGCCCCTTTTCTCAGCCCATGGAATGGGAATAAACATGTGAGATGGTTATGAGCCCCAGGAGATGCCACAGGGAAAACTGAGGCACTGAGACTCTGTCCCTCATCCCCCTTGGTGCTGCTTTGCCTGTCCCCTAGGGATTTGTCCCACCCTCTAGCAGGTGTCCTGGTCCTCCCATCCCAGACTGTGCAGCGTCTCCTCACCCCAAATGTGTGCTCATCCGATGTCTCCACAGGCCCCTCCAGTGAGCTGTTCCTGGTGCCTGGGGCAGGGAGAAGGTGTAGGGTGAGTGTGGGGTCCCCATTCCCTGAAGTGGCCCTGGTAAGGACCTGGACACCCCAGGATCAGTCCTGGGGGGTGGGTGGAATGCCCATTGTAGGGGGGCTGAGGCAGCAACCCTGGCCACTCACCCAGTGGCGACAGAGACACTGGAGCAGCCCAAAGGGAGAGAAAGGAGAAACACTCATTATTCCTCAGGTGGGAGTACCCCATCCTTCCCCCCTCTCATCCTTGGGGAAACTGAGGTACACCAGGGCTCGTGTAGACAACAGGCAGAGCCCAATACAACCCATTCTGCACACCAGGTGTGACACAGCTCATCTGGAAGGCAGGGGAGACCCCAGGCATGCCTCATCTGGCACCTACCGGGGATGGGCTCCTCAGGGCTGAAGCTGAAGGGATTGTCCATGAACCGCCCCTGGACACTGCGGGCGGCCGAGCCCAAGAAGTTGCTGACCACGAGGGTGTAGTTGCCATTGTTGACGTGGGTGGGACGGTTGAGCTGGAGGCAGCCATGGAGGACGCTGGAGTTGTGCTCATACTCCATGATGAAGGTGTGGATGTAGGGTCCCTCGCCCAGGGCCGTGCCGTTGAAGAGCCAGTGGATGCTGGGGACGGGATTGCCATCCACGGAGAAAGGGATGCACCAGGAATGTCGGGGGATGGCTTTGTCTAGCAGGAGGATCATGGGGGGAACTGGGAGAGACAGAGCTGAGTGGGTTCCTGAGCCAGACCCCCTAACCCGGGCCCCACCCCAGCTCCTTCTGGACTGCTCACAGGTGACATTCAGCATCACACTGTCCTCTGCCAGCCCCGCCGCGTTCTCTGCCCGGCATGTCAAGTTCTTTTGGTTGAGGTTGGAGGAGATGTTGTTGATCTCCAGGACAATCTCCCAGTCTGAGAGCTGCAGGGAGTACCAGGACAGGATGAGCAGATGGCATTCCCAAGCCTGGCCAGCTCCATGCCCACCCCACCAGTGAGAGGATGCTGGGGTGGTCAGTGCTGCTGGGAGGGCTCCTGGCCATACCCATAGGAAGGCTGAGCTTGCCTTGGTGACAACGAACAGCTCAGGTCCCACCTCGGGGACCATCCACTCTGCAGTGGCCGGTGGGTCAGCGCTGATGTGACAGGTGAGGTTGACACTGTCCCCTTGGCGCAGCGTCACCTCTGGGGGCTCGATGTAGACAGCCGGGGGCTCTGCAGGGGCAGGAAGGGCGAGTCACATGTACCCCTGTGCCCCGTGCTATCCCAAATGGCTCAGGACAGGGGGCAAACCCAGGAGCCAAACCCGCTGGGGTCTCCAGCCACGTACCACAGGCATGGAGAACCTGGCTGCCCAGGGGCACCAGCACGCTGCCCTCCCAGCAGCCCAGGGACTGGTTCCCCAGTTCGGCCCGGCTGCTGTTCTGCCACAGCTGCAGCCAGCGGAGGCCACAGGAGCAGTTGAAGGGATTTCCTACTAAGATGCTGAGATGGAGCAGGGAAGAGAACACAGGCTCAAAAGGGCTCCAGGCCCCACACATTTGTGGATGTCCAGCACACTCAGCCAAGGCTGCACCTGGGTGCCCCTAGCCCCCACTTTTGCCTCACATATGCCCCATGTGCCACCCCTGTTCCTGTCCCCACACCCATCGATGTGACTGCCATCATCACACTGCATACCCAGCTCTGTCCCTGCCTCTTTGTCACTTCAGGGATACGTCCCCAGTGGGAGATACTCTGCACCCACCTCCCCCCTCTCCCTCATCACTCACAGCTCTTGCAGGGGCAGGTGCTGGAAAGTTTTCCAGGAAAGGCTTTGCAGTGCATTGGAGGAGAGATTCCTGTTGGGACAAACCCCGTCAGCCACCCCTTCCCACTCAAACTCCCATCCAACACCACCCTGCTCCGCAGAGGGTCTGGCTACGGCATGGGGAAGCACCGGGGCTGCTGCTGTCACACCGTGACCAAGCAAAACCAGCTGTGCCAGGCATGCCACCAGCCTCCAGGCATCTCCCTGCGATGGGGGAGCCCCATGCACCCCAGGACAGGGTCCCCCCCGCTCTCGGGGAACCCCTCCCACACCGGGGCAGCACGGGGCTCTCGGGGGGGCTGGCAGCTGCCCGCACTCCTGCCCAGATCGATGGTTTCCCACTCAGCAGCAGAGCTCCACGTGGCCCTCTCGGCCGGGCTGATGTGCCCGTGGGCAGCAGGACACCATCGATCCTGCCCGGGCGCGGGGACCGGCCACCCTGCACCGGGGCCAGCACCTGTGGGGACAGGGCAGCTGACCCCCGAACGGGGGGAGGGTATTGAGGGAGGGAGGTGGGAGAGACTCACACGTGGCTCAGCCTGGGGGTGTCCAGGAAGGCATCGGCAGAGATGTGCTGCAGCCCCGACCTGAAGATGGTGCTGAAAGGAAGGAAGGCCTGAGCCACCTGTGCCGTGTATCCTCAGTCTCCATTCTGGGAGCATCCCTTGTGACTCCTTGCAGTGGGATTGAGCTCTGGGGATCCCCCCCTCTACCCACCCTTCCCTCCTGCCGCTTCCCTGTGCAGGGACCCCTCCCCGGGGTGCTCACAGGCTCCTGAGGTCCCGCAGCATCCTGGTGTCAGCTCGGGTCAAGGTTGTCAGGGTCTGCTGGTTCTCAATGATGCTGAAAGGCAAAGAAGAGGGGTCAGGGTAGCAGCCCACGACCCCTCATGCCTGGGGCTGTTGGCAAAGCTCTGGACGAGGTGAGTGAGAGGGCCACAGCTCTTCCACACCCCAGGCTGTGCCTGCAGTACAGCCCACAGCCGGGGATGGGGACAAGGAGGGAGATGAGCTGCCCCACTGTGCCTCAGTTTCTCCTGAGATGAGCTGGGAAGAGAGGGGGATGGCAGCAGGTGATCTCGATGGTGCTGAGCCCCCAGTCAGTGCAAACTGTGTGGGGCCAGGGCTGAGCTATCACTTGGAACCCGTGGTCTCACCCACAGAATGAGTTTGCTGGGTCTCAGCCCCATTCATCCTTTGGGTCCCCACCCTTTCTCATGCCCTACGGTGCCACTGTCACTGTCCCCACACCCTTTTCTCCAGGCAAGAGATGAAGAAAGGCCCCTTTGTGAGCAGGTGCAGGGTTTTACACTGCCCCACCCCATAGGCTGCTCCTGTGAACCCCAAATCACAGGGGTTGATTAATTGTGGTTCAGATCCACACCAAGGGGGTTTTGGTCCCACTGACCCTGGTGGGGATGGGACGAGAGCAGCTGGAGGAGTGGGATGGCTGGGGGTCTCTCAGGGATCACCATCCCCACCACCACCCCACCCCACCCGCCAGTGAACAAAGAGCTGGCAGCGCCTGTGGTGCAGCATCCCCTGGCACAGGGGGAAACTGAGGCACAGAGACACTGCAGCCAGTCCCCAGCAATGCGGCACAGGCAGGGCTATGGTGGGGGGAAACCCCAGAAATTGGGGCACTTTGGTATCATGCAGCATACCATCCCCCCGTCCCCCCAGCACCCTCCTCATCCCTGCTCGCTCAAGCCCTTGTCTCCCCACCACACATCCTGGAGCAGGGCAAGGAGTGGGAGCAGAGTAGATGCCCCAAACCAGAAAATTTGGGGTGTGTCCCTCCAGCATGCTAACCCACAGACCCCAGGGCACAGTGACAGCCCCAAGAGGATGGGGAGAAGTGGCTCTCCACACCCCTGCACTGCCCAGCACGGTACGGGTGCTCCCTGCCCGGGGTCCCCCCTGCACTCTCCGCGTGTTGCTGTGGCTGGCATCGCCGCAGGAGGAGGTGAAGAGCTGTCCCCAGCCCCTCACTTGCTCCCTGGAGCGATGCTGCAGCATCCCCTTCATCCCGATCTTTGCAACCCTCAATGCCTCTCCCCACAGCGATCCCAGCCCATCCAGAGTGCTCCGTCGCTGCTCCAGCCCAGCCCCGCCATCCTGTCCCCGAGATAATCACCTCCATTGCCATCACCCCACTGCCCAGTTCCTCAGCTCTGCTGCCCCCAGCCACATCACCACATCCCACAGCCACAATCACCACCAGCCCCTCTGCCTGGTCCCCAAAATCCGCCACTCCCAACCCCATCATCTCCATCCCCGAGCTCCGTCACGGCTAACTCCAGCGCTGCCCCAGCCCCATCACTGCATTCCTCACCCCCATCACCCCCAGCTCCTCTGCCTGGTCCCTGAACTCTGTTACCCCCAGTTCCATCACCCCCAGTCCCGTCACCCCCATCCCCAAGCTCCGTCACTCCCAGCTCCACCGTGCTGTCCCATCTCTCCCAGTCCCTCTGCCCGGTGTCTGAGCTCCATCACCCCGACCCCCGGCCCCATCGCCCCCGGCCCCACTCACACGTCGGTGAAGCCGCCGGTTCTCAGCAGTGTGGCCAGGCTGCCCACGGTGTCGGGCTCCCAGCAGAGCAGAATCCCGGCCCGGGGGCAGTGGCAGGGCCGGGGGCAGGGGCCAGCAGCGCCCGGGGCTGGCAGGGACGGGGGCAGGAGCAGCGCGGCCAGGCAGAGCCAGGCGGGCAGCGGCGGCATCGCGGGGCCAGTCCCGGGGCCAGTCCCAGTCCCGGACCCGGTGCCAGCGCCGCTGCTGCCGGTGCCGCCCTCCCTCGCACTTGCCCGGCAGCCCCGAGCACGGGGCCGTGCGGGGCTTAAAAGCAACGCAGGGACCGGCCTCCCGGGAGGGGCCGGCGGCTCCCCCCGCCCCGGCACCGCCCCCGGCCCGAGACACCCCCGGCCGTGATTCACCGGCACCGGGAAGACTCCGACCCGGGAGAGGGGGATTCCGCAAGCGGGCACCGACCACGGAGCCCGTCTGTGCCCTGCCTAGACCCCTGCATCCTGCCGGTGCCCTGCCGCCACCCTACCCACACGCTGGCACCCTACACCTGCACCCCCAGCCCCACCAAGTGGATCCATCCCACCACTGGAAGCCCCAAAATTCCTGGGGCACACCCGTGCTCAGGCACAAAGACGCACTCACGCTCCAGAACGTGTCCCAGAGCGGGCTGCAGTATAAGGGACAGGGCTTATTACCATCCCGGAGACCACCTACAGTCTCAAGCTGTCAAACCCCTCCGACGGTGCCCCCAAATCTCGAGGCATGACGGGGTCTCCTAGCTCAGGCTCTTTCCCAGCACCCCGTTATGTTGGAGCGCAGAGATGCTGGAGACGAGGGGATGTTTGGTGGCACACTGGTCCTGTCCCCAGCTGTCGCCTCCGACCAGGACCCACTTCGTCCTCCTCCCCGAGGTGGCACAGGACAGTAGTTTGCACCCACCGCCCTTCCCACAGGGGTCCCCATGCCCACCCGGATGCTGTTTGTCCCCGAACTTGCCCGAAGCACGTCGGGGGTGGCTCATCTGTGCACTGAGTTTTGCACAGCCTCAGCCTGCACCCTTCCCTAATGGCTCAGCCCCCGGCACATTCCCAGCGCCAGCCCCCAGCAGCACCCATGGGGCCACGGTTCCTTTGAGATGACCTCCCGTGGGGCCCCATTAGACACCCCAGCAGCCCCCCCGGCAGAGCGGGCCAGTGGCTGTTGCCACATCCTCCTAAATTCCACTGCTTTGACGTTCTTCTCAAGAAACGCCCCCGGTTTGAGCACCACAGGGCGAAGCCACAGGATGCAGATGGGGTTGGCGGGATGGGGAGTGGGAAGTGGGAAGCCCCGTGTGCCACCCCTCCACCTTGAGACCCCCCCCTAAGCCAGGCACTGCCACAGCTGAGCTTCATCCCCTTTATTCGCGCTCACATTAGACAGCGAAGCCCTTTCCGTGGACCAGCACGGCCTCGGCACTGGTCCCAGTGCAGGGGACTGGGGAGAGACATCAGAGCAACCCCAGGCTTCTCCTGCTGCAGGGCTGACCCGTGACTCAGTTTCCTCACCTGTTAAAGGCGTGGGTGTCACAGGGGTTGCTGACCTGTTTGCCAGGCGGCTGGGGAGCGATGACAGAGGCAGGTTGATGGGGGACCCCGAATGCCAAACCCTGCTACCCGTTCCCATATCCACATTATCACACCCCCCAAAAAGAAGTAAGGAAAGACTGGGGTGTTCTCCTGCCAACCAGAACCCCCCCACTCCCTCCCCTTGACTTGGAGCACCCTCAATTTATTTTCAGGGAAAATGCATCCCGGGGAACACCCTTGAACACCCTTGCCTTGCTGCCACCCTCTTCCCAAGGCACCCACTCCTTGGCTGGGCCCTTGGAAGCAATAAATAATGCGGGGGTGTCCCAGCAGTGGGGGCTGGTTGGAGAAGGGCGTGGGGTGCAGAGTCTAGTGGGGGACCGAGGACATCCCGAGGTCACAGTGAGGCTGTCCCATTGGGCAGCTGGCCTGGGCTGTGCTCCTTGCGTGTGGGCAGGGGGGATGCAGGGAACTCATCCTCCTCGGGGGACAGATCCGTCTCGGTGTTGGAGGGCTCTCCTGAGCCGTGGTGGCCGTTCTCGGGGCTGTAGAAGAAAGAGAGGGTGCGGAAAGCAGGCGCCATGTGGTCCTTGATGCGCTCCAGGAGCTGGACGAAGGAGGGGCGCTGGCGTGGGTTCTGCTGCCAGCACAGGCACATCAGCTCGTGGCTGTGGAGAGAGGGCACCTGCTGGGTATGGAGGGCTCCAGCCCTCCCAGCACTGCAGAAAGCAGGATTTCCCCTGCCAGCCTTTCCCACAGCAGGGTAGGGGTGTGAGGGGGTGTCCCCCAGCACTCACAGTTTGTCGGGGCAGTTCTCGGGCCGCTCCAGGATGCCGTTGTCCATGACAAAGCGCAGGACCTGCTCGTTGGACATGCCCTGGTAGGGCTGCTCGGCCAGAGTGGCGATCTCCCACAGCACCACCCCGAAGGACCTGCCGGAGCACCGCAGCTCAGCTGGGGATCCCCAAATCCCCCTGGCTGTGCCCACCTCAGCACCTACCAGACATCAGACTGTGTGTTGAAGATGCCATCCTTGAGCGCCTCGGGGGACATCCAGCGCACGGGGAGCAGCCCCTTGCCCCCCTTCCGGTAATAATCCGTCTCATAGATATCCCGGGTCATGCCAAAATCTGGCGAAGGAGGAAGAGGAGGAGGAAGGTGTGAACAGCAGGAGACACAGGGCTGGGACAGCTCGCCCGCTGCTGCCCACCTACCTCCAATCTTGACGGTGAAATCCTCGGACACCATGCAGTTGCGGGCAGCCAGGTCCCGGTGCACAAACTTGTTGGCACTGAGGTAGGCCATGCCATCGGCAATCTCCCCCGCCATCTGGATCATGTCCTTGAGTGACGGCGGTGGCAGCCCGGGGTTGTTCTGTACCGTGCACAGAGTCAGGGCTGGGGCAGGAGAACACCAGGACCCCCCTGGAATAGGGTGGGTGTCCCTTTCCCTGGCACCTGACCAGCCCCTCACCTCGGCTTCAGGCCTGAGTGAACGCAGGTAGCTCTTCAGGTCCCCACGTGTCATCAGCTCCATGATGACCAAAGCTGGCTGGCCCTGGGATACAACGCCGAGCAGACGGACCTGCAGCGACAAAGAGGGCTGGCATGTGAGTGGCTAGAGCCTCCCCATGTCCTCTCCCTCCCACTCAGCTGCCCACCTACCACGTGGTGGCACTTGAAGGCTTTCATGACAGAGGCCTCGTTGAGGAATTCGATGCGCTCCCGCATGGTGGCCAACTCGTTGACTGTCTTCAGGGCCACCTTGGTCTCCTCTCCCTCCGTGACTAGCCCCAGCGCCACGCCCTCATACACCATCCCAAAGGAGCCCTGTCCCAGCTCCCGGATCACTGTGATCTTCTCCCGGGACACCTCCCACTCATCAGGCATGTACACTGTGGGGTGAGTGGGGCTCACCCATCCCCATTACTGTAACTTACTCCATCTGCATCCCCATCCTCATCTTTGTTTCATCCTCATCCCCATCCTCATCTCCATATTGCCACTATCCTAGTCCCCACCCCCATCTCCATCCCATTCCCATCCTCATCCTCATCTCCCTTTCTCATCCCCATCTCCAGCTCATCATCATCCTCCTTCCTGTCCCCATCCCGATCCCCATCCCCATTGCCATCCCCATTGCCATCCCCATCCCCATCCCCATCCCCATCCCCATCTTGATCTTCATCCCATTCTCATTCTTATCTCCATCCCATCACCATCCTCCTCCCTGTCCCCAT
>JAWWMU010000092.1:3820872-3834096 GCA_035048155.1 Cinnycerthia olivascens | reverse complement strand
CCATCTCCATCTCCATCTCCATCTCCATCTCCATCTCCATCTCCATCTCCATCTTGCCCCATTCCATTCCCATCCCATTCTCACCCCATCCAGTCCCCATTCCCTCCAGTGTGACCCCAGCAAAGAAGGGGCCTGGTGGCCCTTTGGGGTGGCCCCTGCTTGTCCCCACATCCCCACGTACTGTCCGAGGCGCTGAAGTACTCGGGGTTGACCGAGGCATAGAGAGTCCCGCTGGGGTACCCATCATTGTTCCTGTCAGGAGGGGACAGTGCTCGGAGCTGCTGCCCTCCCCCAGGCCTTTCCAGCCCTGGTTCGGCCAGACCCTGCCCCAGCCCAGCCCTGGGGGTGCAGGGGGGGTCGTTACCTCTTCTTGTTGTAGAAGAAGACAAAGACGGCCAGGCAGGAGATGAGCACCAAGAGCACCACAGGTGTGACAGTGAGTAGGACATGGAAGCTGCTGGACTCTTCCTCGGCTGCCAGGAGCAGGCGGCCATGGATCAGGGTCCGGGCACTTATCCCACCTCACATGGGCCAGAGAGGGGGAGCCTCCAGCTCCCCAGACCAGCAGAACCCCCTGATCCCTGTGTGCCCCTGTCCCAGAGCATCCCTCAGTCCTCCAGATCCCCCAATCTATCAGCAGACCCGTTTGTCCCAGTGTCCAACTCCAGCAGCATCCTTGGATGAAGGATGGCAAGCAGACCAGCCTGGCTGAGCAGAGGTTTTTGGCTGGAATTCAGGGAGAAAGGAGGAGGTTCTGACCTTTGGAAGAGGGGGTGGGAAGTTCAGGAGGATCTAAGGCAGCTCAGGACAAGAAAGAAAATTAGAATAGCCAAAACCCAGCTAGAACTGAATCTGCCAAAAGAGACAATAAAAAGTGTCTCTATAAATTCATCAGTACCTGAGAGAACTGAGAAGAAAGAGAGTGCTGGGCACTGCTGAGGGACCTCAAATCCTGTGGTCACTTTCAGACCCCTCACCACAAGAAACAACATTGAGGGGCTGGAATGTGACCAGAGAAGGGAACAGAGCTGGGGAGGGGTCTGGAGCACCAGGAGCACCTGAGGGAGGTGGGGGGGGGACGACTTATCCTGTAGAAAAGGAGGCTCAGAGGGGACCTTTTGGTTCTGTACTCCCTGACAGGAGGGTCAGGCTCTGCTCCCAGAGAAAAGGGAGAGGACCAGAGGAAGTGGCCTCAAGTTGCACCAGGGGAGGTTTAGGTTGGATGTTGAGGAAAACTGGAAAGCATTGGAGCAGAACATGATATCCAGCAAAAATAGCACACACGAATGGGGACACAAACATCATAACATCACCCTAGGACAGCTGCCCAGGACACTGGTGAAGACTCTGTTCCTGAGGGGACTTAACAGACATGTGGATGTGGCACTTGGGGACATCAGTTAGGGATAGCCTTGGCAGTGCTTAGAGAACAGCTGGACTCGCTGGTCTTGGAAGCCTTTTCCAACCCAAATGATTCTGTGATTCCATGATGCTTCAGCATCTCAAGCCAGGATCATCCCTCAATCCAGTCCAGCTTCCCAGTCCAGCAACAACTCCCATCATTAGCAGCCCAGCCGCATCCCCTGACCCCACGTGTCCCAGCCCAGCACAGCCCAATTCCCCAGTGCCCTGATCCAGCAGCCCCCTCTGAGCCCCAGCTACCCAACCCCTTTCCCTGCCCATCCCTGTTGATGTCCCCCTGTCCCCTGCAGGTACCTGGCCCCAGGATGTAAAACTTGATGAGCCCTGTCCATGAGCCATTGCCAGCCAGAGAGGTGGCCCGGACCTTGGCCGAGTAGTTCCCAGGCTGGAGCAGAGCCAGGTGGACACCCCCATACTTGGAGTAGCGGTGGCGTGAAACACAGACAACAGTGGTGACCTCCTGGAGGGGACAATGTAGGGGTGGCAAAGGGGCTTCATCCCCCCCAGCCATGTGTATGCCTTGGGAGAGAGATGGGATGGGATGGGATGGGATGGGATGGGATGGGATGGGATGGGATGGGATGGGATGGGATGGGATGGGATGGGATGGGATGGGTGCCCCTGTAACCAGACCTGGCAGGGCTGGGCAGGGCATGCCCCAGGGGGTTCTCACCTCACTCTCCCGGCTGTACTTAATCTCATACTTGAGGATGAGCCCATTGGGGTTCCTGGGCTCTTCCCAGCGCAGCAGGACACTGTTCTTGCCAGCTGGCTCCCATGTGACATTGCCAGGAATGTTGTCAGCTTGCACTGGAGAGGGGCACAGAGGGAGTCAGCTTCTGAGGGCATCACGCAGACCCCAACCCGCTGCCAATCCCCCATCTCAACAACATCCCAGTGTGTCCCAGCATGGCCAGGGTGGGGTTTGGAGGGGAGGAGGCAGGACACGCACTCTCAGGCATGGTCCTGGCGAAGACGAATGTGGCGGCGCTGCAGCCCACGGTGTGGGCAGCGTGGTTGCAGGCGTGGATGTCGATGCGGTACTCGGTGAAATGGCGCAGCCGCGACAGCACTGCCCGGTCACGCACCACTTTGTCCTCGAAGATCTGGAAGTCAGGCTTGGGCTCACCTGCGGGGCGGCTCGGGGCCAGTGGCTCCGCTGAGGAGGTGTTGACCAGGGGTGTGACGGCCACCACGTCCCTGCGCTGCTTTGGGGTCCTGCATGGGGACAGGAAGTGGTGGGGAGTCAAGGTCCCGGGATTGTCCCCCAAAATTGGTCAGGGGATGGGAGGGGAGGTCCCCTAAGCTGGTGTGGTCCCAACTCACCTCTGCGGGTTCTTATTAATGGATGTCACCTTCCAGGGTGGCCTGAGACAGCGGGAAATCAGTTAAAGGGTCTGCCAGGAGCAGCCACTGGACGCCCTATACAGGCAGACCCACGCACCCAGCTTGAGGGAGCCCCCCAAAGCAGGGACCCCTCCAGATGGCACCTGGGGATGGTGATGGAATTGTGGAGGAAGTTCTCAAACTTCTTCTGGAAGGACTCAGCCTCGCCCTCCATGCGGAGCTGCCCATCAGTGGGTCGGCAGGGACAGCACCTCTCCTCCGCATCCTGCTCCCCCTCAGGACCATCCCCAAACCCAAAGCGTGTGTCTGCACTGCTGGTGGGCAACTTCAGGCCTGTGGGCAGAAATGGGCAGGGCTAGCAGAGCCTGGCTCAGCGGCACAATCCCTGTTCCACTGGTGTCCCTGGCTGCTGTGCTGCCCCTGCCCTGCCTGGCCTCACCTTTGTGGCAGTAGTCATTGATGTAGAGCTCCATGTCCTCAGCCAGCTGCTGCCACAGCACCAGGTAGTAGATGATGTTGCCGTTGCGTTGCGTGGGCGGCTTCCAACGCACCACGATGTGGGAGGAAGAGTTGGACATGGAGATGACATCCCGGGGCACCGTCGGGGCTGGGATGACAGAGGGGTGATCAGTCTTTCCTGGGGGGTCCACCATGGGCATCCCTGGCCCCCTGCCAGCCCCTTACCCGCTGGCATGGTGCGGATGTAAACCACCTCGCTCTGTGCCCCGTAGTTGCGCCCTTCCTCGGCTGTGGTGAGGGTGATGGCACGCACGAAGATGGCGTACTGGGTCCAGGGACGGAGGTTGAGCAGCGTCACCCCCGGCTCCTGCTCGCTGCTCAGTGGCAGATCCACGTCCAGCACGTTCCAGCTCTGGGCGCCACAGGCATCCTGCCCCACATACTCTGACACATTCTGGAAGGGTCTGTCCCACACCAGGCATCAGATAGGGCCCTGGGACCCCCGGGTGTCCAGCAGGAAGAAAGGACACCACAGGCTAGGATTCCCAAGCCCTCCACAATGGGGACAGGAGGGTGACAGGGACCACTTACGACTCCTTGTAGTAGACAATGAAGCTGAGGAGGTCCCGGTACTCAGGGGGTCGGTACCGCTCCCACTTTAGGAAGATGCGATCGGACTCGGTAACGTTGGAGATGAAGCGCAGGGTCTGGGTCTTACCTGTGGGGAGGCAGCAGGGTTCAGGCAGAGGGTCATGGCACTGCCAGTTGTCCCCATCCCCATACTCACAGGATGCCCGGTCCCCGTTTGTGCGGGGGTTGATCTCTGCCTTGTTCTGCCGCCCCTTGGTGCCTGTCACCTCCTCCATGCGATAGATCTCGGCCAGGCACAGCTTAGGATTGAATGCAAAGTACATCTTGCCCACGGGGATGGAGAGGATGTGGTGGCTCCAGTCCCAGAGCTGCTGCAGGTTCTGGTTGTCCAGGACGTACAGGGTGTAATTCCTGGGGGAGGAGATGTGGATGGAGGTAGCTGGCAAGGGCACCTTCAGAGCCACATGTCCCCCCTAAACCCACACCATCCTCACCCATCCACCATGGAGTCACCACGGATCAATTTGAGGTTCTTGAAGAAGGACAAGGAGACGAGGGCGAAGGAGTGTTTGATCTTCAGGAAGCCCGTTATGGTCTCAATGAGCCCCAGGCTGCTCTGCAGCTCCGAGGCCAGGTTATCTGGGAATGACACACTGCATGAACTGAGGGAGAGGGGCACCTCCCCATTAACTCACTCTGCAAGGGAAAACACCCCCTTCCTCCACACCCTGCCCTCCTCAGCAGCTCTCCCACCCCAGGTGCGTCTAGTGGGGCCGGGTCTGGCACTCACAGCCCCGGCGGATGTTGAGGATGAGGTTCCCTTCGATGAGGGTGCAGCCCCCCAGCTCCTGTGCTGCCCGCATCGAATCAATGGTCTTGGTGCCCACCTTGCACTCCTTGGGGCACAGCCCCTCGCACTTGTGGCAGAACATGCTGTGGGCAGGGCGACAGGGACGGGATGTGAGCCCACCCATGCGCCACCGCCGAGCCCACGCTGGGACACTGGGGACACTCCCACCTGCTCTCATTCCTGGTGTATCCCGAGGGACACTCGGAGAGGCACTGCCGCTGGTGGATGACGAACTTGGAGGCGTCGCGGGGGTTGTCAGAGACCTTGCGGAGGCTGGCGCAGTACTCGGCGGTGACGCAGCGCCAGCCCTCGTACTCGTAGGTGCGCGGCGGGCACGAGGGCAGGCAGTGCCCGTTGAAGTGGAAGTGGCGGCAGGCGACGCAGGCTCGTCTGTCGTGGGGGCGGCCACAGCCCCCCAGGCACTCGGCGTGGCAGCATTCGCCCGCTGCCGTGCACGCTGAGCCCGCACCGCACGGGCACACTAAGAGGGGAGACGCAGCACGTGGGCACAAGGCACAGACCCCAGCCCTGGGCAGCACAGCTGGGATTGGGGTCCATTGTACATGGGGGAGAGGAGAGAGGCGGGAAGGGCTCAGGGAAGGGCTGTTGAAGTCCTCCAGGGCTGGGGGAAAACAGGAGGGAGGAAGGCATAGAGAGATAGATGGAGTGATGCAGGGATGGAGGGGTGGACGGTGGGATGAAGGGATGCAGGGAGGGAGGGACGTGGGCATGGAGAGAGGGATGGATGGTGGGATGAAGGGAGGAATGTGATGCAGGGACGGAGGGGTGAACGGTTGGATGAAGGGATGCAGGGAGGGAGGGAAGTGGGCACGGAGAGAGAGATGGATGGTGGGATGAAGGGAGGAATGTGATGCAGGGACAGAGGGATGCAGGGACAGAAGGAGGGATGCTGGGATGTGGGGATGCAAGAATGGTGAGAGAAAGGGAAGGATTCAGGTATGAAGGGAGGGATACAGGGAGCTAGGGATGGATTGATAGAGGAGTGGACGGAGGCATGGCAGCACTGACGGAGAGGTGCACAAAGGGGTGGAGGAATGGGTGGATGGCCATATGATGAGTGGCTGGCTGGGCACATGGGTTGATGAGTAGCTGAGTGAGCAGCTGGATGAGTGGATGAGGGGTTGCATGGAGGGACAGCGGGAGAGATGGACGGACAACGTGGGGCTCAGCCCATGCTGAACCTCATCTGCCCAGTGCAGCCAGGCCAAGGCCACAGCTGAGCTTGCAGGCCTGATAAGGATCTGTGTTTATAGTACATATTTCTTTACCAGGTCTCCTGTTTACAGCAAACGAGCTCAGGAGGGGCCTGTATTTACCTCGCTGCTGGGAAAACACAGCAGCTGGGAGCTGGCCTCTCCTCAGAGGATGATACAACACGGATCTGGTTACCCCACCGTGCCACCAGCACAGCACACAGCAGCAGGGGAGCCACAGCCACACACCGGGCCTGCCATCCCCAGGTGGCTCCACCAGCCTCCTCCAGTGCCCTCCCAGTTTGCCCCACAGTGCAAACCAGCACCGTCCCAGAAAATCAGCCAGCACAACTGGGCCCTGTACCACTGGCACCCACCTTTCTGGCAGTAGCTGGAGGTCCAGCAGCGATAATCCAGCTGTCCATTGATGCTGGTCTGCACACACGGCTTCTCCACATCCAGGATGCCCGGGCAGACGTCGGCACACTCTTCAGCCAGCTTATTGCCAACGATGTAGGTGCTGTCCCCAGTGTCGGGCAGCAGCAGCCCCCAGTCGATGGTGGAGAGGTGGCAGAGCTCCTGGTTGCGCTCGATGCGCACCGAACCGCGAAGGATGTGGCCCAGGCTGTGCAGCCCCACATCCCGCAGGTGAGGCATCTCAAAGATGACCAAGGCGTAGTTGAAGAAGAGGTTGGTGCCGCGGATGACAGAGAGGTTGGGGAAGAGATCCCGCAGGCTCTCCAGCCCGTACACACGGAAAAGGAGCAGGTACTCCGTGATCATGAGCAGGCGAGGGAAGCTGAGCCCCCGAAAGTCCTCGGTGCCCGTGGTGAACATCAGCAGTATCTGCAGGTTGCCTTCAATGATGGAGCAGTTCTCCAGCTTCCGGAGCTGGGAGACGTCATTGCGGATGTCCATGCTGCCGCAGACTGGGGTGGCGAGAGGGGGACCCCATGGGCAGCAGGGACGGGGCAGCTGACCCCCATCCCCACCCAGAGATCCCCCGGGTGATGCTGGCAGGAGTTTAATATCCTGGTGCTGCCTGTCAAGCGTGGCTGGAATTGGTTTGGGCGGCCGGGGAGATGCGAGCGGCTCTGACAGCAGCCGGCGCTCTGCGGCGCTCCGGGGCACGGTGCGTCCGTCAGCAGTGATGCTAACGAGGCCTGGCAGGCTGGGCGCCTGCCCTGCCCCATGTCAGCCCCAGAACCACGTCCCAGCCCTGCTGCACACCCTGGGGGAAGCTGCCTGGGGGTGCAGATGGCTTTTCCCCTTCTCTGAGCTGTGGGGCAGCTGTGGGGATCTCCTCACACATGGACACACGGTCACCCACTGAATGGCAGCTCCAGCAAGGTCGTCCCCAGTAACCCACCCGGTGCCCAGACAGGTGATGGGGCACACAAGACTACCACAGGTGTCCATGTGGCACTGCCCCGGTCCCACATTGACTGTCCTGGGGCTTTTCCACCCAGAAAGAGGCAGCATGACCCTCAGCAGCTCCTGCTTCCTGATCACAGCAGGGATGCAAGAGCCAGAATAAGCAAAGAGCTTCCCACTGACAGCACCCCCAGCCAGAAACCAAGTCCAGGTCCTGGAGGGGATCGGGTGCGTGGGTCACCCCTTGTCTGTCTGCTGCCAGCCTGGGCCAGTGGCTCATGGCCAGGTCCTTGTGACCTCAAGCCCAGTGGCGTTTTCTCCTCTTGGTTTCACCCATGAACAAGGCACGGTGGCCCCATGGGCACTGTGGCTCTGGCAGCTGCTTGTAGCCCTTCATCCCAGCACCACACCAGGTTCAGCCCCTTACTGGGAGCCCTGTCCCCTCCCTGGGAGGACAGGAGGGTCCCTCTGTCCTCCTGTGGGACTGGTTGTGAGTGCAGCACCAACTCCAAGGGTTACAGCCCCCACAGCCACCATCACCTCCCTGACCTTGCAAAGCTGCCCTGTAAAGGGAGAGGGGCCCCCGTGCCCCTGGGAGGGCAGACAGAGAACAGGCATCCCGGGTGGGAGCAGGCACAGTGACTTGTGTCCCTTGGGCAGCTCTCAGATGCTTCATCCACTTCCTCCATTGCTCCCATCCCCCAGCACAGCCCCTCGGTGATTGGGGAAGCTGAGGCACGGGTGGCAGGGAGAGGGGGAGGCAGGATAAATGACAGACCTTCCTTGCACACCCAGCTGTCCCCTGTTGTGGCCATGAGTGGGACCACAGCTACCCCCTCCCCAACCTTTCCCACCCCAGCACCTGTGCGGGGAGCAGTGCTCCTGACTCCTGTGGCAATTTTCCACCATCCCAGTGGGGCTGAGAGACCGATGCCCCCATCTCCGGCCAAGCCCTCCACTACACTCCCCTCATCGTATCTCAGCGGGGACCCCACACTCTGCCCCTCCTGCCCAAAACAGGGGGTCTGCAGCACTGGGGGTACTGCCGTGGGAGCAAACTGAGACAGGGAACACTCAAAGAGCGTTGCCTCAGGGTTTGTCTCCTGCAGACCCCCAAGCACAGGCATCACCAGAACTGACTCCCCAGGCAAGCATCCCCCACCCCGCTCCCGGCTTCCCCCTCCCAAGCACTTACTTTCGGAGGGAGCCCACACGGGGGGCACTGGGAGGTGGCCAAGGACCAGCAGCATCACCCCCAGTCGCGGGGCACCCAGAGCCCTCGGCTCCATCCTCGAGCGGGACCCCCAGGGCCCCGGCCCCGTCCTAATTCGGGCTCTGCTGCACCGTGTCGGGTCCCACTCGCCGTGTCCGGCCGGTCCGCGGGGAACGCCGGGATAGGGGGGGGCTCCGCGGACCCTGCCCGGACCCTGCGGCCCCTTCACTTTTGTTTTCGGCTGCCGCACACAAAATATTTAGCCTGACAACTGCCAGGGCCAGGGCCAGGGCATGTTTGGGAAATAGAGAGGGGGAAAACAGGGCGGCCCCCCCGCGCCAGAGTGGGGGGGAAGGAAGAACTGCCTCCTGCCTCAGTTTCCCCAGCCAGAGTAGGAGGATCCAAGTTGCTCTGGCAGGGGGACACCAGGAAAGCAGCCAGCAACCCATGGAGACCTCTGGAGCAGCACAGAAGGGACAACTTTGGGGTCACTCTGCCTCACAGGGTGAATCTGGGGTGCCAGGAACCCACGGCTTTGGTGTCCCCACAGAACAGCAGCCCTCCAGTGAGGGAGGAAGCTGCGGGCACTCAGCACCAGCCTGGCTGTGGCGAGCCATCCTCAAGGGGAAGGAGAAGCAGGAGAAGAGGATAGAGGAGGAGGTGACATTCATTTTTCTCATTAGGACAAAGCAGGGAGCAGGGTCCCAGCCCTGGGGCAGCACGAGCTCTGCTGCAGCAAAACCTGGGGGCAGGAGTGGGGTGCGAGTGCCCCAGTGACCCTCCAACACCACGGAACTGGGAGCACTGGGGCTGGACAGTGCCCCTGCCCTCTTGCATGGGTGATGGGGAGGGACCCACTAGGCTCCTCTTGCCGGGGTCTTGTCTGTTTTTGGAGGAGCTCAGGAGCAGCTGCTTCTCCGCCGGCGCAGCAGAGCGGTGTGGGGGCTTCTCTCCTCCTCTTGGTCGCTCTCACAGCAGCGCTGGGGGCACAGGGGGGCTGCAGGGCAGGGACAGGATTTTCCCCGGAGAGAGAACCCCCCTCCCCCAAGAGGAGAGGGCCACCCCAGGTGGAGACAACCCTCACTGCACAGCCACTGCACAGCACCCTATCCTATTTGATACCTCTGGCCAAGCCCCCCACCACAATTCCCTCATCTCACAACAGGGGGGACTCATGCTCTGCCCCTCCTGCCCAAAACAGAGGGTCTGCAGCTTAGAGGGTACTGCCATAGAGAGAAACTGAGACAGATCCCTCAGATCCCTTCTTGCCCCTCCCCAACCCATGCTGGGTGGGATCTGGGGGTTCCTGGGGGCTCACCAGATCCTCGTCCTCCTTCCCAAGGTCGCAGAGCAGCCGCGTGCGGCACAGCCGGTTGCAGGCAGACACTGTGTTGTAGGAGAGCTGGGGGACAGGAAGGGAGGGGGTCCGAGGTCGGTGTCCCTCCCCAGCTCTACCCCCCACCACAGCACTACAACCACCTTTGGGATGGAGCCCAGCCTGAGCTCCCAGGGCACTCAGGGGCCATGGGTCCCCAGAGTCGGGCACCCGTTCACCTTCCACTTCCTCCGGGCGTTGAACTTGCGGAAGTTTCTCATGTTGATGGACGAACGGCTCCGACTCAGCTCCTGCTTCCTGCTCAGGGGCTGTGGGGGCAAGGACACGGCGCTGTCACCGTGTCCCCACCCTGCTCCCCCGGGTCCTGGCAGCCACCCCCTGCCTGTGCCTCACCTTGATCCAGGGGTGGACCAGGCACTCAGCTGCTGTCATGCGGTGCCTGCACAAAAGGGAGAGGTTGGGGGCCCTGGGTCCCCCACACTTCCACCATGGGGATGGGGAAATGGGGATGGTGCTGGTGGGTTCAGAGAAGGGAACCAGATGGAAGTGGAAATGTGGATGAGATGAAGATGGAAATGGAGATGGGATGGAGATAGGGATGGGTTAGAGACTGAGACGGGGATGGGGATGGAAAAAGAGATGGAGATGATGAAGATGGCGATTGGAAAGTTGGAGGTGGAGATAACGGAGGTGGAGGTGGGGGCAGAGATGGGAAGGAGATGGAAGGGATGGGGATGGGGCCTCACTCTGGCTCCTTCACCAGCAGCTGGCGGATGAAGTCCTTGGCCATCTCGGAGGTCTGGCTGAAGCAGCGCTCCTCAAACTCGTAGGCACCAGCCACAACGTTGCAGAGGGTCTCAGCATCCGTCTCACCCTGGAAGGGGGACAGGCCACTGAGCCTGTGGGGACACAACAGAGCTACTGAGTGCCAGGACAGCACTGGCTTGGCCACCCCAGCACCCACAGTATCCTTGTGCCTCAGTTTCCCCCAGCCGCAAGGAGCATTGCCCTGTACTCACAGAATGTAGGTGATAACTCCGATGCTCCTGAAAGGCAGAGGTGGGGTCAGGTGCTGCCCTCCCTGGGGCCCCCCTGTGCCCTGTGGCACCCAGGGGAGTCTGTCCCCACCCACCAGGGGTGCCCCCAGGTCCTGACTCCTCACCACATGTCGGTCGCGGGGCTCAGCGGCTCATAATTGATCACTTCAGGAGCTGGGGACAAACACAGAGCCAGGGTGGAACATTAGAGGGACAGCACCATCCTGCCAGCTCCATCCCTGCATGCCTGGGGGTCCTGTCCCCACCCTTTGCTGTGGCCCCCCAGAGCAGCCCAGCTGCACACCCAGAGCGGAGCAGAGCAGTGCAGGGACCCCCAGGGATGTGCCAGCCCTGTACCAATGTACTGGGGGGTCCCACAGAAGCTCTTGAAGGTGATGCCATCCTCCAGCTGCTGGGCCAGCCCAAAGTCGATGATCTTGATCCAGGGCTTGGGGACATCCTTCTCCTGCAGCATGATGTTCTCGGGCTGTGGGAACAGGGCCGGGCACAGCAGCATGACAGAGGGGTGACAGGGGTTACAGCAGCACCGTGGGAAGCTGAGAGGGGTGGGACCAGGGCTCTGGAGACGCCTGGCAGTCCTTGGATCCTCAGGGAATGAGGATGGAGGGTCCCCATGGGCACCTTGAGGTCAAAGTGAGCGATGAGGCGAGCATGCAGGTATTCCACCCCACAAAGGATCTGCCCCAGGAACTGGATGGCCTCCTCCTCTGACAGCATCTCCTTCTCCGCAATGAAGTCGAAGAGTTCCCCACCTCTGATCCTGCGCAGGGTGGGGATAGGGGAGCTCAGCCACCTCCAACACATGGCACAAAAAGGGGATCCCCCCCACAGCAGGACCCCACTCACAGCTCCAGGACGAGCACCACCTCGGCTCTGCTGGCAAAGAGGTCGTGGAGCCGCATGATGTTGGGATGGTCGAGCTGGCGGAGGATGGCAACTTCCCGCTCCACCTGTGCCCGCTCCAGCCCCAGGCGGCTGCCCCAGCACCGGCGCATCTTCACGAACTTGGCAGCATAGAGGGAGCCCGTGCTGCGCTCACGGCAGAGCCTCACCACGCCGAAGTGGCCGCTGCAGCAAGAGCTGGGCTGGGGCACGGCTGGGCTGACCCCACGCTGGGGGAAGAACCCAGAGATCTGCCCACCCCTGGGGCTCTGGTGGGGCTGGAATCTCTGAACCTGCCTGGATCCCTACCTGTCCTGTGTTCACCTGCCTGCAACCTGCTCACCTGTGCTGGGTCCCACTAACCTGCCCAGATCCCACTCACCTGGATTCCTGCTCACCTGCCCAGCTTCTCCAGCAGCTCATACATGTCCTCCACATTGCCTGGGCTTGGACTGGCTGCCAGGCCCTCACTCTCTGCATCCTTCCTGGGCTCAGCAACATCCTGTGGGGCAGCACAGGGAGCTGACTCAACCCCTGCTGGGGGCTGTGCCAGACCTGGGGGTTCCCGGGATCCCCATTCCTGGAGCACCAGAACCCCCTAGCACACCTGGGGGTGTAGAGTGCCCCATCCCCGGAGCACCAGAACCCCCCAGCACACTCCAAGGGGGATTCCCCAGTGCCCAGAACTGCATTTGAGCTCAGGCCCTGCCCAGTTCTTCCAGTTCACACTAAATTCTTCAGCACGTGGAAACTTGGAGACTTTCACCGCTTGATAAGGACCTGCAGGAGCTGCTCAGGGGGCTTGGAAATGGGATAGGAGCAGGAAGAGAGGGGGTCACAGCAGCCTCCCTCTCCCTCACTGTGCTAGGGGCGCAAAATGCAGAGAAAACACAACATTTGGGTTGTTGTTGGGTTGTTTTGTTGTTTTTTTTTCCAAAAAAGAAAGGGGATTTATAGCATGTGAAAGAACAACTGTGAGTTCAGCCATGAGAGCCCTGCCCAGTCACCCCCAGCCCCCTGGCAGTGCCTCCCACACCCCCCCAGTGGCTCACCTGGGTGCTGCCAGGGGCACCACACAGCCCCCCCTCAGCTGGGACCCCTGCCGGGCCACCCTCGGCCATCCCTGCAAAGACAAACAGGCCCAGGGTCAGGGGGTGCACCGGCTCTGCACGGCAGGTCCTGGCAGCTGCGAGGAGCAGGGGTGGCTTCTGTGAGAAGCTGCCAGGAGCCTCCCCCACGTCCAAGAGAGCCAATGCCACCGGCTCTGGGATGGAGCTGCCGCTGGCCAAGGCCGTGATGGTGGCAGCACCTTGGGATAACAGAGTTAAGGAGGGGAAAAAGTGATTGTGTAGGACCAGTCGCAGCCAGAGGAGGAGAAGACAGAGGAGAGAGGAGAGAGGAGAGAGAGGAGAGAGGAGAGAGGAGAGAGGAGAGAGGAGAGAGGAGAGAGGAGAGAGGAGAGAGGAGAGAGGAGAGAG
>JAWWMU010000092.1:3789857-3811671 GCA_035048155.1 Cinnycerthia olivascens | reverse complement strand
CCATCCCATCCCATCCCATCCCATCCCATCCCATCCCATCCCGTCCCATCCCGTCCCGTCCCGTCCCATCCCGTCCCATCCCATCCCGTCCCATCCCATCCCGTCCCATCCCGTCCCATCCCTCTCCCGCCAGGGGCAGGGATCGCTGCCGGCACTTTGTCCTGGACCAGCTGCCGGACGGGCGATACGTGATCCTGGGGGAGAACAGCGCCCACTCCGAGCTGGCCGGGCTGCTGCAGCACCACGCCTCGGCCCCCGTCACGCCGTACCACGAGTTCCTCACTGTGCCCCTGCCCTGCGGATGGGTGAGGTCCCGGCCCCTGAGAGCCCCTGCAGCCATTCCGGCTGCACGGACAGGCTGATTTTCCCAAACGGGGGAATACAGCCAAGGGAAGCACCACGAAAGCCGGGGTTGGAACCGCAGCCACCCCAGGGTGAAAGGAGCCAGTTCGTGGCCATCACCCGGCTGGGTGCGCCCTTACCGCGCACCCATCCCGACATCTCTCTGCTCTCCCCGCAGAAAGACGAGTCCCGAGGACGGACACAGCCCCCAGCTGGCAGTGATGCTGCACATTCCCCACTGAGCGAAACACCAGCGCAGCTCCCGGAGTACAGCCCTGTGCCCCTGGAGTCCCCCAGAGCCAAGGGCGGCGCCGCCAGGGAGGTAATGGGGCAGAGGGATTGGGATTGGGGGCACTTTCCCAAGGACAGGAGCCACAGGTCTCATGAGGCTGGGGGACACAGCCACATCCGCCACGGACCCACTTCCAGCCCTCACCTCTGTCGCATCCCATCTCTCCCCCAGGCTCCCGGTGCCCCGCCGTCGCTCCCGGCCAAATCCAGCTGCCAGGGCGCGGCTCGGGGGCTGCGCAGCCCCTCCAGCGGCGCAGCAGCGCCCGAGGCTCCCTATGCTCAGGTGCACAAAGAAGCCGCCCGCCCCGAGCCCAAGTACCAGGAGCTCATGCCTTTCCACGTCTATGCTGAGCCCCGCGAGGATGTCGCCCCCAGCCCCCCCAGCCGCTGCGAGGCCGAGGAGCCCAACCCCGTGGAACCCATCCCCTTCTATGCCATGGCCCGGGGCTGGAGCTCCCGCACCGGCCCCGAGGAGAACATCTACTCCGAGGTGGCACTGGCCTCGCAGGATCTGCCTGCTCGGCTCCCCACGGCGCCCCAAAACGCCTTCTCCACGCTGCCCCCCAAACCCCAACCCCCCCGCCGGCTCTTTCGCAGCCTTTCCAGCCAGGACTGCAAGAGGAGGCAGCTCTCGGCGGCTCCCAGCACGGAAAGGAAGGACAGAGGAGCTCCCAGCACAGGCACAGAGGTGGGTCTCCAAGGCAGGTCGTTGCTCTAGAGCTCAGTCCCAACACAAGTGAGGCCTCCCAGAGTCTGAGGGATCAGAATTTGCTCCACACCAGGGGCACAGGAAGAAGCATGGAAACCTGGAATGGTTCAGGTTGGAGAGAAGTCCATCCTGTTCCAGCCCCTGCCATGGGCAGGGAAACCTTCCACCATCCCAGGCTGCTCCAAGCCCTGTCCAAGCTGGCCTGGAACACTTCCAGGGATGGGGCAACCACAGTTTCTCTGCCAGGCCCTCACTGGGAAGGATTCCTTCCCAATATCCCATCTGCCCTCTGAGAGTGGGAAGCCATTCTGCCTGTCCTATCACTCCAGGTTCTTGCAAAAACTGGATCCCTGGCCCGAGTAAAGCCAAGGGCTGGGAGGGTGAAAGACCAACTTTGTGCTATTTCCTGGCTCTCAAATCCACCCTTTCCCTGGGAATTCCCTAGGTTATTCTGAACCCTGCACTGGAGTTGGATGACCCCACGTACAGCCAAAGCACACACAGGGACCAGCAAACCACAGCCATGGCTGAGAATGTGTACGAGCAGCTGCCTGGGGACTGCCCCTAAGCCACCTGCACAGGTGGGCTCAGGACACGACCTGGCTCCCAGGCAGGAGGAACCTCAGCCTCCATCTCCCTGTAGGAAGCCCTTAGTCCGTGGAGGAGAGGTCCAAGGCTGCTGTTGGGCCCAGCCAGTGATGCCAATCTGCTCCACAGGGAGCCCCTGCTCTTCCACCTTCCCAACCCTGTTGGACAGTGCAGGAGGAGCAGAGCTCCCTTACCCATGAACACATTCCAAGAGACTTCTCTTAATAAAACAAGGAAAAACAGGCTGTTACAGGAAAAACAGGGATGAGTTTGGCACAGTTGGTGCATCCAGTTGGATACTAAATTGGCCAGAAACTGGAGTGATGCTGCAGCCAGGGCTACGCTGAACCTCCCCAGCCTGGAGCCAACACTCCAAGCCCTGCCTGTTTCCTCAGCCACAGAAGTTGGGGTGACACCACTGTCCCAGGGCTGCCTCAGGGGCACAAACCCTGGCTAGAACAGCACTGAGCCACAGGGGTGCTGGGCAGGGTCAGTGGTGTTCCCAGCTCAACAGGAGCAGGAAGCCGGAATTGCCAAAGCCCTGGCTCGGAGGGCAAGGGAGGGCTGGAGCATTGCAGCTCTTTTATTTCTGAGAAAATTCATTTCTGACTTTTCACAAACCTGAATTTTGTTGCTCTTAGAAGGCTGAAAGTGGAACACGAGCCCTTGGAACTTCCCTTAGTGCTAAACCCAAGCCATTACCCCACTGGGAAATGGAAAAGGGAACCTGAGAGTTCCAGTCCCCACACAGGCTGTGCTCCTCACTGCAAACTCCCTGGGCCAAGGGGGTACCTGCATGAGGATCTGAGCCCCTTGTGATGGAAATGGGGCTGGGTGGGTTCATTTAGAAGTATATTCCTTTAGCAAATCTCTCCTGGGAGGATTTCACTGTACATACAAGATATGAATAAATTACTCAACAGTAACTTTATTCTGATCATTCAAATACTCAAAACAGGCTCTGCAAAGTACTAAACATAGAGGGAGCTAAAGTAAAAATGAGATTAGTTTAAAATGTTCTAAGAAAAGACTTAAGTCATGGGGATTTGCCTGTTTTTAAGAGGTAACACGGGAGAAAAACCACCTCTTGGGAGTTGTTCTTACCAGAATAACAAATATTGGCCATTTAAGCTGTGGTTACAACAAATAAAACTGAGTAGTGGGAATATAAGTTAAATATCCAGGCCAGCTCTCTGCTCCCTTCGTCATCACACGCTTTGGTGGACAACAAAGTGATGCCACAGAGATTTGGATCCATGGATTGGGCCAGCAGAGCTGCACAGCATTTGCAGTCGCATTACCTTGACAGAATTCCTTAAAGAAAAAAAAAAAAGGTTTAATTTGAAGAAGTTAGGGCTGGGCAGTCTCCTATTCCCAATCAGGAAGGTAAAGTCAACACTTAATTGAAACAGAACTGATACAAACAAGCTGGAAAAAAAAAAAAAAGTATAGTTGGCAGCTCTCCTCTGTCAGTCCAGAGGAAACTGCAGAGCCCACTCCCAGCCAGCCACACGTGGGACACTGGGATACTCAGTTTGATGAGTGAGAACAGCCTGGGGCAGGACAGCAGGCCTTGGGTTGGGGGGAGAAGGAAAGAGGGGAAAGAAGGAAGGACAATATACATGCACACATGGCTCAGGGTATCCCAAAGCCCTGAGTGTGCCAGGCAGGAGAACCTCCCCTCCATGTGTGGTGCTTCCCCTGGCACAGGCTCTGACCTGCACAGGGGTGTCCCCTCAGAGCAGCTCAGGCTGCAGAGCTCAGAGCAAAAACATCAACTTAAAAACCAGGATATCAAAATCATCAGCATGAGAGGAGTGCTGGAGTGGCCCAGACACGAGGAAACAGCTATGAGGACATCTTAAAGGTAAGGAAAAAATAAAAATTCCAAAGCCAGGCTTGCTCTTGGAACTCACCGTGTTTTAGAAAGGAAAATGACACTCTCAATGCACAGCAAGTCCATGAGAGGAGCAAAGTGGGAACTGGGAGTTTATTGAGCCTCTGCTGAAGGGTCTGGCGCCAGGAGGCACAGCCTGTTCCCTCAGGACAGGAGCTGCAGCCTCACACCCAGCACGTTCCCTGCGGTGCCTTGGGACCGTCCTTGGCTGATCGGAACCTTCCACGTTGTTTACGAGGAGGGAGGGGAAGGATTTCAGGTGGAGTTTCAGGACCGGCTTGCAATGACCCTTCTTCCTGCCAGGCCAGGGGGCGCGGTGTCCTCCCTCCCACCGAGCAGCCCCGCCCTGGGGCCTGGCTGATCTCCTGGGGGCCAGGAGACACCAGACACAGCAGGACGCCAGCCAAAAGGCAGGACAGATGTGTCAGAATCCGTATTTGGCTTGAGTCTGCCGTCTGCTGAGCTTGTTTTCAGACCATGTGTTTTTCAGTTCCAGTTCCCTCTCCTTGGCCTGCAGAGATGGAGAGGATGCTGTTACCCTCCGTGTTTCAGTGACTCAGCAGCATTCCAGCCTCCTCCAGCCCCGCTCATGTGGATTATGGAGCCCTTCAGCCAGAAGCCTCGTTACAGGAGTGAGCACAATCACCCTGACAGAGGCCTGGATTAATTGGGATGCACAAGCATTTCATTCATGCTGAAAAGCAGCTTCTCGTGGGGACAGGCTCAGCAGCTGCTCGCCAGCCCCAGGGGCGGAATTCAGGACAGGATCCCAGGGCCTCGGAACAGGCAGGAAGGGCAAAGCAAAGCTGAAAGCTCAGGGACCCCCTCAGGGCCAGGACTCCCCTCTGGCCCCACTGAGTCTCACCAGGAATCAAGGGGCTCTCAGGGTCAGGCTCAAGTCCCCAGCTGCTGGAGGAGCAGGTCCACCATCCCAGCCCTGTGTTGCCAAGACCAAATCCTGTGATTCTGCCTGCATCAGCCCATACACAACAGGGAGGCCACTCACCTGATGGATCAGGTATGTGATCTGGTGTTTTCTCCTTTGCTGTCCTGTGGGCTGATCTCCTTTTTTCTGGAAAGCAGAAAGAGGTGAAGTGTTCAGCCTGGAGAGGTGCTTCCCTGGACAGCAAACCAACACAAGGGCCTGCACACAGCTATCCCAAGCAGTATTTGTTCCCTATTAAAGTGCAGATTCCTTGGGCTGAAGCACTTCCTGGCTGGCCTACCCCACCCACACACCATGTTCTGAGGAACTCTGCTGTCCCTCACATGTTATTATTTACCAGGTCCCTGTTCCCCTCCCTGGTGACTGCCCAGCATCCAACACAGCTCCAGCTGGGGCTGATTTGAGCACTGAGCAGAGGCTCCAAGCACAGCCCTTGTTCCCACCCCACCTTGCTGAATGACTTCATGGTCTTCTCCTCTGTCAAGGATTTGGTCAGCCACTGCTGGGCCCCGCTCAGCTGGTCGTCACCTTTGATGTCCACAAAGTTGATCTCTTCCCTCCCACGATTCCGCTTGCCTTGCAGACGCTTGAACTGAAGGAAGAACAGAGGAACTGGAATTACACCCAACACTGACCTGACACATGGCACAGCAACAGTTTTCCAGCCAGGATTTTGAACTTATGGAGAATTTCAGCTTGCTGTACCTCAAAGTATCTAAAACTACTTAGCATGAATGTTATCATCTCATTTTCCTATGCAGAAAACAGCATTTATTCCCGCTCCCAAGCGTGCTCAGGAGACCCTTGGAGTCCTGAGTCTCTTATTTTAAGAGACACAGAAGAACCTCAAGTTTTGATGCCAACACATTCACCCTGTCTGTACCAGCCACAGTGTGGCCACAGGACAAGGGCAGTGCCCATCCCCTGTGCTAGCACTGCTGAGGCACCTCCAGGGTCAGTTTGGGGCCCCTCATGACAAGAAAGAGATTGATGAGCATGTCCAGAGAAGCAAACAGAGCTGGGGAAGGGGCTGGAGCACCAGGGGAGGCTGAGGGGGTTCAGCCTGCAGAAAAGGAGGCTCAAGGGGACATTCTCACTCTGCACAACTCCCTGACAGGAGGGGACAGCCACTGAGGGATAGGGCTCTGCTCCCAGAGAACAAGGGACAGGACAAGAGAAAATGGCCTCAAGTTGTGCTAGGGAAGGATTAAGTCTGATATAGGGAAAATTCCTACACCCAGAGGGTTGTCCAGCCCTGGCACAGGCTGCTCAGAGCAGTGGTGAAGTCCCCATCCCCAGAAGGATTTAAAAGCTATGTGGACGTGGCACTTGGGGACATGGTTTAGTGGTGGCCTTGGGAGTGCTGGGGAATGGTTGCACCTAATGGTCTTGGAGACCTTATCCAACCTCAACAGTTGATTCTATTCTGTACTCATCAGGCCTGCAGACCCAGCTGAGGCAGGAGCCCAGCAGACCATGAGAAGGACTCCACACGTGCCCACAACATAGCACGAGGCCCTCCCAGAAAAACCACCCAGCCCAAGCCAGTGGAAACACAGGCCATGCCAGGGGGCAGCACCGTGGCTGCCAAGCCAGTCCTGTGTTGTAGCAGAGCTCAAAGCCAAACTGCACAGGGGACAGACAATGAAGTGCCAACCGCTTCGTCGTCGATGAAGGAGGAGTCAGTGCTCGTCTCCTGCGGCGGGGCCTGGGCTGGTTCCACCTCTGGGTAGTAGCCACTGCTGTAATAATCCTGGCAGGGAAATGGAAACCAGTTTGTCAGGAGAGCAATCTTGCAGTGGCACCAAGCCGTGGACTGCCCCGTGGGCTGATTCCAGCAGAGGGACAAACCAATAAACACTTTGAGGGACTTTTCACAAAGGTCTGAAGTGACAGGACAAGGGGGAATGGTTCCCACTGCCAGAGGGCAGGGTTAGATGGGATACTGGGATGGAATTCTTCCCTGTGAGGGCAGTGAGGCCCTGGCACAGGGTGCCCAGAGAAGCTGTGGTTGTGCCATCCCTGGAAATGTTCAATAATTGTTCAATGCCAGGTTGGACAGGGCTTGGAGCAACCTGGGATAGTGGAAGGTGACCCTGCCCATGGCAGGGGCTGGGACTGGGAGGCCTTTAAGATCCCTTCCAACCCAAACCAGTCTGGGATTCTATGAATTATTAGAAACAACCTGGGCTCAAATACCAGCTCCAGTGAGCCCAAACTCTGCACCCTCACATCCAGGGCATTTTCACAGAACTGCAGCTGTCAAACATCCATCCAGCAAAGAACATCTGGAGCTCTCATGCAGTAGGAATCGCCTTCTGCCCAGTGCTGTGGCTCCCTGTCACGGATAGCTCGGGCTAGATTTCCTGCCTTGTGTCCCCAGTATCTCAAACAGACTGGATTCCCTGCCCCATGTCCCAGGTAGGCCCCAAGGGCTGCATTCCCTGCCCCGTGTCCCAGGCAGCTCACAAAGCCTGGATAACTTGAGCCACTCACTCAAATACCTGTCCAGAGCCCGTCACTTCACCTCCAGCCAGCGAACCCACCTGGTAGTAACCCCCAGGCTCGCCGTAAGTGGGGGGGAACTGGCCATAGGGATGGCTGCCATAGTCCTCGCCAGGTTTGGGTGCCCAGCTGTGCTGAACTCCGCTGGAGCCTGCACCCGTCTTGAACTCCAGAGGGGCGTTAGCGGCCGCGTCCTGGAACTGGGGCTCCGGCTCTGTCCCGGGGGGAGGGTCCTCCGACCCCCCCGGGCTGGGGTACAGGAAGGGCTCAGCGCCAGCGGCACTCGGCTCGCTCCTGTCGGACAAGGAGAAGTAGTTCTCTGGCTGCACCTCCTCGTCGCTGTCCTCCTCCTCCTGGGTGATCTGTTTGGTTACCTGCAGCGCCGCGCTCTTGGCCGCGGCTTTGATCGCCGACGGGGACGGAGTTGTGGGTACGGCCGGCTTGGCCGGGGGTTTGGCTTTGGAGGAAGAGCTTGGGGCCTTGGCAGGCTTGGAGTCAGAGGCGTTTTCTCCTGCTTTCCTCGAGAAGGCGTAGGGCAGGAGTAACCGATTGGTCTCTTTCACTGTCATATTTTTGGGCTGAGGAAGCAAAGCAGACAAGCCGGAGCCCTCGCTGCGTCCCTGGTGACATCCACGCAGGACAAATGCATCACAGGAAGAAAAGAATGAGATTATTCACTTTTCCTGACTTTCTGCCGATTATCCCCCCCAACTCCAACACTTCTTGTGGGTTTCCCGCTGCTTGGCCGCTCTGAATACACTGCACAAAAGGCCAGGGGGATTTTAAAGGAAAATCTGGTACTTGCTAATATCTGCCCAATTCCCAAATTAATGACTCTTTTGCCAAGATCTGAATTGGCTTAATTGCCCAAAAAAAGGACCTGAAAACCCACGGGATTTCAGGAATAGTCCTAAAGCCACGAGGTGATCAGAGTGGATGATTTGCCCAAGCCCAAGACTGGTCACAGCCAAACACTTCTTCCCACAATAACTGTTTAACCAAGTGCCCTTCTTATTTACCTGAAGAGTATTTTTTTTCTTTGCTGGTTCATCTTCCTCTGAATCTGACTGAGAGAGAAAACCAGAGCTCAGCACAACCTGAGATGTTAAACTGAAAAAGTTATGTTAATAAATCCCAGGAAAATAAACCCAAAGGGAGGGAAGAACTGCAGGTGCACAGCAACCTTCTTCTTCAAAGGGACAGACAACAACAGTCACTGGAGGGGAAGCACAAACCACACAAAGGGTGTAAAGTTCACTGCAGGGATACAGAGAATTGTTCTCAATAATGCTGAAATTCCTAAATACCCAGTCAAAATTTGAGTGAAAAGTCCGGTTGGCATCAGAAAAGGCCCTAATTATTTTTAGAATTTCATGGCTCCTCAGAGAACTTGGAAGAGACAACAGGAATTGAGGGCTTGTGCCACTTTACCTTCAAATCATAAACCAGGGAAAGACAAGGAATGTGTGTAAATAAAGAAAGTTGGGAGTGACTAAACCCACGTGTTGGCTGGGGAGAGAGGAGACACTGCAATGCCCTGGAGCATCTCCAAGGGATCAACTAAAACGATGGGAGGGATTTTAAGGAGAAATAGGGAACAACTGAGGACATCAGCCACAGGCCAAGGGACTTCCAGGAATCCCAAGTGGGAATTGCTCAGTCCAAATCCAGTTTAAGGTACTTTTTGTTCCTTTAATACTGACAATCTGCAGAAAGTGTGGTCAGAGCCCACACAGCACAGCACAGAGGGGTAAAGCAGGAACAAATCCCTGTTCATTGCAGCTGTCTGGAATCACACCACACTGCTGCAAGGAGGTAAGCAAAAAGTGGCTGTGAGAGACTGGGATACCCTTCATCCCTCTGTTCCAAAGGCTGAATCTCCAGAGCACTGGGTCTGGAATTTGCCAGACTGGGATGGTTATCAGGAAGGGATGGGGAACCTGTGTCCACTCCCTCTCTTCCTGTGACCCTCCCAGACTCTTCCAGCAAAGCAACAGCACTGACTTTATCTGGGCTCCCCCAAAGTGCTGCCAGGCCACTATGAATGCACGCTGTTTATAAATCCTTCCTTGAGCCACCTGTCCCCATGGAAACGACCCCAAGCTTGCAGTTCAGATCTTCCTATAGCCACAGGCACTCTTGTCACACCAAAAACAGTGACATGACCATCACCTCCACATGACAGCAGGCCAGGCTGGGGCAACCTGGTCTAGTGGAAGGTGTCCCTGCCTATGAGCAGTGTGGAACAGGATGAGTTTTAAGGGTCTCTTCCAACCCAAACCATTCCAGGATTCCAGTTGCTGGTTTAGATGAGATATTAGAAAAAATTCTTCTGTGAGGGTGGTGAGGCCCTGGCACAGGTGCCCAGAGCAGCTGTGGCTGCCCCTTCCCTGGAAGTGCCCAAGGCCAGGTTGGACGGGGCTTGGAGCAACCTGGGATAGTGGAAGGTGCCCCTGCCCATGGCAGGGGAGTGGAACAAGATGAGCTTTAAGGTCCCTTCCAACCCAAAGTATTCCACGATTCTGTGACAGTGCTGTCACAGAGGAAATGAGCAGTGGGGAGAGGATGAAACCTGATCAGTAGGGATCCCGACATAAAAACCAGGTGGACAGGGACCTGCTTTTCCCTGCTCTTGCTGTCTGGGTTCACAAGCCCTGCAAGGCATAGTAATTCCAAAAAACAAACAAAAAAAAAACCCACAAAATGAGAGGGAAACGGCCACCTAAAAGTTTGGAAGACGCCTGAATCCTTTACCCAAAAAAGCAATAAACTGACTGAAAAATCTATCACCTGCACAGCAAACAAAAGACTTTTTTGGGCTATAACGCCCTGCAGCTCCACATCATCAACTCGTTAACTCCAGGAATAAAGAAGGGTGCAGATAATCTGGGTTTGGCTGCATTATGATTATAAATAAGGTTTCTATATCAGTTTAATTCTGCAAAGCGCTTTAGGATTAGGGCAGCCAGCCAGGACAAATCTCCCCGTGGATGACACAACAATAGATCCCGGTAGCTCGGTGTGAGAGAGCAAGGGAAGAGACCCACGGAGGGGGGAGGTTTCACCCCCGAAGGGCTCGAGCAGAGGGGTTTTGTTCCATACTCACATCCCCCTTGTGCAGCTCGGGCGCCGCGATCCGCACCGGCTCCGTCCTCTTCTTTGGCTTGGGGAGGCCCAAACCCGCCCCGGGGGAGGCAGCGGGGGGCGGGCTGAGGGGGGAGGCGGCGGTGCCCGCATTCTTGGGGGGCGGCAGCAGGAGCCCCCTCGGCCGGGGCGATTCCGCGGCCCCGTCCCCGCTGGCAGCCGGCTCGGAGGGGCTCTCGGCCCCGGCCTGGCCCGGCGGGGCGCTGCCGAAGCCGCTCACAGAGGGCGGAGGGCCCATGAGGAACGACGGGGGTACCGCGGAGGCTCTGGGCGGGGGCAGCGCGGCGAAAAGCCCCCGGGACGAGGGCTGCTGCTCGGCTGCGGCCGGGGGAGAATCGGCGGCTTCCTCCTCCTCGGCCGCAGGCTCTTCCGCATCGCTGTCCTCTTCGCTGCTGGCGTAGGCCACGAGGGACATGGCCCCGGAGAGGGCGGCCCTTCGCGGGCAGCAGCCGCTACGCGAGGCCGGGGATCCACCCTCCGCGCTAGGCCGCGCCGCCGCCGCGCCTTCAGCACCCGCAGCGGGGAGAAAAGGGCGGACGGGGGCGAGGCTACGCCGCCATGGCGGCCCCTCCCCGTGCGGCGGCGGGGCCGCGGAGCGAGGCAAAGCTACGGCAGCGGCTCCGCGCTCCCGGTAATGGCTGCCGGCAGCGCCCCGCTGCTCGTGCTGCAGCGACGCCGGACTACAACTCCCGACGTACCCCGCGAGCAGCGCTGTGCCCGCCTCCCGCTGTGCCCCGCCGCGAGGCACCACGGGAAATGTAGTCTGTGGTGCCACGCGGCGGGACCCCCGGGCGGGACCGGGACAAGGCCCAGGTATAGCGGGGATGCGGGAAGACCCCTGGGGACGGCGCGGGACGGGGACAAGGATGAAGACGAGGACGAGGAGACGAGAGGGCCGAACCCACCTCCTCCAGACCACTCGATTCATTGCCAAACCAAGCCCTGAGCTGAGACTTTGCTCCCGGTGTGTCCCCGGCTCCAGTGCAGTGTCACTGTGGGACACGGACTGGGGATCTGCTGGGGCTGTCCCTGCCTTCCATCCTTTCATCCCGGGGTAGTTTGGGGTAGGATCAGTGCTGCGAGCCCCAGTGGAAGCTGCCTGACTGGGATGCAGGAGGCCTGGCCAGGACCCGGTTTATCCCTCCAGCGCTTTGCTGATTTTCGGCTTGACGCCTTTGACCTCCTTCTGGGTCCTTCTGGCCTTAATAAGCAGTGAGCTGGGCTCGAATTTGGGTCCCCAACACCCAGGGAAGCGATTTGCAGGGCTGCTGTGAAGTACCAGCACAAGTAATTAAAGTAAAATGGAGATAAATGAGGAGCCTGAACCCTCTGTCATTTGGAACGGTGTGAAATCCAGCCAACGTGCCCTGTTCCAGCCCTCCTGGCCTGTTCTGGAGGGCTGAGGAGTGTTAAAAATACAGCATTAAAAATAGGCATTGAGGCCTTGGGGAGCGGGAGGGACAGACGGGAGGATTCCAGGAGCTGGGATACACGAGTTACGTTTTCCCCCACTCCTTACAGGGCTGTGACCTGTGAGGGCAAAGCCAAGCAATCCCAGCACAAGGACACTGAGGAGGACAACAAGGAGAAGGAATGTGTCCCTGTGGCCACAGGCCCGGTATGGCTCACAGAAAGTCCCAATTATACCTCCCAATTCCTCTCTTCAGGAACCCCTTTCCCTGAGAATTCCCTACCAGCAGATACAGCAAGACTTTGTTGTGACACACACGAGTGTGGCCACAGGAAGAGTGAACCCTCATCACAGGGGCTGAACCTCAAAGTGTGTCAAAGCCCTCTCCTTTCACAGCTCCACCAAACCACTCTACCAATCCGTAGGAAACCAAAATGGAGATGGGGATTTTTGTGGATCAGGCCCAGTGTTGCTGTCACTTCTGCAGTAAAACACCCCTTGTGCTCAGAGCGATAATTTGGGCTGGGAGTGACCATAAAGATCATCCTGGGGATTGGAATCTTCCTGGCAGATTTTTTCACTCCTTCCCAAGTGTCCAGGTTTGTAAATTTGTAGGATTTAGGAAAGGGAAATCAGTGATTCCCTGAGAAGCACAGAGTGGTTCAACCACCACAAGCTCTAATATGAGGCAGCCCTCATCCTCTGCTGAGGATAATTAACAAGGACTCTGGCAGGGAGAGGAGGGACCCAGTTTAAGCAAGGTCTGGCTCCTGCTGTGGAGAAAGAGAGGAATCCTTGTTTCCCTCGGCCTTTGTCCATTTTTCCATTGCTGGTGGAGATTCCTAGAGACTGGTCTCACCCCCAGGCAGTAGGATCCTGCTGTCAGCTTTGACCCTGTGGATTATTTATTTGTGTTACTTTGCAGCTCGTTAGGAGAAATTAAGCCAAAGAAAGCACACAGGAATGGAAAGAAAAGAACCCAGCCCAGGAACCCCGACTGCCAGGTCAGGGTGGAGGTTCTGGTCTTGCAAACGACTTAATCTGTGTTTAATTTAATCCCAGGTGTTTGGTTGGGCCCAAGAGGGACACCAGTACCCAGCTTCGGTCTGAAGCGGGGACCAAGGTGACGATTTATTTACTCCCCTGGTGACTTTGTCACCCTGTAGCCCACGCCGAGGCTGGCAAGGGCCCAAACCTCCTCCCCAGGCACCCAGAGATTTCCCGTGCGCCCTGAGCAAACCCGGCAGCTCCAGCCCAGGCTCTGCAGGACCAGGGCGTTTCTAAGGAAAAATTCTTTGTTCTGCTGGGGATCAATGGGGCAGCTCGGCCGAAGGGATCCTGAGTGGGCACCAGATGCTCACAATCCTTGATTTTCTCTCATTTCAAAGGGTGACCTCCCTCTTCTATCATGTATTCAGCTGCAGCCAGGATGTGGGATTTTAGGGAGGCTGCTACACCAGGTTTACATCATCTTACATTGAGTTTAGACTGGTTTTGCACATTTTGTACAGTTTTACATGGTTTCACCATGTATGTTGTTATACAGCAATTTTGCACCGTTTTAATGTAGGCTTACACTGTTTTTGTACTGTCTCACAGCTTTTGCACTGTTTTGCATTGGTTTAAAACCAGTTTTGCACTCTTCTATGCAATTTTATGCCAGTTTTGCACTGTTTTACTTGATTTTATGCCCGTTTTGCATTGTTTTACAGGGCTTGACATAATTTTGGTGCTGTTTTACACTGGTTACGCACTGTTTTACACCTGTTTTTCACGGTTTCACATTATACTTTTGCACAGTTTTACACGTTTTTACACCATTTTGGTGCTGCTTCACACTGCTTTTGCACCGTCTCACACAGCTTCTGCACGGGTTCACGCCCGTTTTCCGCTGCTTTACATCGATTTTTCCACGCTGTAACACCGAATTCGCACCGGTTCCACGCCGGACCCCTCTCCGTTTCCACGCCCGGGCGCCTCTCTGGTGTCACCCCGCGCCGCCTCCCCGTTCCCTCGTGACACATCGCGGCTGGAAGCATCCACACCCCCTCCAGGGCTACCTGCAGCCGGGCACATTTTGGGCGCCGCTCGCGTTTTTTGGGGGCCGGGTCGGCGCACGCGGCGCCGTGGGCGGGCGGTGGGTGTGCGCGCCCAGGCGCAGCCCGCGAGCTCCGAGCGCATCCACCGGGAGGAGGAGGAGGAGGAAGGGGAAGGGTGGTGGGGGGGGGGGGTGGTGGTGGAGGGAGGGAGCAATTGAATTTCAAACACAAACAACCGCATGGGGCTTAGGCCCTCCGCCGCTGCGCCGCGCCGCCGCTGACCCCGGGGCCGCCGCCGCCGCCCCCCGCCCGGGCTCCGCGCCGGGGGGCAGAGCAGCCGCTGCCTCTGCGCCTCCCCCCTCGGATTAGGGAGGTGATTTTTTTTTTTTTTTTTGTTGGTTCTTTTTTTTTTTTTTTTTTTTTTTTTTTGGTTGGTGCTTTTTTTTTTTTTTTTTTTTTTTTTTTGAGCTAATCCCTGCCTCCCCTGTCTTGGGAGGGTTTCGCCTCCCAAACTTCATCCCTAACCCCCTCCTCCCCCTCCCCCACCCCCTGTCCGCTCCCCTGGTCCAGGGAGGAGCCGCCAGCCAAGATGTCCCGGTCCAACCGGCAGAAGGAATACAAATGCGGGGACCTGGTCTTCGCCAAGATGAAGGGTTACCCACACTGGCCTGCCCGGGTAAGGAGCTGGGGAAGGGCTGGGGGGCAGTGGGTGCTCCCCCGGTGCTCTCTCCGGTGCTCCCCGTTGCATAACGCGGGCGGCCGAGGTGCCCCGGGGGATGGGGGGAGGGGGCGCGCCGGGGTCAGGCTGCCCCCGTGAAACGGCGGGGGAGGTGTGTCCACACTGGGGTCAGGCTTCAATCCCCCCCCCCCCGTTCCCCTTCCACCGGGACCGGGGTCCAACTTTGCCGGCACCTTATGTAAGGCCGGGCCCGGCGGACTTGGGGGGGTTACTCGGTACCGAGGCTCGGGGCGGCGCTTTCGGGACATTTCGTTGGGCTTGGGGGGGATTTCACGTGTTGGAAACAACGTCCCAGGCTCCCCCGGGCCCCTTTTGTGCTGTTTATTCATTTCTCTCCCCGGGGGGGGGGGTCACGGGTGGAGACCGCGTGGCTTCTGCCACCCCGTGGGAGTGGGGGGACCCCCTTTGGGCCGGCCGGTGACCGGGTCCGAGTCCGGCAGCAGAACACGAGGCTGGGCCAGCCCGGGGTGAGCCCCTCCCCGGGGTGACCCCCCCGGTACCAGGGGGTCCCTTTTCCACGTGGGGCCGCACCACGACGCCCTTCCCGCTCCATGGAGAGACCCCGGGGCTGGCTCAGGTCGCTCCCCCTCCGTTTCACTGATGATCTGGGGGAGCCCGGGAGGGTTCAGCCAAACTCCCCCGCCCTGACCTCGCCGGGCAGGTCCCCGAGCGTGTCCCCCCGGCTCTTCGTGGCCTTACCTCTTGCCACGGGTGCCGGAGAGGTGCCAGCGCTCGCCGGGAGTTTGGCTTTAGAAAAATCGATAGAATTATTGAGGACTTAGGACGGGGAGAGGGGGGGCCGTGAATACCGGGAGGGAGCAGGGGGGTCGAGGCTCCACCATGTGCCGGCCCCGCCACTGCCCTCCGGCTCACCCCGCCGGGGAGGGTCCTGGGTGCCGGCAGAGTGTGGGTGTCCCCCCGGGGGTCCGTGCCATGAGCCCGGGACCCCTGGGATGAAGCCCAAAACCATCAGGGCCGGATCCCCGGCCCAGGGCCGTGGGCAGCTCTGGCTGCACAACACGGCGCTGGTTATTTTTAAGCGGTTGATGATGCAGTTTAAAATTTCCTTGGAGTGTTCCCCCCACACACACACACTCTCCTCCCGGCCTTGCTGCAAAGGGCATTGGGGCTGCCTGGAAACCCCAAATTGAGCGGAAAAGGGGAGGAATGGGGCGGTGGGCTTTAAAGGCCGAGGATCCCCCCTGTCCTCCCCCATCCCCTCCTCCTTCCCCTCCTGGATTTGAATAACTTTTGTTTGGTTTGTCGGATTCTGGCGGGGAGGCCGGGAGGGGGTTGGGAGCCGTTCGGATTTGGCACTGGCCTCCCAACGCGCATTTGAAAGCGGCTTTGCGAGGAGGAGCCAGAGGGATCCCTGGGAGCCCGGCGCCTGCTTCCACCGCCGCCTGCTTCCACCACCACCGCAGCTTCTCTCCGGGGAAAAGAGATGCTCCTCTGGCCCCCAGCACAGGCCCGCTGCCCCATCCTCCTCCACCCCTCCCTTCGCAGCCCCCATTCCCGAAAAGCCGCAGGTGCCCTCGGCGGGGGTGACGCCGGGTCGGGGCTCGCAAAGCCGGGCTCGGCTCCCTGGCACCGAATTTAGCGCCTGTGTGCGCCCAGGGCCGCTCGGGTTTCACGCCCCACTCGTCTCCGGGCACCTGGTTTCGCCACCACCATCATGGCAGGAGCGTTTCAGGGCTGCTGGGGCAGGCGGGGAACAGGTTTTCCCCCTCGGGAAGCAGCAGGAGGTTGGGCTCCCCAAGCCCAGGGGTGCTGTCTGATCAGAGGGCTTTGGAGTGCAGCCCTCCCTTCCCTGTGACTAATCGGTCAGGGTGAAGCAGGCAGGGCTTGCCCGTGACTAATCAGGTGCTGTGATGAAACGTTACCCGGCCACGCGTGGCGTTTGCTGGGATATTTGTTTCCAACCAGGTGTGGCTGGAGCAGAGAGATATGGGAAGAAATGGAGAGGAGAGCTGGCAGCAGTGCCAGGGAGGTGTTGTTCCCTGTACCCATTCCCTGGGGATGGCACCTGGCACCATCCCCCAACACCAGCAGCTCAGCCCTCACCTCCAGTGGAAACCTCTCCCTGAGAGGGGCAGCATTAAACAGGGGCGAAACTGAGGTGTGAGAGTGGGGAGATGAGTCGATGGCACCTGGAAAATTATGCTTGCCTCCCTCACCCTTTCCCTTATGTGGGACCCTTGTTCCCACGTGCCTGTTGGTGCTTCCCTGCTGCTGTGCCCAGATCTGCAGCCCCTCTTCCATACAGAGCTCTGGGGGGAGCATGACAGGGGATGGAGCACCAGTACCAGCTGGGGATCCTGGCACCACTGACATCCCCCTTCCTATCTCCTGTTCCCATGGCTGGGTGTGCGGTGGGGTCAGGATCCTGCTGGCCATACCCTCTGGAGCAGACTCTGGGTAATTTGATGCCAATTGCCAGCCTGCTGCTGGGATGGGGCCCAGTGATGGCCCCAAGGCTGAAGAGAGCTCTGGGGATTGTGTGGGTGTACCCATGGGACTGAGGAGTGCCACAGCCCCCCACCCGGTGTGTGTGCCCCTCCACGTGCTTTATCAACCGTGTGTGACCCACATGAGTTAATTCCATTAATTCCCCTTCCTGACAGCCAGCTCCTTGCTGCCAGCCTTGTCCTGCAGTGGGGAAACTGAGGCAGGGATGGCGCTGCTCCCAGCCCCCATGCCAGTGCAGGGCAGGCTGCATCCAGCCCTGCTCCATGGACCAGTTGCAAAGGTGAAGAGCAGAGGTTGGGGGCAGAGTCCAGTGCGGGGGGTACGTGCCTGTCACTCCCCTGCCACGCTTCAGAGCTTCCCCTCCTGGGGGACCTGTCCCAGCCCATTTTCAGACCCCCTCCAGCCCCCAGATGTAGATCCCTGGGCAAGGCCGGGCTGTGACACCAGCGCCATTCATAGGAGCTGGCAGGGGGACAGAAATGGGCACCGTGGACTTTACCCTGGCACTGTAGCCTGTCTCCCTCCACTGCTACTGTCCAGCAAGCGACAGGGACGGACAAACAGACGTGGGGCGTGGCGGTGCCATGAGCCCTGGGCCCCCATCAAGGGGCAGTTGGGGCAGCCCAGGGTTTTTAGGTGGGTTTGCACCCGCCTGCACTATCGGTGTCCCTGATGGGGTGTCACCCTCCTGCCCCATATCCCCACAGCCCAGTCCCCGCCTGCTCATGCAGATAGAGCCACCACATCCCCTTGGAGTGCAGGAGGGGCCAATAAAAGGGCTGGTGCTGGGAGGAATGGGCTGTGCAGGGAATCCCACTGTCAGGGGGATCCCAGTTTTCCTCTGTCCCATGGAGCCCCTCAGTTTGTGGGCTGGGGACAGGCAGCAGTGGGCTTGGGGACACAGTGCCACAGGGCAGCCATCCCTGGTCCTACTGCCCGTGCCTCTGCATGTGCTGCCTTTCCTTGGGGAAGAAGATTTGGAAACTTGCTCGGGGAGTGGCACAGCTGGGGGATCTCCATCAGGGTCCTGGCACTGCAGGGTGCTCTGGGGTCCCTGTCCAAGCCTGGCAGGGGATGGTCTGGGTTCCATGTCCTTGCCCAGAGGGCTCTAGGGCTGATGGGGCCTTTGCCACATTGTCCCAGGAATGACCTGCAGGAATGTGGCCTGCAGGAAGCACCATCCCAGTCGGGGCTGGGCTGGGCTGGTGGCCACCCCTCTGAGTCACATCATCCCCGCCTTTGGTGCCACGCAGGGATGGAGCTGCTGCTCCCAGCTGCCACCATGGGCCAGGGTCCCACTAGGGACTGGTGCAAGGGCTGGACTGACCTTTGCTTTGCTGGGGACCATCCCTGCTCCTGGAATGTCCCCGTGCCTGTGAGGAACAGGTGGCGTTGGGGCACGACTGCCAGTAGCCCCAGGGTGCTGGGTGGGAGCACTTCACCGATCCTGAAACACCCCCTGGATCCTGATGCAGGATGGCCTGGAGGCCCCAAACCACATTTGGGTAGTGGGGATGGCACAAAGGCACATCCTACCCTGGAGTGGCACATCACACCGACCATCCACCACATCCTGGTGCCTGTGCAGAGCCCTTCCCAGTGTTCCATCCCCTGCTCCTGGCTGTGCCACCACTGCCCCTCAGCACAGGGGCAAGTGTGAGTTCTTCCCAGCTTTGGGAAGGAAATCAGGAGCAACTCTTGGCCACGTCCACCCTGTCACAACAGCGCGGCCCTGCTGGCTGGGGAAACTGAGGCTCAGCAAGCTGCAGGGGTCATGGTGACTTAGGAAAGGTTGTGCCATGAGTCAGCAGAGTGCTGGGACAGGGACCCAGCATCCCGGCCGTCTGTGCTGGCACCTTCCAGCCCTATGACGTGCTGGCACCTGCCCCGAGACCCCCACCCACATCCTCCATCAGCTCCTTCCACCTCCCTTTGAGGTTTTCTCAGGGAATTTATGGCTGCTGGCTGCAGGGGGGGTTATTTTTAGATGCTATAAAAAGCAGCCGGAGTTGCTTTCACTCCGTTCCTGCTTGGCGCCTTGGGATTATTCATGCTCGGTGGAGCAGCACCTGCCTGTGGGCTTGGCACCGGCTGCTGCTTGACCCCACAGCCCTCACACCAGACTGTCCCCTTGTCTGGTGGCCCCGTTTCAGCACCCCGATCCCCATTCCTGGCCCAGGCTGGAGGCGATGCCTGTGGCTCCGCTGGCACTGCTGGCAGTGCCCGAATTTGCTGAGTGTGTCTGAGCTGGTCTAGACAAGAGCTTAAGGGGGGAGGGGGTGGGAGAAGGGGAGTCCCGCTGGCCCCCACACCAGTGAGCACAGCCACTTGTTCTCCTGAGCACTTCTTGCCAGCACTGATGGTGGGTGAACTCCCAAGGAATCACATTTTCCTTTCCTGAGCTGTGGCCATCGATAGGATGCTGGAGGGGGTGATGTCCTGGGGTCTGAAGAGCCCCAGGGTCTGTGCCCTCTCCTCTCACCTTGTCTTTTGTGTCACACAGATTGATGAGATGCCAGAAGCTGCAGTCAAATCCTCCTCCAATAAGTACCAAGTCTTCTTCTTCGGGACCCATGAAACGTGAGTGGGAGCTGGGGCTTACACAGGATGGGTGGTATCAGTGAGTTTGGGAAAGGTGAGATCCCCCCTGCTCCCACCCCTCACTGTTTTTCCCTGGAACAGGGCATTCCTGGGGCCCAAAGATCTCTTCCCCTATGAGGAGTGCAAGGAGAAGTTTGGAAAACCCAACAAGCGGAAAGGGTTCAGCGAAGGTTTGTGGGAGATCGAAAACACCCCCACAGTCAAAGCCTCCGGTTACCAGGTGGGTCATGAGCTGGGGGTGCCTCCATCCCATCGGCCAATTCCTCCTTCCTGGGTGCCTCCTGTGAACTCCCCCTGTTCCCACAGCCCACCCAGAAGAAGAGCTGCCCCGAGGTGGCCGAGCGGCAGCCGGAGGGAGATGGGGAGAAGAAGGGCAACGCGGAGGGCAGCAGCGATGAGGAGGGGAAGCTGGTGATTGACGAGCAGTCCAAGGAGAAGAACGAGAAAGCCGGGATCAAGAGGAAAGCGGAAGATGCTTTGGAGGTACTCGGTGTGCCGCTGGGGATGGGGATGTGGGTGATGGGATGGCTGGGCTGACCTGAGCTCCCCCTGCCCAGGACTCCCCCAAACACCCCAAGGATGCAGAGGGGCAGGAAGGGGACAAGAAGGTCGACAATGAAGAGGCGCCCAAGGAGGAGCCCAAAGCCAACCCGGGCGAAGGGGAGAAGAACAGTGACACCGCCGATGCAGCAGACACCAACGAAGCCAAGCAGGAGGGCAAGGAGGAGGTCAGAGACCACAAGGAGAGGTGAGGGTGGTGCGGTGACCCCTGTCCCCACAGCCTCCAGGCTTTGGGGGCATCCCTGGCACCACAGGGTCTGACCAAGAACCTGGGTCTCTTCTTGGCCCCCACAGCCTGTAGTGGCTTCCCTGGTGAGCTGATCCTTTCCTGCCGTGTCCTGGGTGCTGCCCTGTGTTGCCCACGCCGGCTCGTCGTTTCCGGAGCTCCGGACGAGAGAAACCACCCCAAAACGAAATTTCAAAAGGAAAAAAAAAAAAAAAGAAGAAAAAACCTACAAAAAAAGAGAGGAATGCAGAGCAGCCCAGTACTGACCCCGAGTGCTCCGTGCCTGCCCTGCCGTGGGCCCACGCTTTGTATTAGTGATTCCTCGGGTCTGAGCAGTTGATTTGAAATAAAAGCGAATCTTGCCTTTTTAAAGTGCTTGTGGGCCCCAGGTTAGCCCCCGGACCTCCCTGCATGGGTGGTTTTGGGACCCTTTGGGCTGCCCAGAGAGGGGGGGCTGCTGAAGCCCCTCTGGCAGCTCTTGGAAGGGGGGAGCGAGCACATGGAGCAGGGGGAGAGATGGGGCTGGGGCAGGGAAAGAGCCAGGGGAAGGTTTTGGAGGGGAGTTAAAATAGGAACTACAGAATCATAGAATGCCTTGAGCTGGAAGGGACACAGAAGGATCAAGTGTTATTCGTGGCCTTGCATAAGACACCTCAAAATCCCAGCATCCAAGAGCATTGTCTAAATACTCCTTGACCTTTAGGATCATTAAATAATGGAATTTCCTGAGCTGGAAGGGACCCATAGGGATCATCAAGCCCTGGCCTTGCACAGGACACCCCAAAATGCCCCCAAACCCCATGTTCTAGAGTGTTGTCCAAGCACTCAACTTCTATCCTGAAATAGTGGATAGGGACCCCTCAGGATCATCGAGTCCAGCTCTGGGCCCTGAGCAGGACACCCCAAAATCACATCCTGTGCCTGAGGGCCTTGTCCAAATGCTCCTCGAGCTGTGGCAGGCCTGGGGCCTTGGCCATCCTTGGGCACCGTGTTCCACACACACAACCCAGCAAGAAGAGTCTAAACTTGGCTGTGCCCAGCTCCCTGCAGAGGGAACAGTGGCGACCCTCCCTTACCCCCCGGGGACAGGGAGGGCAGCAGCAGAAAATGGAGCCGTGGCCGGGCGCCAGCCCCGGCGAGACTAAAGCTACCGGCAGCCGCTCCCTCGTGGGCCGGAGTGCCGCGGGCGCTGCGGCGGGCCCGGCGGGGCCTGGGACACCGGGGGCGGCGGGACTACAGCTCCCGGCGTGCCCCGCGCCACCCCCTACCCCGCGCAACCCGCCGGGAGCTGGAGTGAGCCCGCGCCCCCCCGCGCCCGCCCGCGCGCCGCGGGGGGCGCCACCTCC
>JAWWMU010000092.1:3720371-3777776 GCA_035048155.1 Cinnycerthia olivascens | reverse complement strand
GTGTGAGTTTGTGTGTCATTGTGTGGCTGGGAAAGTCGCTGGCATGCACATGTACTCGTGTGTACGAGTGAGCACAAGCACCTGCACACGCCTGTGCCAGCATCACACCTGTGCAAACACGCGTGTCCTGTGCACACACACCGCCCGTGCCACTCGGGGGAGGTGGGCAGATTTAGGGGTGCACGCAGTTGTGGGGAGATGCACAGAGATCAGGGGTGCAGGCAGCCTGGAGGGGTGCAGACAGATTTGGGGGGGGTACAGCAGCTCCTGGGGGGGCAGCACGTGTGGGGTACAGGCAGTTTCGAGGGGGATGCTGGAGATTAGGGGGATACAGGTAGTTCAGGGAGATGCAGCCAGCCTAGGGGGTGCAGGGATATTAGGAGGGTACAGATCTCGGGGGGGATGGGAGGAGGTTTGGGGGAGACAGGCAGACCAGGTGATGTCTCCAGCCTGCACCCCTACAGCAAATCGGGGCGGGGGGCTCCCTCTGGACTCTCGCTCCGCAGGTGAGCGCGGAGCCCCCGTGCCGGGGCCGGGGGGTGGGACCAGCCCGGCGATAAAACGGCGGCGCGGGCGGGACGGGACGGACGGACGGAGGGAGCCAGCGGCGGGGCCGGTGCCGGTGCAGAGGGTGCAGTGGATCCCTCGAACCGCTTTTTCCCCCCTCGGTCCCCTCCCTGCGCCCCCCACGCCGATAGCCGCGATGCCAAACTTCTCCGGGAACTGGAAGATGAAGAGCTCGGAAAACTTCGAGGAGCTACTGAAGGCGCTGGGTGAGTGGAACCCAAACTTTCCCTCCGCGTCCCTCCGGGACTCCCTCGGGCTGAGGGCGGCCCAGGGGAGGGGGGAGGCGAGGGAGCTTTCCCCCATCTCCCCTCCAAATCCTCTTTCAGCCCGGGAGTGGCGGTGCCCGGAGCCGCCGTGTGCCGGGGGGATCCCTCTGCTCCCCCTTTTAACGAAGCTCTCGTGGTTAGTGCCCCACTGAGAATCAGAGGCACGCGGAGCCCTGGCAGCATGTTGCGCTCCCGAGGGATCCCACAAGGCCCCTGTGGGTCCCCCTCTTTCCTGCCTCAGTTTCCCCTCTCTGGTGGTCCCTGAAGCGTGGGCACCCCCTAGCACGGACTCTGCCACCACCCCGGTCCCCTTCAGTCCCTGTGCCCCCATCCCAAAAACACCCCCGGGCTCACCTGCCCCACGGACCCTGGGTACAGCCAGCGTCCCCAAAACCAGGCCAGGCAGGACCCCTCTGTGTTGGGGTCCCATCCTCAGAGGCCTCATCTCGGGCTTCTTTGCCCCTGCCACGGAGCTGTGTCCCCGGTGAGCAGGGCTGGGGAGGGCCAGTACTCATCGCAGGGGCTGGAATCGGGGGGCACAGGCCGGGGGGTCCCCGGGGCTTTGGGCAGGATCAAATCCAGCTTCCCCACTGCTCCCCTCCTCCTGACCCGCTCCTCGGCAGCCGGGGAGCTGCTGGAGCAGAATATTTTCCAGGTTAGGGGATACGTAACGAATATTTCAGGATAATTATCACTTTCTTGGGTTTCACTCCCTATCCCCCGTCGCCCCTTCTCCCCGCCCTGGCCCCGCTGCTGGAACCGGCTCGGGGAAACCTCAGCAGGAAAATAAATCTGCCAGTCCCCCCCGGAGCCCTCTTCCTTTCCCACGGAGCAACTGGGGGCTCCTGCCTGCTGGTGCCCCCGGCCCTCCTGGGCGGAAGGGCAGGGGGCTTTATCAGCTTCAGTCCCCCAGACTGACTGCACCATGCTGCCCTTGCTGTGTTTTTGCTCCCTTTGGGGGCTATTTCTTCTCTCCCACTCCCGTCAGCGTTATGTGGGGCGGTGTGGGGGGCTGTATCTGCCCGCACGAGGTTTTGGGCATCCCCCTGTTGTGAATCAGGCCTCGAGGGAAGGGAAAGAACCTGGGGGTGTTCGTGGGGACTTGGCGTGGCCATCGAGGGTACCCCTCAGGGATGTGTCCTTTCCCACTGCAAGGAAGTTCGGCTCCTGGAGCCCCCCTGAGCACCCGCGGCCGCTCCGTGTCTCCCCCGTCCCTGTGCTGGGGGACCTCCTTTGTGCATGGATCCTCTCGGGGGGTGGCCAGTACCCACCCGGAGGGTGACATGGGAACAATGTCCCCAAAGAGCAGCTCCCCCTCTGACAGCCGGGGGCTCCAGGACATGATGGATGAGCTGCCTCTGGAGCGGGGACAAAGCCCCAGCTGCCCCGCGGTTGTCGAGGGGGCTGCGGGGGGAGACATGAGACCCCTCGGGGGGGGTCACACAGGTCACCTAACACAGAGCTTGGACTGGGGCCCTTGTCCCCCCTGTCACCCCGCTCTGGGTGAGCCCTTGCCCCCGTCACCCCCATCCCTTCCCCTGGGCGTATCCAGCGCCAGCCCCGGCATCCCCCCTCCCTCCCCCTCCACCAGGTAACGAGAGCCAGATGTGGCCCAGATGTGGCCGGGGGGGCTCGTCCGTCCCCCCATGGGTTGCCTTGAGCCACCTGCAACACCTTGGGACGCGTCATTGCCAAGTGTGGGGGCCGCAGCCCCTCCATGCTTCCCCAGGCTCGGGGTGGGGTGGGGTCCTGGAGTCTACATTGCCCCGAGGGTACTAAACCAGCCCGGTTCACCGGGAGACGCTGCGGGTGCGGAGGGGGAGGTCGGTGTCACCGTCCCCTTTCTCCAGGCGTGAACATGATGCTGCGGAAGATCGCGGTGGCGGCGGCAGCGAAGCCGGCGGTGGAGATCCGGCAGGACGGAGAGAGTTTCTACATCCGCACCTCGACCCCGGTGCGCACCACCGAGATCCGCTTCAGGGTGGGCGAGGAGTTCGAGGAGCAGACGGTGGACGGGCGGCCCTGCAAGGTGGGCACGCACGGGCACCTGCACACGTGTGTGAGTGTGTGTGTGTGTCAGTGTGACTGTGTGTGTGCATGTGTGTGACTGTGAGTGTGTGACTGTGTGAGTGTGGGGGTGTGTGACTCTGTGGGTGTGTGTGTACTTGGCACCAGGGCAGGAGCTCTCTCTCGCCCGTGTCACACACTCACCTGTGCACACTCATGCCTGCACACATGACATGAGGACAGCAGCACTCTTGTGCATCTCTTGTGCATACAAAGATGTGTGTGTACACGTGTCTGTGCACACACATGAGTTTGCACAAACACATTTTGGCATGAAGGCAGGAGCTCTCACGTGTGTGTGTGCCTGCACACAGCCACATTCTCCCTGCAGCATGTAGGCTGCTTCCCCTCTTCCTGCACCCCAACTTCCTTGTGCCCCCCAAGCCTTCCTGAACTCCCCATCCCCTCTCTGCATCCCCCATCCTTGCCCTGGGCCCCTCTGTCACTTCCCATGCCCCCAACCTCTCCCTGTGCCCCCAACCCCTCCCTATGTCCCCAACCTCTCACCATACTCCCCCAATCTCTCCCTGTGTCCCCCAATCTCTCCCTGTGCCCCCCAACCCCTCCCTGTGCCATCAACCCCTCATTGTGCCCCTCATCCCGTCCCCGTGCCCCTCAGGTGACAGATGAGCCCGGCCACCCATCTGGCACAGGGACAAATGGCCCCGTTTCACTCCCAGGGGTGGTGACAGATGTTCTGGTGTGGCCGGGAGGTGTCCCGGGGGTTCCCACATCCCCAGCCAGCGCTGCCCTCTACCCCCCTGCAGAGCTTGGCCAGGTGGGAGAGCGAGAACAAGATGGTGTGTGAGCAGCGGCTGCTCAAGGGAGACGGGCCCAAGACGGGCTGGTCCCGCGAGATGACCAACGACGGGGAGCTCATCCTGGTGAGGGGGAATTCGGGGGCCTGGGGGCCTTGGGAAACTCCCATGGAATGGGGTGGGATGGGGACCACGGCCGTGCGTGTGACCCTGCCTCTCCTTGCAGACCATGACGGCTGACGACGTTGTCTGCACCAGGGTCTACATCCGGGAGTGACCCCCCCCCGGCTCAGCTGACCCCCCCCCCACCGTGCCGACGGCCCCATATTCTCCCTTCCCCCACCCTGTGTCCCCTCAGTCCCCTACACATCCCCTGGCCACGGGGAGGGTGTTGCATCTCCCCGCGGGGGTACACCAGCCAAACGCCCTTTTTTCGGGGGACACACACACACGGCTTTCCCTCCCTCTGCAGGGCGGGGTCTCTGCGAGGGCAGCACAATCTCCTGTTCTGGCCCCTCTCTGCTGCGGACGAAGTGCTCGGGGCCTGGCGAGGTGCCGGGGTGCGGCGGGGGGTAACGCGGCCCCTCCCTGCCCTTTGGGCTGCGTTGAGCTGGTTTGGGTTCAGGTTGCTGTTGGTTCCCGCAGCCCCCAGCCCTGCCCCGCGACCCCTCCCCAGTATTTATTTGTGAATATTGTACCAGGGAACACCGAACCCCCTCAGCCGGGGGCAGCGCCAGGTCCCAGCTGCCCCAGGGTGCAGCTTCTCTCTGTCACCTCCCTCTTTTTTCAATAAATGTCTTATGACCCCCCCGTGGTATTCCTGTCTCTCCTCCTGGCTCCACTGGCACATGCATCCCACACCCTGGGTCTCATACTCTGGATCTCACATCCCAGATTCTGCACTCTGGATCCTGCACCCAGGGTCCCACACCCTTGCATCCTACACCCCAGATCCTGCAGTCTGAATCCCACACCTTGGATTCCACACCCCGGATCCTTCACCCTGGATCCTGTGCCACACATCCGCTCCCCGGTCGTTGCGCAAGGGGCCAGGGGCGAAGGCGGCAGCTGGGTTGGCACATCCTGGCGTGGGAAGCGGGTGGTGGCTCTGAGGTGACCGTGGGGTGACTGTGGGGTAGGGAGGGTGGCTTGGGGCTGGAGCATTGGGCACTGCCTCAGCTCCAGCGCGGGGGGCATGGGACCCCATCCCAGATGGAGCAGGGGAGCTGGGGGCACCTATGGGTGCTGTCAGCTGGGGTGTCGCTCCAGGGGTTTCCTTGGGATGCACTTTGGGGGCTGGCCGATAATTCCCCTGCATGGGATGGCATTAATTACCCCAGGATAGGGTGGCTCAGCCCACATCCCTGCCGGGGCTAAGCTGGGGGGGTGCAGGAAGATTTGGGGTTCAGGACTGCTTTGCCTCGAGGTTTGGGGTGTTACTGCCTCTGTACCCTGCCCAGCTTGGCTCTCCCAGAATGGGCCGGGAGCCCTTGGCCAGGGCAATCCCCAGGCCGCTGTGGGCCCCAGGTGGGGGGCACTGCCCCACCGAGCTGAGCTGTGATGGGGGGCCCTGAGCAGGGGGATGGAGAAGGGAGCCAGGTCTCAGGATTAGCTTCACCCCCACACCCGGGGTGTGATCCTGCACCCCGGGAGCGCGTCCAGGAGAAGGACGGGTGGAATTACACCTTCCCTTGGGACGAGGAGGAGGAGAAGGGGGAGGAAGGCTCTGGTATCTCCAGGTGGACACTTGGCAGGCGCCCATCACCCCTGTCGCCATTCCCAAAGATCTGCCAGGGCCGTGTCCAAGGTCTCCCGACGTCCTCGAGGGTGGGCGCAGGACCTGGCCCCCTCCCCACTTCACTCAGCTGCCCCCGGAGACCCCGGGAAAGCCACGGCCGGGCGGGAGCAGCCGGTAATGGAATCCAGCCGTCCCCCCCGGCTCCGACGGCTTCCCTTCGTTGGAGGAATATCCGCTTTCCAGTCGCAAGCCCTGGGGACGGCTCTGGTTTGCCTCTGGTTGGGGGGGATCATTGCGGGGGGCTCTGGGACCCCGAGAAATTGGGCGGCAGACCTGGATGGGGAGTGGTCTACGGCTGCCTATGCTCCCCCCACAGTGGCTCGGGGGTCCCATTCTGCTGCTCTGGGGGTGCTGGGGGGCTCCAGGAGAGGCAGCGGCGGGAGGTGCCCCCTCCCCGGAGCACGGCCCCGGCTCGGGGCGTTGGATGGCGGCTGCTCTCGAAAACAAAAGCGAATTCCTCTGTGCGGAGCTGGGTAGAGGGGCTGGGATGGAGGGGCCATGAGTAACCCCAAAACTACTCTGGAGGCTGTGCCCTCCTCCCATGGCTCCGCGTGGGTGGTGGTGTCGAGGTCCCCGGCGCCTCTAATCCGGCACTAATCCTCCCCGGTGACCCCGGTGGCCCCCGGACGGCCCCGCTGCCCCCCCGGGCTGGGGAGGGGGCCGGGTTGGCCCCTCGCCTTTCATCTCTGGAGACAAAGCGGGGCCCAGCCCCCTCCCCGTTCTGTGCTCGGGGGATGAATGCCCGACCCTGGGGGGCCCTGGCCCCTCACCCCGGAATTTTTCCATGCATTTTCTGGAAGCAGAGGCTGGGCTGGGTGTGGGGGGAACTGCAGGGGGACGTGGCTGCATCTCATTTCCCCCGCCCCGTGCCGGAGCCATCGGGAGGGAGCGGGGGCTTCATTGTGCCTGAAGCGAGGGGTGTGCGCTGGCTCCTGCCCTGCTGGGGATGTCTTTGCTCAGGCAGGGGACAGCACTCGTCGGGCGGGCTTGGGGGGTGACGCTGGAGATGGGGATAGAGGGGAGGCTGAGCTGGAGGAACACCGCCCCCCCACACACACATCCCCAGCCCCACAGCAACGAGAAGGAACCCAGTATGACCCCAGCCAAACCAGGCTCCCCAAAGGCTGGTGTCACCCCCCAGTCACTCCCACACCCTCCAGGCTGGCTGCTGCCCAGGACAGAGCCTACCCTGGATGGGTCGGAGGGTCCAGGCTGGCTGTTAGACATCCTCCCTCCTCCAGACTTGACTGAGGAACTGGTGACAGGGAGGTGCCATCCTCAGCTGCCCTGCTCCCCAGAGAGGGGTCACTGTATGTGTGACAAGCTTGGTGGCCACGGGGCCTCGGCTCAGGGGGCTTGGGTGGGCCCAGTGGCTGGCAGGGCTGGGGCATCATGCACCCACTGTGCCATGTGTCCAGGTGGGCTCTGGCACATGGCACAGGGGTCCCTGCCCCTGAGGGGGGCAGCTCCTTTCACCCAGTGTGGCAGGAGGGGGCCCTGGTCTCAGGGGTGCCCCCACTAACTGGGGTGACACGGCTGTCCGCGGGGGTGTCCCCAGGGCTCAGGGCAGCTGGGGACGCCGACACCTGGGTGGCTCAGCAAGGCGTTGCCAGCCCCGGGGGGGGAGTGACTGTCACCTCCTGCGCGGGTTCCACCCCTCCCTGTGCCCGGCGGGCTGGGGGCTGCGCAAGTTTCCCCCTTCCCTCCCCACTCCCCTTGGCTGGCGGCTGGCCAGCATTGTTCTCCCCTCAGCCTCCTCCTTCTCCTCCTCCTCCTCTCCCCCTCCAGCTGCATCTGGCACCAAAGCTTTCCTGGGCTCCAGTGGAGGGGGAGCCTCCAGCCCCAGCCAGACAGAGCCCCCTGGCCTGGGCTGCCCGGGGCACGGGGGCTTCACCCCCATTCCACCGTGGAGGGGAGTCTTGTCCAGCAGCTGCACGTGGAGGAGGCATGGGGGGATTATGGAATGCACCTTGGCCCCCCCTAAGTAGGGAATTTTTTGGGGGGAGTCCCCCTTAACAGCTCAGTAGCCCAGCTCTGCCCCATGGCTGGAACCTCCCATGGGGTGAATGCACGGCTGAAAAAGGGGGGGGGCTGAAGCTATTTGGGCGGGAGAGTCTGTCTCCACTGTGGGGTCTCCAGGGATGCTGAGATGATGTCCAGGAGGATAACTGGGGGTGGGTTCTGAAAGTGGGAGAGAGGGCTCTAGGGGTGACAAGCACAGGGCCAGGGACTGGGGTATGCACAGGGTAAAAACTGTTTCAAGACAGAGAAGGACAGAGGGACAAGGGGGGATTGCAGGGCTGGAAAAGGGGGGAAAGGAAATGGGACAAACCCCTATCCAAACTTGGGGGCCGTGACCTCCTTTGCTGGGGCAGGAGCTGGGACCAGCCACGAGCAGGGGAAAGCAGGATCTGGCACCTCCCGGTTGTGTAAGGATGGGGAAACTGAGGCACACCCGAGATCAAAGCGGGGCAGAGTCACCACCCCCAGGCTCCTGCTGCCCCACGCTCAACCCCACACCCTGCCCCACGCTCAACCCCACACATTGAGTTGGGATTTGCGTTTAATGCCAAGTACAAAGTCACCACCCCCCCCACCCCCCCAAAAAAAAAAAAAAAGAAAACTTCTAAAATTCTTCCAAAAATAAATTAAAGTGAAGGGATGGGTCCCCCCCAACCCCTCCTGTCCTGTGCAAAGAGAAAAGAGCCACCCCCTTCTGCATCCCAGGGCTGAGCCAGGCTACAGTAAGGAAAGAAATGGGCAAAGCAAGGGGCTGGGGGCCCAGGCAGCAGGTCCCTGCAGTGTGGGGCTGGGAGTGGGGCATCCCCGAAGGGGGTGAGCAGTTCCCCTCCAGCACAAGTTTGGCCCACCACAGCAGATGGGGAAACAGAGGCAGGGGCACCAGGTACCCTGTTCTCCTCTCCAGCCATGCAGCCAGGGCTGAGCCTTCCCAGTGTGGGATGTGCCGGGCAGCGGGACCTGGCCCCACGCCCCCCGAGCACCCCGCCCACGGCAGCGGTGGCTCCACTGGAGGCAGGGCAGGGCAGGGCAGGGAGGCTTCACCTGGCTCACCCACCGCCCGGGGGGGCTCTGCCGGCTCCCGGGGGGCCGAGGGAGGTGAAGTGCTGTCGGAAAGGCGACCTATGTACATCCCTGAACGTGGTGGCTCCGCCAGCCCCCTCCCCGCCGCGCAGCCCTGGCCCTGCCCCTGCCCCGCCTGCGCCCGGGGGGCTCCAGCTCCCCCTCCCACTATGAGGTTTGGCACTGGACATGCTGGCGCATCCCATCCTCGAATTCGTCCTCGTGATAGGCTCCTCCAGTGTAGGGCCGCCGGCCGGGCCCACCGTTCGCCGTGTAATCACTGAGCTCCACCTCCTCCGTGTCCTCCGTGGCCATCACCTCCTCCTGCGGCGGGAAGAAGGCCTGGAGCTGCCGCAGGCGGTCACTGGGGAGCCAGCCTGGCTCGGGAAACTTCACCTGTGACCAGAGAGCAGATGTGAGCTATGGGGTGGCAACTCAGAAAGCCCAGAGGTGGGAAATGTTAACTCCTGCCATGCTCTAGTTCACCTCGAACTGCAGGATGAGCTTTCCCTTCTGAAAGGGGCTCCTGTAGACAGGCATGCCCTCATTGGGGATACACTTCAGGTCCCCAGGCCGGATCACATCACCTGAGTGAGAGAGAGAGAGACAGATGAGGGTCACCCTTGCTGTGCTGGCAGCTCCCAGACCCCCGGCTCTCTCATAGGTGCATCCCTGAGTCCCCCCCTCACCTGGTGGGGAGGACACGAGCAGGGTGCGGTTGTCCAAGGTGCGAATCACCTGCCGGCACCCGCACAGGGCGTCTGCCAGGCTGATCTCCCTCCTGACAATGAGGTCGTCGCCGCTGCGCCGGAAAACAGGATGCTCCTTCTGATCCAGGACAATGATGATGTCCCCAGGCTCCAGGCCGGGCACCTGGTCCCCTTCCTCGTGAAAGGTGATTTTCTGCCCATCCTTCATGCCTGCGAGGAGAGCGGGGAAAGCTCAGGGCACGTGCATCGCTTTGGGGTGACCCCTCTCCGTGTTCAGCCCTGGCTCACCTTTATCCAGGTGGACACTGAGGATCTTCTTCTCCCGCACAACCTTGCGGCCGTTGCAGGTGAGGCAGCAGTCTCGGGGCCGGATCCACTCGCCCTGGCCCTGGCACTGGGAACACATGGTCTGGATCTGCTGGATCATGCTGGGCCCCAGCTGGTGGATGCGAACCTCCATGCCTGAGCCGTGGCACTTGGGGCACCTTCTCTGGGCACCCTCCCGCACGCCGCAGCCTGTGCCGAGGGGGGCAGGGGGTCAGACATTGGGGTAGGGGGTGTTGGAGCGGCCCCTCAGTCCCTGCAGCCCCTCACTCACCTCCACACTTGCGGCAGATGATGTTCTTCTGTAGGGACAGCTTCCGTGTGGAGCCATTGTACAGGTCCTCCAATGACACCGAGAGCTGGTGCACCACTGTCTTCCCTGGGCACATGGGAGAGCTCGGTTCAGCACCAGCCACGTGCCACCCCCCATGCCAGGGCTGGACAGGCACTGGACACCACTCAGGGTCACCAGGTCCCCCCAGAGCCAGTCCCACTCCTTCCTCAAGGACGGAGGCAGTTTTACTCCAGGCTGGACATCTCCAAGCCTGGATCCTGCCCTGGGGCAGTGCTGGGTCCCCAGAGTGGGCAGGGCACGGCTGCCACCCACCCTCCACCTACTCCTGCTAGAGTCGCTGAAATGATTCCCTTGGACTTCTAATTTCCTAATTGCCCTGCTATTAACTCGTGCCATCTCAGCAAGAAGCGCCGGGCGAGTCACCCGTCCCGAGTCACCCTGTCCCTGTAACCCAGGCCAAAGGCATCAGAACAGTCACCGGGCTGGTCCCACATGCCCTGCATCCTGCTGCATGCCCTGCATCCTGCTGCCACCCTGGGGCCACACTGGTGACTCAGTTCCAGCCCTGGGGACAGAGGGGGAAAGCCAGGACAGGGACAGGGAAGGGCCCTTTGAAGAGCGGCAGGTGGAGAAAGTAATGAGGGTGTTGAGGAACTGCACCGGGCTGTCCTGCGGGGGCAGAGAGAGCCTGGGGAACCCAGCTGGATCCCAGTGTCCCAAGACAGTGCTATGCTGGGCACCAGCCCACTGACACACAGGGGTCCCAGCAACTGTGTGACCCCCTGAGCCAATGTCACACTGCATTTGGGGGTCAGCCCTCTCCCACACTGTGGTTCCCAGCGGTCCCTTGTCCCCCACACCAGTGCTGTGCTGGGCACCAAGAGGTCCCAGCAGATTTGTCACCTCCCCAGTGAGCACCATGCTGGGCACCAGCCCTCTCCCACCCCGGGGCCCCGGTGAGTGCCTTATCCCCGTACCTCTCCTGTCTGCCCGGCCGCGCATCCGCACTCCCCCTCCAAAGAAGAGGTCGAAGATGTCCATGGGGGAGCCGAAGCCGCTGCCTCCCCCGCGGCCACTCAGGCCACCTTCCTTCATGGCCCGCTCGCCACCGCGGTCATACAGCGCCCGTTTGTGGGTGTCCGACAGCACCTCGTAGGCCTGGGAGATCTGCTTGAACTGGGGAGGGGGAGAGGTGGGTGAGGTGGGAGAGGGCCGGCTGGGGGGGGCCGGGGGGCTGCACATACCCGCTCGCCCTCGCTGGGGTTCTTGTCGGGGTGGTAGCGCAGTGCCAGGCGCCGGTACGCCCGCTTGATCTCATCCAGGCTGGCGCCCGGCCGCACACCCAGCAGGTCGTAGTAGCCCGTCTCCTTCACCATCTTCCTCGCTGTGACGTGCTGAGACAGGACAAAGCTGTGAGCCTGGGACCTCTGCGTGGCCCATTACCCCTGGACCTGGCCCAGGACAGCCCCTCCAAAATCCCAGTTGATTCCTGTTCTCCCCCTGCACAACCCTACCTTGCTCTCCCACAGCAGCATCCCAGGGGGACAGGGGGTGGTGGTCCGGGGGTGACATCAACATGACAGCCAGACCCCACACAGGGGGCCTGAAAGCATGTGCATGTGTGGGGGTGGACCCCAAAGTCTGTCCGAACGCCAGGAGGGGGAGCGCCCCAAAGTCCTGTCCCACCGCAGGACCCCCAAAAAGCTTTGATCCCCGTTCTCCTTCATGCACAGCCCTGCCTCAAGTGTCCCAGCCCGCAGCAGCATCCCGCGGCTCGCAGGGTGTCGGGGGATGTCTGAACGGGGTGACATCCTGCTCTGCAAGTGCGGGGACAGCCAGGCACCGCATGGGGGTCCGGCAAGAAGGGGCGGTGTCGGAGGGTGTCCCTGTCCCCCCCCCCGGGCCGTGTGCCGCAGCCGATAAGCCCCGCGTGGGGTGGGGACATGTTTATCTTGCGACACGGGGGACGCGGAGCAGCGCCCGTGACCCACGCACGAGTAAATAACCGGTTCCGACGCCGGACCGACTTCCCCGGGACTTGGAGCTGCGTCTGTGCCCCGGGACCGTCGGGGCCGGGTCCGTCCCTCCCGGTCCAACCCAGGACCCTCGGGTGGGGCGGCTCCGCCCGCCGAGGGTCGCGGGGAGAGGGTGTCGGGGAGCACCGGGCGGTGTCGGGGGGCACCGGGGCGGAGATGACACGGTGACATCTCGTTTACAGCCGCACAGACACCAGACCCCACACCAGACGTGGAGGACCGGACCCCGAGCCCGCTGCTCACGGAGGAGGGGTCGCCCCAGAGCCCTCCCGGAGCCCTCCAGGCCCCGCGGGTCATCCCGACGAGCCACGTCAAGGGTGCCTGGGCCGGAACCGCTGCTGACACCAGCGGGGCGGGGCGGGTCGGTTCCAGCCGGGGGGGCCCGGAGAGGTTTGGGAGGTGCCGAGGGGTCCGGGGCTCTCGGCGGGGTCCCAGGGGCCGCCCCCCCCACTCACCGCCGCCGCCGCTCCGCCGCCGTCTCCGAACTCTCTGGAAGCCGCGGCCACGCCCCCCGCACTGTTCCCACCCCCTCCGCGCCTCACGCCGCACCCATTGGTGAAAATGCTCCCCTCCGCCCGCCCATCACCCCGAGGCTCCGGCGCTGATTGGTTGTGGGGGCGGTCCCCGCCGGCTCGGGAGGCGGGGCGCCACGTCGCGCTGCGATTGGCTGCGATGGAGGCTGGGCCTGCCCACGGGGTCGATTCCTTCTCGCTCATTGGCTGGGAGCGGGTGGCCAATCAGAGGGAACGGTGGGAAACGCGGATGCCGCGAGCGTCCGGCAGGGGGCGCGCAGGGCGCGCGGGGCGGGACAATGGGAGGGGCCGGAGGGGGCGTGGCTGAAACGGGCGTGGGCGTGGGCGTGGTCACGGGCGTGGCCGGGGAGGGGGTCACGGGGGTCGAGGGGGTGTTCGGAGCTGGGGTGGGGGGACATGGCCGAGAGTGTCTCTGAGACACTCCGGGGGTTCTGGGATGGGGGCACAGCGAGTTTTGGGTGGGTCTGAGGCTAACGGGGGAGGCTCGAGGTGGTCCGGGAGGCTTCAGCCTTAATTTTGAGGAATTAAGGATTTTAGAAAAGTTAAGATTACAGTTAGAATAGATGCTGTGTTAGCTTAAGAAAAAAGACAAATAAACTTTACCCAACAGAAGCCAGATCTCAGATAAGATATCCAGGATCTAATAACTCATTAATTGTCAATTTTATGGACAATAGCCAGCTTTCTTTCCCATGGTACGAAACAGATTGAATGCAGGAAACTGCAAATTTTACCAAAGAGTCGTTTGTCTCGAATACCCTGTAAAGGTAAAAAAGTCAAAGTGAAGAAGACTGACTTTCCTTCATCATTTTAATTGATTCCTCATAAAAAAGACCCCTGACTCATTTCAAGAAACAAACCACGCATGCTTAATACTCTCCTTGCCAATTTGAATAAGAAACAGAGAAGGGGAAATGACAAGGGTATGAATATGCATTTGTATTTTGTATATTCAACATTTTTGTACATAAAAGCTTTGTAATCACCTATAAAACTCCGCAGTGTGCATTAGGGAGATATCCCACGCACTGCTCAAACCATAACAAAAACATACACTTTGTAACTCCAAACTGTTAGAGTCTTAATAGATGGACACTGATATTAGATCAATGTTCATATTTCTTTAATTCACGGGAGTCCCAGGGGGTGTCTGGGATGGTCACGGGGGGGTCCTGAGGAGGATTCTGGGGGTCCCGGTGAGGGGACTGGCAGCCGGGGGAATCACAGGGACTCCTTGAGGGGTCACAGTGGGTCCCCCTGGGAGTCACAGGTTCCTTCTGTGGGAACCTGTGGAGTGGGTGGGGAGCCGGGGGGGTCACAGGATGGTCCCCAGAGGTCTGGGGGATCCTGGGAAGGGTGACAGGGAGACCTGAGGAGCTCACAATGAGGGCAAGGGGCCCCGGGTGGGTCTCTGCTCTCCCCCCCTTCCCTGTCCACTAGGGGTGCCCACAGAGAGCCCAGCAGAGCCTTTCTAGGGGTGCCCACTTGTGTTCCCCCACCCCAAATAGGCTTTTTTTTTCAGGAAGGCTGCCAAGAGCAGAGAGGGGGTCTGGGAACTCAACTGGGGGGTCTGGACTTGGGAACCAATATCTGTCTTGAGGGCCTGAACTGGGGGTCTGATCTGGGGGTCTGGGATCTGTCCAGGGGTCAGAACTGTGGGACTGGGGTCTGAATCAGGTGGCTGTTCCCTGTCAGAGCAGTGTGGGGGGGTCAGAGCCTCTCCTCTGAGGCTCTATCCAGGGCTGCTCAGGCATTTCTGTAGCCCCTCCAGACTCTGGTGTCCACCTGGGCTCCCCACAATGGCCTCAGGTCCTCCTGTCTGGGGGTCTGGGAGGTGGAGGAGGAGGTGGAGGTGGTGGTGGTGGTTTGGGGAGTGCTTTGGGGAGTGCTGGGCCCCCATCTCATGACCTCCCCTCCCCATGCTCCATCCAGCCCTCCTGTCCCCCCTGGCCATGTTTGGCCAGGCTGGGCCCCTCTGAAGCTCCTGAGGGGCTGCAGGGCAGGGTCGAGGGGTCCTGCGAGCCTGGAGGTGATAAATCCTCCCCAGCCGAAACCCAACCCCAGCTGGCAGCTGCTGCCTCGCCAGGGCCAGAGACCTCTGGCCCACCTGCCCCGGGAATCTGCTCAGAATTCCAGCGAGAATCTCCTGCCATCGGGTGATTGATGGCAATGGGCGGGGACCAGGGTCTGACACAAGGTCCCCAAACTGGGAGTGGGGTCTCTAAACTGGGAAAGTGGTTTCTAAACTGGGCACATAGTTCCCAAACTGGGAGTAAGGTCTCTAAACTGGGAATGGGGATTCTAAACTGGGCAGATGGTTCCTAAACTGGGAATAGGATTCCTAAGTTGGGAATGGGGTTTCTAAACTGAGCATGTGGTTCTCAGCTTGGAATGGGGTCCCCAAACTGGGCAGATGGTTCCCAAACTGCGAACAGAGTCTCCAAACGGGGAAAGGAGTCCCACATGGCTCCCAAACTTGGAATGGGGTCCCAAATTGGACACAGAGTCCCCAAACTAAAACTGGGAAAAGGTACCCAAAGCAGAAATGGGATCTCCAAACTGGGAAAATGGTGCTGAAACTTGGAATGGAGTCCCCAAACTGGCCACATGGGTCCCAAATTGGGAGTGGGGTCCTTAAACTGGGAAGGGAGTCCCCAAAGTGGGCACCCAGACCCCAAGCTCAGCACAGAGTTCCCAGCCACACTGTGGAAGTTGTTTGGGACAAGGAGTGCTGGAGCCAAGGGCCCTTCCTGTCCCTTCCCAGGCTGGATCCGGTGACTGGCGGTGACTCAGGACTGGCCACGGTCACATCCTGTCCCCACCACGTGCCTCTGGGCTGGCACTGTGCTTCAAACCTCCCACGGGCACTGGGACTGGATCCTGGGGCCTCAACCCCACGGCAGGTTTGGCCACAGGGGGCAGGGAACACAGCCCAGTTGTCCCAGTGCCACCTGCGCTGGGGTCTGGCTGTGCCGGAGCCATTTCCATGGATGAGTCACCTGCAGCACTCGCTGTGCCCATCCCTGATGTCCCACAGCGTAGGGGGGGGTGCAGATGGGTGTCCCAAAATTGGGGAATGCTCTGAGGAAGCTTCTCCTCTCCCCATCGTTGGCTCATTGCCTTCCTGCCTGTGACTTGCCCTTGGCAGGCTGGATGAGAAGGGAAACTGAGGCACGATGCTGGTACATGTGTGTGGGAGCCAGCCGGGATTTTTTCCAGCCACAGCCCTTTCCCAATCTGCTCCTGTCCCACAGCCCGTGCCCATGTGCCACATGGTGGGCTGGGGTCGCTGGGGCTCCCAGGGTGCCTCCAGGGTATCTGGAGGAAAGAAGTGATCCCTGTCTTCTTTGGGGGAGGTAATGGTGCAGAGATGGGGGTCAGGGGGTGACCTGGGACACTGGGACCTCCAGGACATCGCTCCAGGGGTGAGGAGGGATCACCCCAGGAATGGGGAAGCATCACCCTCAGGGATGGGCGAGCACTGTTCCAGGGAGGATCATCAGTTCGGGAATGGGGGAACATTGCTCCAGGGGGGAATTTATGCCTCCAGGAATAGGAAAGCACTGCCCCAGGGAGATTAATCAACCTGGGAAGGGGAAGGCATCGCCCCAGGAACCGGGCTACATCACTCTGGGGGGGCTGCATCACCCCAGGGATCGAGGGAGTATTGTCCCAGGGGGATTCATCGCCGCCGGGACCTCACCATCCTCCCTGCTGCTGACAGACGGCCCCAGGCGTAAATTCTCGGCAGGTTTGCCCCCGGGCTCGGCCTCAGGCATCCGCACCGCCCCGGGCTGGCAGCAGCTGTCGCCGAGCTGGGGCACGGGCGCTGCTGCGGGGTCACGACCCGGCAGCTGGGCGAGCCCCTCAAGCCTGGGCAGAGCTGATTTTAGCCGGCGGGAGCTATTCCCGGGGTCTGACCCCGGTGAAGGGTGGGCGAGAGGGTGACCGAGCCACCTCCCCCCTCCCAGCATTTCCCTGGAGGTGTCACGGGGAGTGGTGATGCCTCTCCCACAGCCCACAGCCCTGCTTTGCTCTCCCGTGGGAGACCAGCCCGCCTCTCCTGTGGGGATTTTGGGGTCCCTATCGATTGTCCCCACCATGCACCCCCCTTGGGAACAGCCCCGGCGCTCTGGTGGCCCCAGCGTGGCTCCTGCTCGCCTGCATATAGCATCCCCGAGGGCGCATTTCGGGGAGGGGGAGCTGCCCGCGCCCCTCCCGCTGTATTTTTAGTCCTTTCCATATAAGGTTCCCATGAATTTTGGGAGCTGAGAGCGGAATGAAGTCATCGCTGAGGTCATCCCGCCTCATCCCCCCCTCCCTGTCCCGGCGCGGACTCACCCCACAGGGAGTTTTTGTGTGGGCTCCATTGAAACTCCCCTCGCCCAGCCTGGAAGGAAACAAAACCCTTCCCTGGCTGACGGGAGGCCAGGCTGCGGGGTGCAGGGGCTGAGGGAGGCTGCAGGAGGCTGCGGGGGACTGCAGGGGCTCTAAAAACTCCAGCCCAGGCAAAAATTGGCAGCTGCCCCAGAGCTGCAACCCCCAGGACCCCCTGTCCTCCCTTGCCCACTTCTGTGCCCCCCCCCGTGCTCCTGCCCGGGTGTGAGCAGGGTTCGAGTGTAGGGCACCTCCATTACTCTTTCCAGCCCCCCAAAGCAGTGTGGTCCCCAAAATCAGCCTGTGTGCACTCGGCTGGAGGTGGAACAGCAGGGTTTGGAACACTCTGGTTGGGTCTGATGGAATTTGGGGTTAAGGGAGATATGCCTGGTGGGTGTCCAAGCTCCAACCCTAGCCAGGGTGGTCCTGAGGTAACCCAGGCACCCTTGTCCCCCCCAGGGTCATGTTCAGTGCTGTTGCAGTCACACAGGGTGGAGGGACAGTCCAGGTCCCACTGGGAACACTCTGGATCCCACTGAGGACTTGCTTTTTCCCATGAGGGGCATCCTTCATCTCATTGGGAACATGCTCCATCCCACCAGGAACACATTCAGCTCTGTTGGGGACAAACTCACACCCACTGGGGACACACTTGATCCTGTTGGGGACACATTGTATCCCACTGGTGATGCACTTGATCTTGTTAGGACACATTCAGTCCCTTTGGGGACACATTCAGTCCCATCAATGACACATTTTATCTTCTTTTTGGAACACACTCAGTCCCCGTCGGGGACATTCTCAGTCCTGTTGGGGACGCACTTGGTGCTGGCAGGAACACTCACGTCCCATCACTTCACAGTCTTTCAGACACTCACCAGACCTGGACGAGCCTCACCAAGGCTTCCTCTCCTGGCTGCAGTCCCCATGGATTCCAAATGCCCCAGCAATCTTCTCCACTCCCCCCCCCGGCTGACTCCCAGATTTCGGCCAGATTTCATCCCATCCTCCTCCTCCTCCTCCTCCTGGCAGGGAGGAAGGGGTTCCTCTTCCCCTCACCATCTGTCCCCCCTCATCACTCTGTCAGCACCGACTGGAATGTGGATTAATTTCGGGAGGAATGTCACCCCCTGCATGGCAAAGCCTCACCAGAGCCATCTCCATCTCCTCCTCAACATCCTCCACTCCTCTCCCGGCCCAGAGACCCCCAGCTTTGGGGACCCCTCAGGGGGCAGAGGGGGCTCGGGGGAGGTTGCTGGAGCTGCTGCCAGGCTGATGCTGCCCAGGAATCCCGAGGTGTGCTGGGCCACGGGCTGATTGAATGCAGGCTCAGCGCCTGATTAAACTCATCACAGGGGGATTTTTTTATTACGGTGTTTGGATCCGCTGGAGTTTCTTAAAAGAATAGAACCTTAAAAGGAATCTGTCGCCTTTGGGCAGAGGAGGGGGCTGGGGGCTTTGCAGGGAGGAAGGCAGCTAAATGTTGGGTTCTTATCAGTCCCTGGCTCTGAGCATCCCTGGGCGCTGGCACGGGAATGACCGAGCTAAATCAGGGGCGTGGAGAGGCGCCGCGGCCGGGCTGGCCGGGGCACTCGAGTAGCGATGCTGAACACACCCGTGGGTGCGAGGCTGGCGGGGCCCAGGGATGCCATGGCCACCCGAGTCACCGTGTCCCCTCGCCCGGGGTGACTCAGCCCTTTGCCCGGCATGAAGGAGCCCATTCTTCAGCTGGAGGCTGATTTATGCAGCTCTCCCCGCGCTGCCCCCACGCCCGGCTGCACAACGCGGCGATTGAACCCCGCCGGCTCCTCACAGCCCTTTGGGTGAGGGGGTCCCCACTGCGGGGCCGGGGTTCCGGGAGCTCCCGGGGCCGAGATCTGCGGGTTGTTCCACGGGCATCCTGCCCAGCTTGGGCAGGAGCAGCAGCTGGTGCTGTTGGCTCCTGGCTCAGGACCCCGGCACAGGCGTTGGGTGGGTTGGGCTGGCATCCTGTCCCTCTCCTGCCAGTAGCCCAGGCGGGAGCTGGGGAAACCCCTGGCCAGTAGTGAGCCCTGAATGGCATCTGCGGGGCCCCGGGGACGGGGGAGCATCACCTCGGGCGTGGCATCGGTCTGCGGGTGGGGTCCATATTCCCAGGGAGCTGAAGCCTGGGAATGCTCCTGGGGGCATCGCCCCGGAGGGATGAATCACCCCAGGGATTGGGGCCACGTAGCTCTAGGGATGTGCTTTGTCTTAGAGATGGGGAAGCAGCATTTCACAGATCCTGTCTCCAGCCCATGCTGATGGATGGCCACAAGGGCACTTTTCCAGCCAAAAGCAGCCTGGAAGTGCAACCCGCCCCCCCCAAACAGCGCCCTCCCCTGCCCCTCCAGCCCTGTCCTGGGGCTGCTGCCCCTGCCCCCAGAGTGAGGAGAGTCAGACCCCTGAGTGGGAGGAAGAGGCTTTATTAAATTAATGTTTAGGCAGTGGACACATCCGGCATGGCTCAGCCCCCAGTGTCAGCGGGTTGAGGCTGGGGACCCTGGGGTGATGTAGCCCCATAAAATGCTGAGTCCCAGGGTGCAGTTTGGGGGGGTCCCTAGCCTCCAGCTTGTGTCATGGGGCAAATACTGGGGGAGTTGGAGGGAGAAGATTGTAGGAAATGGGGAAACACAGAGCTTAAATTAAATAGAGCCATGGCAACCCGCCCAAAAGGAAGCTCAAAATGAAGCAGGGGTCCCAGAGCAAGCATGCGAATTTGGGTGGGCTGTGGGGTGGAATGGAACTTGGTGGTTCTTCACTCTGAAAAGGGGTGCAAAAAAATCCACACAAACATGTTAAAAATCATAAGGAGATGGGGAAGCATTAGGACAGGGTGGGACAAGTGTGGGTACTGGGTTTTGGTAGGAAGGGCTCTACCAAAAGGTTCCCCCTGACTGTTGTCACTCATCTCCTGAGGACCAGGGCTCCTGCTCAGCTCTCAGCCAACACGCTGGTGGCTGCTCAGCCGTGAGGCAGAGGATGTCCTCCTCCAGAGCAGGGGGCATGGGGCTGGGGTCGGCTCCACCATGCTTCCCCCTCAGGGTGGCATCCCCCAGCTTGGTGACGGTGCCATCTCCAGGGGTGGGGGCCTGCGGTGGCATCACCACCGAGGGGTCTGCGGTCTCTGTGGGGAGCTCCTGTGCTGGTGCTGTGCTGGTGATGCCGTTCAGCACCTCCTCAGTGAATTCAGCCAGATCTTCCAAACTTGTCTCCCGGTGAAGCCCATTCTCAGCCCGGGCTCCCTTCATCTCTGGGACCACATCTGGTGCCTCCTGCACTGTTGGCTCTTCCTCACTGGATGAGGCAGGTGAGGAGTCTTCCTCTGTACCCTGGGAGAGCTCTGTCCTTCCAGGACCCTGCTCCCCACCCTCTGCCACCCTCACCCCCATCAGCTCCTGGTTGTATTCCAGGGCCTGCTCAACTATTTCCAAAATATCTGAGTCTTTCATGATATCCACTGGCACCTCTGCAGAGAGAACAGCTGTGTCAGGGATATCTGGAATCGCTTCTGGAAAACCTCCCTGCTCCAGTGCAGAGCTCAGCTGAGCTGAGTTGACCTCAGGGGGCTGCTTGTTCCTGGGTGAAGGAGAGCTGTCACTGTCGAGTGCTTCCCCTTCCATGGGTGCTTGCTCTTCCAACAGCTGCTCTGCCTGGGCATGGTGCCCTCCTGGAGGGGTGGCCTTGGCCGTGTCATGGAGAGCCATGTTGGGCTCATTTTCATCTGCCCTCTCCTTCTCCTGCCCTGCCAACCCCAGGTTGCAGCCTGGGAGGGTTGTTGCTCCACTGGCATCCCTCTCTAGCTCAGTTGTGTTGTGGAGCTCCTCATCTGATTCAGCAGCCAAACCTTCCAAATGCTCTGGTCCCTCCCATGCTCCTGTGCCTGTGGCACCCTGGGCTGGCTCATTGGTACCTCCTGCTAATGGTCCCACGGCCCCAAGACAGCTGGGATCCACTTCAGGCACAGCTGGGCCTTCCTCCAGCTCAGCAGTGTTGTCCTCATCCTTTGGCATGTCAGGTTCTTCAGTGGGGGTCTCTGTGTCTTCATCTGCTTCTGCAACAAGCACCTCGAGGTGTGCTTTGCCCTCTGGCACTGGAGATGCTTCTCCAGGAGCCTCCAGATCATCTTGGCTACCTTCAGTTGCTTCAACTTTAATTTCTTCAAAGTCCTCAGAGATTTCGGCTTCCTCCAAGCTGGACACCTCTTGGTTGGGAGCAGAGACCATGAAATAACCTTCCTCCTCCTCAGCACTCTCTGCCACAGCAGCCACCTCTGCCCCTGCCTCCTCTTCATGGCTCTCTGGCATGGTGGGAGTTGGCAGCTCTTCTCTCCCTTCCAGCCACCCTTCACCCTCCTGAGCTGTGTCAGACACAGGCTCTGTCCCCATGGTTTCCTGGGTCTCTGGAGGGTTTGGGCTGGGTGTCTCCACAGCCAGCATCTCCCCGTCATAGAGGTGCAAGGGTGTGCTGTCTGGCAGTGTCTCCTCCAGCTCCACCCTCCTGCTGGTGCCCGGTGTGGGCTCTGTGTCTCCAGGGTCCTCTTCCAATGCCCACTTGTCACTCTCTGGGTTGTCATCTGGCACCTGCTCCTGTGCCACGAGCTCTGAGCTCTCTGGCTTCCCCAGCTCTGAGCTGAACCCGTCATCAGAATCCTCCTCCTGCACCTCCCACAGCTCCTCTGGAGCCTCGGACAGCTCCTGTCTGTCCCCTTGCTCAGGGGCACCTGGAAGGGCTGGGTCAGGCTCTGCCACAGTGCCCTGCTGCTCCTGCCTTGCCAGCTCAGTCTCTGGCGGTGACTGCTGCTGGCTCATGTCCTGCCTCTTGGCATCTTCTTCATCTTCCTGGGCTTCCTCCGGCTCTGCTGGCAATGTGCCATCTCTCTCCTCACTTTTCAGCCTTCCTGCACTGCTCAGGGTGTCATCTGCCCAGGCTGGCTCTTCTGGCCCCAAAACTCCCTCAGTGTCCTCTGCTGTCACCTCCCAGTCCTCTGGATAGAACTCTTGGCCACGGCCATCATCTCCCTCACCCCGGGGCTCCTCTCCTGACTCCAGCTCCTCCTGTTCCCCTCCTTCTTCCACAGAGCCACTTTCCTGCAGGTCCTCAGGCTCCTCTGGGGCTCTGCTCTTCCACTCCAGGGTGTCACCTCCCACAGCCTCTCCTGCCCCTGGATCCTCTCCTGCCCCTGAATCCTCTCCTGCCCCGAGATCCTCTCCTGCCCCTGGATCCTCTCCTGCCCCAGGATGCTTTCCTGCCATGAGATCCTCTCCTGCCCCTGGATCCTCTCCTGCCCCAGGATGCTCTCCTGCCCCAGGATGCTCTCCTGCCCCATGGTCTTCTGTTGTGGGATCCTCTCCTTCCTCAGGGTCCTGTTCTACTCCATGATCCTCTCCTCCCAGCATCTCCCTGCTGGCCTCTCCCTTTTCTCCCTCACCATCTTTTACTCTGCCTGTGTCCTCCCCTCCCACAGCATCTTCTTCAGCTCCTAACAAAGCCTCCTCTGCTGGGACAGCCTCATGGACACTCGAGGACTTCTGCTCTGGGCACAGCTCCTGTCCCTTTTCCTTTTCTGCAACCAGATCCATCTCACACATGGGCATTTTCTGCTGCTCAGACCTTTCCTGCTCTGCATCGACAAAGTCCTCTTCCAGGTGACCTTCTGTGGGCAAAACCAGGTGGCTTTCTGCAAGGACAGCATGAGCAGCTTCCACTTCTCTGTGCAGACACTCCTCTTCTTGCACATCTGCTCCTTCTTCCTGGAAATCTCCATTCTCCTCGCAGGGGCTGCGGGTTCCCCTCTCCTCCTCCTCATCCTCTGAGGGGTGTGATGGTTCTGTGCTTGGGGTCTCTGCCCTGTCCTCCTGCTCTGCCTTTTCCCAGCTGGTCACTGTTTGTCCAGGGAGACTCCTGTCCCCTTCCTGGGCTTCCACTTCTGGGTCCCTTGGGCTCAGCATAGCAGGTACCTCCTCCTCCTCCCACATTCCCAAATCTTCCCGGCTCCCTGAGGCACTCAAGGAAGTGGCTCTGTTCTGCAGGATGCTGCTCTCCACACCCAGTCCCTGAAGCATGACCTCCCCAACCCTCTCCTCTGCCTCAGGGCTCTCACCATCCTCAGAGCCCTCAGAGGGGTCCTGCTCTTCCCCAAGCCCCTCTGACACAGCCTCTCCACAAGCCTCTGTAGGAAAAATGGGGCTGGGGACACAGGCATCCCGGGGGGCCCACGTGGTGCTGAGCACGGGCTCTTCTTTGGGCTGAGCATCATCTTCCATCGCCTTGAGTGCATCCTCCAGAGCCTCGCTGACCACTTGGGCCGGGTACTGCAGCCTGCGGGCGGGTGCTGCTCCCAGGGGCTGCACGCTGGCATTGGGAATGTCCCCCGTCGCTCCGGACAGAGGACACTCCGTCCCTTGGCTCATCACTGCCCTGTCTCCTCCTGGCCAGGCGGGACCCTCTCCCTCAGAGCTCTCCTGCTCTGGCGGTGAGGGACTGGGGGGCTCGGGGGAGAGAGGAGGGGCAGCTTTGCCTGCCCGTGGGGGGCTGGGTGTGTGGAAGACAGGGGCTCCCGGCCCCCCTGCCCTGCCGGTAGCAGGCATTGCCGTGGCATGGAGGGTCGAGCTGATTTTCTCAAGCTCCCTGGCACTGGGGCTCTGGCTTTTGGGTGTCACGGTGTCACTTTGGAGTTTTGCTAGCTGCCCCCTCCCCTCTGCCCTGGGGAAGATGGAGGGGCTGGTGCAGTGGTCTCGGGGCAGCAACCGCCTGGTCTCAGGGCTCGCTGGTACCAGTTTTTTGCTGCTGTTGCTGCTCACCTCCAGTTTGAGATCTGAAAAGAGTGAGGTGGAGCCGTGAGTGAGCAAGGAGCCGCCTGGCTGCCTCTTGCTGCCCCCTCTCCTATTTTTAAACAGCTCCTTCTTGGGAAGTGGGAAATTCCTCCCTCTTGAGTGCAGCGGATGCTGGTGGTCCCAGGGGATTCAGCATCAGGCCTGGACAATGCTGTGCCCAGCTGCAACCACAGTCGGGTCCTGCTGCTGGGGAAAGTGTGCAGGTGACATGCTTTCCTTGTTTTTTATGTTTTGAGGAAAAGGGAAATGCTCGGCTTGTTACCACAGCCCGCCGTCCTGCTGGGCAGATCCGTTCCTGCCCTTCCCATCAAAGGCAGGGAATTAAAAAAGGAGGCGGAGGAGCAGATAAGCCTTATCTGGCCTGTGAGCCCCGTGCCAAGAGCCCCCGGCTGCTGTTTGCACCTTCCTATCGAGACCGGGCAACCGCTGCCAGGAAAATACAGGAAAATGTGCCTAAATCCATCCTCATTCCCTGAGCCCTCCCAAGGTGACGCGGTGGCTGTGCCGGGCTGGCGCCGGGGGTCCCTTACCTCGCACACCATTGGCCAACCTGAATTCCCCAGCTGGCATCTGCAGGCGGGTGCTCTCTGCTTCCAGCAGGGTCCTGGAGGAGGAGAGGAGTGCCGTGGATGCTACAGGGTGGGTACTACAGGGTGCTGGGTGCTCTCTGAGCACCCCAGCTCACCCCGCTGAGCTGCAGCAGTCAGGGCAGGTAAACTGAGGCACAGAGTGGCTACAGACGGTTGTGCTGCTCTGTCACGACTCGGTGAGGGAACGGGCGGGTCGAAGAAGCCCCCCTTACTCCTGTCTCCCCTCCCATCCCCCCGTGCCCGGGATTAGTGTCCGCGCAGGGTGACATCATGCTCTGCCGGGGAGGCCCCTCGCCTGGGCTAGGACAGCCCCTATTCTCATGCTAATTGTCCCCCCAGTCCCTGGCAGGCGGCCTTTGTGTGGGGCCATCTGGAAGGGCTGCAGAAGGGGCACAGGGCTACCCCTACGGGGACCTTCCTTGTGCCCGAGACCCCCTTGTGCCAAGCCCCACCTGTGCCTGCAGCGGTGCCAGGCTCGGCCCCAGATCCCTGCACATGGTGTGCCGGGGCAGCGGCCGCTCCCCGGCTCCGTTCCCATCTGGAATCTCACCTGTAGGTCGCCACTTCCAGGCTGAGGGACATCTTCAGGTGCATGAGCTGCTGCCTGTCCTCCAGCACCCGAGCGATCTGCACCCGCAGGCTCTGCTGCTCCTGCTCCAGGGCCTCCATCGCCAACTGTGGGTAGCACAGAGGGGTCAGGGGCACCCCAGCCCTGCCCGAGCCCTGCCGGTCCCTGCAGACCTGGGACCGGGCAGGTGGCTCAGCTCATCCCCTCAGGATGCTGAGGGACAGGAGCCTGGCTGCTCATTTTAGCTGAGGATGGCTGGGGCCTGAGGATGGGGCAAGGAGATGAGCAAGGCTGAAAGGCGATGGGGAAACGGCTGCTGGAAAAGGGAGGAAAGGCTGGGGTGATTCAGGGCTGCAGGACACCAGCGTGGGAAGGGAACAACTTTCAGGCTAGTGGTCGAGGCCGGGGCACCCTCTGCCCCAGGACATCAAAGGCTGGTCCCAGGACTTGCAACAAAGGGAGACCCTTCTCCGGGCAGTGTTCACGCCATTCCCGGTATTTCCAGCCCACCCCGCCTCCACCTCCCTCTGCTGAATCACTTTTGCAGCTGTTGAATCGCAGCTGCAGCAAAGTCGGTCGGAGTTTATCCTGCCCACCCCCCCGCCGGTGCCTGCACCCCGCACCGGAGGTAGCGACAGGGGCTGTGGTTATCCCGGGACCCCGACCCTGGAGCCCGGCAGGACATGGAGCAATGGTCCCGGGAAGGGTGCTGGGGGAGGACCGGGTGCCTGGGTGCTGCTCCCCTGCAGCAGGGTTGCCCTGGGTCTCCATTGTCCTGGGGACAGAGATGTCCCCAAGCCGCTTTGCTCTTCCTCCCACCCTTCCCAGCTTCATCTGCAGCTCATCCAGGGCCACCCCTTCCGTCCTTTCCCTGTTCTTAGTTCCCTCTGTCTTGCCTCCTCCCATCCATCTCTCTCATCCCTTTGCTCATGTACCCTGGGTACCCATCCAGGCACCCACAGCCCCCTGCTCTCTCCCCCTCCCCAGGGACCCAGTTCCTTCCGGCTGCCTTCACTCACCTGGAACTTTTCTGCCTCCCCACGTTGCTCCTGCCACTGCTGGGCCAGGCTCTCCTCCAGCATCTCCTTCCGAGCTTTGAGCCCTGCCAGGTCCTTCTCCAGGTGCTGCAGCTGCAGCTGGCTCTGCTGGTTGTCCTCCACTGCCTTCCACAGGTTCTCCTTGGCCTGGCAGAGGGAACCCTCCAGCTGCGACACCTCTGTCATGTAGGTCTCCACTGCTCCTTTCCAGATCTCCGAGAGTCTCTTGGAGTAATCCTCCACCTCCACTGGCTGGAAAGTCACTGGTGCACAGCGGAAGCTCTCCAGGCTGTGGGAGAAACTCGCGATCTCCTGGTCCAGCCCTGCTTTCTCCTCCTCGTGCATTTCCATCAAGGCTTCCACCTCCTTCTCCAGCTGCACAGTTCTCTCCTTCAGCCAGATCTGCGCTCTCCTCTCCTCCTCCAGCTCCTTCCTGCTCAAGGATAGCTGCTTCTTAGCTTCTTCTCGGGCTGCCTGCTCCTTCTGGCACCTGCTTTTCACCTGCTGGACCTCCTCGTAGAGGTTGTCCCTGGCCAGCTCGGCCGTGCACTTCTCCCTGAAGGCGTGATCCAGCGCATCCCGCAGGGCTCGCAGCTCCTCCTCGTACTTAACCCGCCACGAGTCCCCAGTCGGGTTGCTCTTGGTGCTCTGGATTTCAGCTCGCAGCACCTCGTTCTCCTCCTCCAGGAACTTCACGCGGGCCAGGTACGCCTCCAGCCTCTTGTTGAGGTCCCACATCTGCAGCGATTCCTCTCCCAGGGCTCTCGCCCCTGCGAAACTTTCCGTGCTCAGCATCGGCGCTGCCGGAGGACGCCGGGGCTCTGGAGCCGGCACTGCCAGAGGAAGACGCCGGGGGAGGAGGATGCCGGGGAGAATGCCGAGGCAGAGTGGGAAGGCGGGGAGGGAAGCGAGCGGCTGGGAGCAGAGGGGAGCGCAGCTATTCATACTCTGCGATGGCAAGTGGGAGGCCCCCGAGACCCGGACGAGCAATCGAGTTTAACCCTTGCACAGCCGGGCCGACTCCAGCCCACATGGGCTCCACGCTGAGCTCTGATTTCCCAGTCCTGTGGAAGAGCAAGGTGTTCCGTCCCACTTCGGAAGGGTGACTTGAGGGCTTGGATCCTCTCCCGCCGTCGCTCGGCTGGAAATGCCCTCCCTAAAGCCTGAGGGCCATGCCAGGGAGCTGGAGGGCTGCCGTGGGGCTCGGCGTGGAGCTTGGGAGATGTCCAAGGGTAGTTGGCAGATGCCCATCCTGAGGGCTTGGCTGCGGCATCCCTCGGTAGTGGCTTGTCAGCCCCATGCTGCTCCAAAACCTCGAGGCAAGGGAGCCCCAAAGAAGTCCACAGAGGATCTCACAGTCCTGAGGAGGCGATGGCTGCACCGAGGACGTCGGTGCCTCGAGGTTCCCGGGGCCGTTTTGGGCTCAGCACAAGCCACGGCAGGTTCGGTGCCCTGGATCCATCCCTACGGAAATCCCTCTGCAGAGGGTGAAGTGCGAGGAGCTCAGGGCGTCATCCCAGCCAGAGCCTCCTTGGGGCGCTGCATCCAGCTGTGTCCAGCTGCAATCTTCCCTCTTTCCAGATGTCCGTGGCGGGATGTGCTGAGCGGAGCCGGGAGCCCAACGGGAGCTGCTCCTCCGGCAACCTCCGAAACTTGGCAAGCGTCGGCTCCGCGTTTGGTTTCCGTCAGAGCTTTCACCCGCCCGGTCAAGCAGTCACGGTCAAGATTGGAATCGCTTCACAGGGAGCATTTGGGGATTAGGATTTTTGATTTTCACTTTTTGTTTACCCCAGATGACTTATCTGGGGGAAGGGAAGTGCGCTGGCAAGGGGCGGGGATTCAAACATTCGTACTTGGGAGGTTTCTGTGAACAAAAGGAGTAGGAAAATGTCACTTGGGGAGAGACTTGTTACCAGCGTTTTCTCCCGGGAGACGGTGTTTTTTCCCACGGAAGGGTCCCTGCTATGTCCTCACCAGGCCAAGGAGGACAGGAATGTTGTCTCTCTAGGCGAGCGCTTCTGAAAAGACAAGCAACAGTCCCCTCTGCTGGCAAAGGCCACCCAGAACCGTTCCCGAGCTCCTTCCAGCCTCGCACCGTTCGAGAGCTGGTGGGGGTCTCATGCCCCCCATACAGGAAAGCAGCAACAGCGGGGACCCCAGCACCCCCCTGGAGGGACGGAGTTTTCCCCTGGTGCCTGGATAGTGGGACAGAGTGGGGGATGAGCTGGCTCGTGGGTCCCCAAAGGCATCATCTTTCTGGCTCATCTCCGGCCAGACATCCTGTCTGGCTCCTTGGCCTGGCTCTGGTTTGCCTCTCACAGCCAAGATTGAAATGCCATTAGGGAGCCCAGGGAGTGCTGAGGTTGAATAATTGATCTGGTGTCCCCAGTACTCTGGACAGTGGGGTGATGGAGACCTGCTGCATGTCTTTATCTTTCTCCTCCTTATTTCCATAACACATCTGCTCCAAAGCTGGCCTTCCCTGCTGCCTGGCTGCTCCCACTTTCCTCCTTTCCACCTCCTCTTGGATGCCCCTTAAACACGAGGTGCCCCCAAAACTGGCAGCTGCAGCAAAAAGACCCCCAGTGCTCATGGCTACACTGGAAGGTGCCCTGGAGTGAGCATTTCCTTCCTCCCTGTCCTTGTCCCCCTCTTCCTCCTCCTGCCTTTTGGGGTTCCCCATCGGGCCTGGTCCCCTCTCTCTCAGCCAACAGCAGGGCTCAACAGGATAGTCCAAATCCTGCATCCCAGAGAGGATTCAGGATCCCCAGGGGTGTTGAGGAGTCCCAATGTTTCTCTGCCTGGGAGATCCTGGGGGAAGAGCTGGGGGCACCCTGGAGTGCACATGCCTGTGCATCCCTTCTGTCTATGGTGTGCTCAGGGTTGTGAGTGGCTTAGGATGGGAACATCTGTGTTCCTGGGGGATGACTGGGGTCAGGGGACTCTCAGGAGGGGGATGTCCATGTCCCTGGAGATTGCTTGAGTTCAGGATGTCCTAGGATGTGGATATCTGTGTCACTGGGAGATGTCACCCTAGGATGGGGATGTCAGTGTCACTTGGTGACTCTCAGGGTCGGGGGACTCTAAGGATGGAGATGTCTGGACCTCTGGGGAGTGCTTGGGGTCAGAACCCCCTGGGAATGGGATGTCTCTACCTCCTGTCCCCGTAGGGCATTCGGGTTGGCCATTCAGCAGTGGCAGATGTTTGTGGGGGTGACAGTTTGAGGGTGCCCCTGCCCTGTAGCACCAGGGTGGGAGCTGGCACGTTCTTGGCACAGGGTGCATGGCATGGGCTGGGACGTGACTTTGAGCAGGGCAGGAGGAGGAGAAGGAGGAGGAGGAAGCACAGCTGGGCATTGGGGCCCTTCCAGCCTGAGCACAGCTGGGGCTGGGGGGCTGTCGTGGTTGGTGGTCCCTGTGGGACCAGACCCCTTTCCATGCCCTTGGCTGCTAAGGCTGGGCTAATGGGAAGGGCTGAGCCCCAGCATCTCTGGAGCTGCAGGCAGGGCTGGAGATTCTCTGCTGTCTAACAGGGGTTGTGTCCTGCTCCTGCCTCACTTCTCTCCCTTCTCTCCTGCCCCTTCCAAGAGCTGGATATCCCAAGGACTTTTCCCAATCGATGCCAACAGCCAGGAAGGACCAGGAGTTGCCCTGGGAAGGAGCTGGCAGAGCAGCAGCCCTGGAAAGCTCCCTCTGAGCCAACAAGGAAACCCCAAGCTTGCCGGAACATTTGTTCCTAATTAGGATGGGGGACGCTCCTTGCTGAGCAGGCACTTCGCGGTTCCCCCAGCCGCGAGCTCTTTCCCACAAAGTGCATTTTTTTGCATGGATTTCCCATCCCGGTGCAGGATGTGACCTCATGGTTTTGGTTAGGGGGGCAGAGGCTGGGGCAGCCCTGGGGTTTCACCTCTGCGAGTCCCAGTGCCTGTCCCGGGCAGAGCACTGCGGTGTGTGTGTCCCACCGGCCGAGCATCACCCGCTGGACACTCGCCCCCCCCGCACCGCTCTGCTACCGAGACCGACTCTGCCGCCTGCAATTATTTCCCAGGGCGACAAATGATTAATTCTGCTCAGGAGCTGCGGCTTTCTGCAAACTCACCCGAGCAATTCCCTGGCAGGCTGCGCGCCGCCCCCCCGGGCAGGGAATGCTCCGTGCCAGGGAAAGTTTGAGCGAGATCTGGTTAAAAAAATCCCTGATGCCAGCTCCTGGGTGCTGCCCTTCTGCCAAGGGGCTTGAGTCTCCAAATGAGGTGTCCCAGCTGCCCCCCAGACCCCACTGGGCGCCCAGGTTCCCCCCCACATTCCTCCATGAACAAGCATTCCAGCCTAAAGATGCTTAAATTATCCTAGCCCTGACGCAGATGCAGGTGGGTAAACTGAGGCACGGCATCTCTCTGCCGGACCAAACTTGGCTGAGAGTTCTGTGCTGGGAGATCGGGTCTGGCTGCTCCCACCACCCTTTCGGGGTTGGCAAACCCCCCGGATTCCTTCAGCCCTCGGACGGTGCCTCCACCCACCTCGGCGTCGCAACGAAAGGGCTTTTGCATGACAAAGCCTCTGCTGGCTCCCGGGACCCCCGCCCGTGGCGCCCTCCCTGTCCAACTGAAGCTGCCAAATACGAGGAATAACCATTCCAAGGGCATTCCCATGCCGTGGAGGGGTCTGTGGTGGAGGAGATCCCCCCCTCATTTTCTGCTGGGGTTCAGGGCAGCCAGCGCCAGCTGCTCCCCCATTTCTGCTGCATTGGGTTAACACCGTGCCCGGCCTGAGCATCCTCCTCTCGTGCGGGGTTTGCCAGCTGCCAGGAGGGAGGGACGGGGAGGGACGAGGAGCCTGCCAACACGGTAATATCTTTTTTTTTTTTTTTTTTTTCTTAATTAGGGGAAGGAATAAATATAAAAGGAGGAGGGAAAGGGGAAGGGAGAAGAAAAAAAAAAAAAAAAAAGAAGAGTGGAGGACACGGACACACACAGAAGCCTCTTTTCTCCGTGCCTGCACTTATGCCTGGTGCAGCTCCTTCCCAGCCGTCCTGCCAACCTGCTGCCGCCCGCTGCCCGCTCTGCCCCGGAGGAGCCGCAGCTCAGCCGCACGCCGGGACCCCGGGCCAGGAGAGCCCCCGCCGGCGCTGCCGTTCCCCGAGCTGCACGGAGGGGTCCCCGCCGCGGGGCTGCCGCCACGCACGGAGCAAGGTGGGCTGCGGGGAGCGCGGGGGGCCGCCGGTGCCCCGGTGCTGGATGTGCCCCGGGCGCTGCGGTGTCCCCCGTGGTGCTGCCGTACTGCGCTTTTCATTTCAATATCGGGTTTCACCTCTGCACGGGCAGAAAGTGAGACGGGACCTGAGCCGGTGTGGGGATGCCGAGAGGTTTCCTGGTGCTTTTCCTCAAGGTACAGGGCATCCTCCTGCCCTGCGGAGGGGAATGCTCGGGGCTGCGGGACCCCACGGTGCCGCTTCGGTGAGGTTTGTCCTTGTCACAGATCTCCCGAGCGCGACATCGTGCTGCAAGTTTTTTATAAAGGGAGCAGCTTGTAGCAGCTCCGCAGCCCCGGAGGCGTGGGATGGGGGGGGGGTTCTTGTGAAGTTGGAAGGAGAAAGGACTTTGGTGCTGCAGCCTGGAGTCCAGCCCGTCCCGCAGCCCCTCCGGCAGCGAGGATTCAAGGTGTTGGGGAGAAGGGGCATTTTCCGGGCTGTTTCTGCAGCTGCTCCCACAGGACCCTCGTTTTGGGAGAGGGGGCAGGGATCCAGGATGGGTCTGGTGTGTTCCGTCAGGGGAGATCCTTCCCGTCTGTCCTGCTGAGTCTCTGGCTGGGTCCTTGTCTCAAGGAGGCTGTAGTCAGGATAGCAGTGGCAAGGGAAACTGAGGCACGGAGCTGGGCAGCGATCCGGCTCCCCCTACTCCTGCCCAGTCGGGTGGGTTGGGATCAGGGGGGCTGGGGCCGAGCCCAAGGTTTGGGATAGCTGTAGGGCACCGCCGGCTCTCCCTGTCCTCCCCAAGCTCCCTCGGCTCTGCCCCCACCCTCTGCTGGTGTCCCTGGTGTAGGGGTGGTCGGGGAAAAATTTTTCGGGATTTTCATGGCTTTTCCCAACCGATCAGCCCCATTGTGAACCCCAGATTCACTGTGGGGTGTCCCGGGGAGAGAGAATTTTACCGCAGTTCCCTTCCCGTCCCACAACCAGAGCATCCCCAGGATGAAGGGGCTGCCCTTGAGCATCCCTGCCAGGGACCTGCTCCTGTCACACCGACTTCTCCTATCTCAGCCCAACCCAGAACCTGTTGCTCTTCCTTTTGGCCGCCCGGAGGGTGGGAGACACCTCCCTCTGCCCCATCCTGGAGCCTTTTTCAGCTTCTGGGCTCAGGCATGGCAGGGAGAGGGTGAGCAGTATATTTTAGGGCTGCTTTTCAGGGAATGGCTTTAGACTGGGTAAACTGGGAGATTGGGTGATTTTGTGCTGGGAAGGGGGAGATGGGAGGTTGCTGGTGAGCAGCAGTGGGGCCGGGTCCCATCTGAGTTGGAGTGCTGAAATCAGCCACACCCATCCTTCACCCCACCTCGTGCCTCAGTTTCCCCACCAGAGCCCCAGAGTCGGGGAAGGTGGCGATGGGTGTGCAAACCTTTCACGTGTGCATATGACACACTTACCCCAGGGGTACACGTGCTCATGTGTCCCTGGAGGGTCCTGCGGGGTCTGCTCCCACCCCTGCCCCTCTGTGCGGGACTGAATCTCCCCAGGGACCCTCCCTGTGCTCTCCCAGACTTTCCTGCAACAAGGAGTCCCATTCTCCCTGTTAGTAGGGGGGGCGAGGGGTTCTGGCAGCTGGAAGGGAGCCCCCCCTTCTCCCCACCTGCTTCCGGCCTTTTAAGCTTTGCCAGCAAACGCTGCCAAGAAACTGCCGGGCGCTCCCCGCGCATCCCTGAGCTGGCATGTGCCTGGCACGGACCCGCTCCGGGGACCCCTCCGACGGCCGCACCCCACCCTCCTGCGGGGGTGGAGACGGATCCGGGTCGCAGCGCCGGTTTGCAGCTCCGGGGGGGAACGGACACGGCGCAGCCACGTGCGAACCGTGGCCAAGCCGGGGCTGCGGGTCCGTCCCCGTCCGGCAGCCGGGGTGGCAGCGGCGTGTCCGGAGCCCTTTGCTGGTGGGGATGGGGCTGGAGCGGGGCCAGGCTGTGCCGGCGGCTGCTGACTCATTCTGCAGCTGAGCATCCCTGAAAAGCCACCGCTCCTCTCCCCCCTCCTCCGGCTCGCTGCGGGCTGGCAGGGCACCTTGGGAGCCGGGATGAGCAACCATCACGTGAAGGGGACAACGGGCCGCGGAGAAAACCCCTCTCCGGAGATGAAAAGGGACAACCCCCCGGTCATGTACTCGCAGCATCTCCTTTGTTGAGCCCTGGACCAGGTGCTGCAGCCCCAGATCCTGCAGGTCCCGTGTTCAAGGAGCCGGCTCTGAAAGCTGGCTCAGAGCTCAGGGGAGAAAGAAAGAAAGATCAGTTCTGTCCCAAAATAGACTTCAGCTCCATTTTCCACCTGGTTTCCCACAGAAATGGAGGTTAGCTGGACCTGCCACGTGTGTGCGTGCCTATGTGTCTGTCTGATCCCGGCAGCTCCTGAGCTCTGAGGTCTCTGGGTCAATTAAGCCTCACAAGTTGCTGTCATTTTAACCATTCAACATTTTTTGGCTGCCCTCCCCTAGTCCTGCTCCCAGCTTTTCCCTCATAACTTGTGGGTTGAAAGATTTTCCATTTGTGGTAAACAGGAAAAATACCCAAAGCAAAAATCCAACTCCAAACCCCAAACTTGACGTCTGAGTCTCTTGTCATCATCTTGGGCCATCACTGCCAGGGTGAAACTGGGTTTAACCCTTTCCACATCCCATTCCCAGTGCCAGCACACAGGTCCAGTCAAGGATGGTCACAGGAGGCAAGCAGACACTTCCAGCATGCTCAATTCCTGTGGAGTTTTATCACTTGGATTCCCTCCCTGGTGCTCTGGGGCTGCTGTCTGCGCCACCATGGCGCCTTGGGGATGGGAAGAAAAGGTGCCAGTGACAAAAGCCTTTCTCACTTGGCTGCCCAGGAGGTGGCACCAGCCCCCATACTGGAGCCTGGCCATGGCTTCCACGCAGGAGGGTTTTGTCCCTTGGTCCAGAACCATGGGGCTGCATTCAAAATATCCGTCCGGAGCACAGAAAGCTCCTGGCTTGGCCCTGGCACCACTGGCCGGGTCCTGGGCAATCAAGCTTTGGCTGCTCCTGCTGAGCTCCTGCTGGGAAGGGGACGTTTGTGGTCTGCACAGGATGATCCATGTCCATAGGGTGTGGTGCCGGGGGCTTTAAGTCCGCTGAGGTTTGTGTTAGGAGCTAAGCATGCACAGTGCCTTGTGCTGTGGGCTATACACCCTTTGTGTGCTGCCAGGGATTGTACAAGGTGTGCGCTGCCAGGGTTGTACATCTGTGCTCCCAGGGACTGTGCATCCACAGTGTGTGCTGCCAGGGGCTGTATGTTCATGGCACATGGTGCCAGGGTTGTATGGACATGGCTCCAGGGGCTGTACATCCATGGTAATTGGTGTTGGGGTGTGTGTGCAGAGTTTGGTGCCCAGGGTTGTATTCACACCCTCTCCCCAGATCAGTGGTCCCCTGGGCACACTCTGGGAACACTGCTTGCAGAGGGACACAGGTGACCTGACAGCATCCTGTCAGGCTGTCCCTGGCAGCCAGTGACTGGAAATGGAGCTGCCTAAGCTGCTTCTGTGGCTGCTGAAACCAACACAGCGCAAAGAGCTCATAAATTGCAAAGCTGCTCCAAGTCTCAGGGTGCTCTACTCCCAGGCAATGGCACGAAGCATCCCTGGCACAGGAGGCTGAGGAGCCTCCAGTCCCCCAAGGAGCCTCTGCAGAGGGGTGAGGGAGTATTGGAGCAGTGTATCTGGCAGGGACATTTCCTTGCATTCCCAGTACCAGCGTCTTTTTTGGATGGCTGCAGGAGTACCAAGACTGCAAGAGCAGCCAGATCCCCCCATGATGTGCCCGTCACCCCCTGTGCTGCTCCCTGGAGAGGGCTGGGGGCCAGTGCTGGCCACTGTGCTCTCCTTTCAGCACTGGTCCCCAGCTTACCGGTGAGAGCCCTTTGTGCCAGGCAGCCTGAGAGAGGCCTGGGACATAATGGCTGCTTTGGTCAGCCTTGGTTTTCCCAGTCCGCGTGCAGGGAGCCTCCAGCGTGAGCTGAATGGCAAAGAAGCCATCCTGCTCCTTCCCTCCCCCTCTGCCCTGTGTTTTGTGTGCTCTGGACTGTCCCCATGGCTGCTCGCTGTGACCTCAGCTCTCTCCACAAGCCATCCCTGGCAGTGCACACGTGCACAAGCACATGCACATGCGTGTGCACACTGACACGAGTGCAGCAGTGTGAGCACGTGTGTGTGCCCTGCTTGCTCCCTCACCTTCCTCACCACCTTTTTCCTGACCAAACACTTGCTGAAGTTTCCTGGCCAAACCCTCCCTGAGGTTTCTCACGGTGGCACTATGGGCACACGGCCCTGGTGCTGGCATCGCCTCCCTGCCCACTGCAGCCAGAGCTTGGGCTGGGACCATCAGTGCTCTCTGGGCCAGGCTCACTCTGCTGTCCCCAGGGGACCCAGCTCCCGGGGAAGGTCGGAGGGGCCGGATGGCACCCAGTGGCTCCCAGCCAATGGTCCTGGTTGCTGATGTTATCCGCTTCCTCTGAGGAACCAGAGCACATTTCCTTCCCTTCCCTCTCCTCTCCACTGTCCACGGGTCCAGGTGACCATGTGGCCATGCCAGAGCTGACCTCTCCCTCTGTGCCCCCATGCTGCATTCATCACCCCATCCCCCACACACATGGGCTGGGGGATCTCCCCAGTCATACCCCCTCATGCAGGGATGGGAGATTTTTGGTGCTTTTACGGATTCTAAGCACAGTTGGTGGTTTTTGCTCTCCCCTTATAGGGCAGAGCATGGCCCCAGCCCTCCCACTGCTGCTGCTGCTCTGGGTGTTTGTCCCCGCAGTGGTCCCGGAGGTGTTTGGCCCCGGAGATGGCACAGGTAACTCGGCATCATTGGCCATGTTTGTGTAACTGCCTGCCCCTTTGGTGCCCTGTAGTGGGGGTCTCGGGGGGGCCCTCACACCAGTCCTGCTCATGGCTCCTCTCTTCTCTCACCCAGAGGACCTCAAGGCTCTGCAGGTCTCCATCCCACGCCACCCAGCCCTCGATGCTGTACTGGCAGGCGACATCACCATCCCCTGCCTCATCACCTACCTTGACCCTCAGCCCACCGCTGGCACGGGCGGCCGCCGGGCGGTCCTGGGAACCCCCCGGGTCAAGTGGACCTTCATCTCTGAGGGCAGAGAGGTGGAGATTTTGGTAGCTCGGGGGAACAGGGTGAAGGTGAGCGAGGACTATCGGCTGCGCGCCTCCCTGCCCATCTTTCACCAGCGCTACACCAACGCCTCCCTCCTGCTCACCGAGCTGCGCCCCAACGACTCGGGGATCTACCGCTGTGACGTGCAGCACGGCATCGAGGACGGCCATGACATCCTCCATGTCAAAGTCAAAGGTACAAGGTGGGGAGTGGTGGGATTTGGGGCAAGTCAGGGCTCTCTCCTGGCCCAGCAAATGCACCCCATGTGGGTGGGGGCTGCTGTGAAGCCCCTTGCCCACGCCCGTGTCTGCCCCCAGGAGTGGTGTTTCACTACCGGGAGGGCTCCATGCGCTACGCCTACACCTTTGCCGAGGCACAGGAAGCTTGTGCCCGGATCAGTGCCAGCATTGCCACCCCTGAGCAGCTCTACGCTGCCTACCTGGGGGGCTACGAGCAGTGTGACGCCGGCTGGATCGCCGACCAGACTGTCAGGTGGGCACCACAGCTGCCAGGGCACTGTGCCTGTGGCCTCACCCAGTCATTCCCCCGGGAGTCACCAGCCCTCACCTGTGCTTTCCTGCCTCAGGTACCCCATCCAGACACCTCGTGAGGCCTGTTATGGAGACATGAATGGCTTCCCTGGGGTGAGGAACTATGGAGTGGTGGACCCGGAGGACATGTACGATGTGTACTGCTACGCTGAGGACTTCCCAGGTGCCTGTGGTGCTGTCAGCCACCTGCCCTCCTCTGCTTTTGCTCCCACACTAACTTGCCCCTGTAACCTGTTGTAAACCCATGTGAAAAAGCTGCTCTGAGCTGCAGGTGCTGTCTTTCAGATGCTTGCTGTGCTGCTCCCTAATGCATTCCTTGTTCAATTTGGTGGGGTGTGGGGCTCTCTCCCTTGCAGCAGGCAGTGGTCAGGCTGGGGTGTGCTTTCAGTGATCAGTCCCAGACCAGCAGTACACTGTGTTAGGTGGTTTGGGGTTTGGTAGTGCGTGTGCCGTGCCTTTGCATGAGATGCAGGGCTGCAGATCCTGCCCAGCTGCCTGTGCATGGGGGCAGCTGGTCCCTCCTTTGGGTCCCAATGGGGCTACCCACTGCTGGTGGCAGCTGCTGTGGGGCTGGCTGGGTGGTGCCAGGCAGGTGGCAGGGATGAGGGATATGTCCCTTGTGTGCAGGGGACTATCTGCTGGGACAGGGTGCAGTTGTGGGGGTTGATACGTGCTGTACCTTGGGGCAGTGGTGCCCAGCCCTCCTCAGTGTGAAGCCTCACCACGGTGTTCACTGGGCTTGCAGGTCTCCTTAGAAATGTCCCACAAATGGATTGCTCAGTGCAGGGCACGGACCTGCTCCTCTGCAGTCCCGGTCATGGGTGCTACAAAGTCACACGCCTGTTTGCAAGGGTAGGAATCAATCCCACATGGCATGAGAGCTCCTGCGATGCCTGTGATGTGGCTCTCTGTGCACATGCAGGATGACAGGGAAGCAGGCAGGGATGCAGGCAGGGAGGCAGGCAGGGATGCAGACAGGAAGGCAGGGATGCAGGTAGGGAAGCAGGCAGGAAGGCAAGCAGGAAGGCAGTCAGGGAAGCAGGCAGGAAGGCAGTCAGGGAAGCAGGCAGGGGTGCAGGCAGGGAAGCAGGCAGGGGTGCAGGCAGGGAAGCAGGCAGGGGTGCAGGCAGGGATGTAGACAGGGATGCAGGCAGGAAGGCAAGCAAGGAAGCAGGCAGGGATGCAGGTAGGGAAGCAGGCAGGGGTGCAGGCAGAGATGCAGGCAGGAAGGCAGGGATGTAGGCAGGGAAGCAGGCAGGAAGGCAGGGATGCAGGCAGGGATGCAGGCAGGGATGTAGGCAGGGATGCAGGCAGGGATGTAGGCAGGGATGCAGGCAGGGATGCAGGCAGGAAGGCAGGGATGCAGGCAGGGATGTAGGCAGGGATGCAGGCAGGGATGCAGGCAGGGAGGCAGGTATGCAGGTAGGGAAGCAGGCAGTAAGGCAGGGATGTAGGAAGAGGTGCAGGCAGGAAGGCAGTCAGGCAAGCAGGCAGGGATGCAGACAGGGAGGCAGGCAGGGATGTAGACAGGGAGGCAGGCAGGGATGCAGACAGGGATGCAGACAGGGAGGCAGGCAGGGATGCAGACAGGGAGGCAGGCAGGGATGCAGGCAGGGAAGCAGGCAGGGAAGCACTCAGGAAGTCATGCCTCCTCCAACCCCTGGTGTGGCCCCACACACTGGAGTCTCCATCTCCACTCCCAGCTCCCAGGGTCATGCAGACAGTGGAGTAGGTGAGGGGGCTCCTGCAGCTCATGGCCCGCTCCCCAGCTCTGACGCCCGTCTCCTTCCTCTCTTTGCAGGGGAGATATTTTTGGAGACGGCCCCAGACAGGTTCACGCTGGAGGAGGCGGAGCAGCGCTGCCGGGCTCTGGGCGCGGAGCTGGCGAGCCCAGGGCAGCTCTACGCAGCCTGGAACGCGGGACTGGACGCCTGCAGCCCTGGCTGGCTGGCCGACGGCAGCGTCCGCTACCCCATCGTCACCCCTCGGGAGCGCTGCGGTGGGGCTCTGCCTGGCGTCAAAACCATCTTCCTCTTCCGCAACCAGACGGGATTCCCCGATGCCCAGAGCAGATACGATGCGTACTGCTTCCGAGGTAAAGAGGGGCAGCCCCGGCCCGCAGATGCTCCCAAGCAGGGACCAGTGGGTGGCCTCTGGAAGCTTCTGGGCAGGGATGCGCCTCCCTGGCGGGTGCGCTGGGTGCAGCAGAGCCGGGGTGTCCCGCAGGGCCGGGTTTGTGTTGGGATCTCTGTGTGTTCTCTGTGCTGGTGCTGCGCTGTCGGGGCAGAGCAGGGGTGTTTGGTACTGCCTGAGCCTGCTGGGCTAGGACAGGGATGCCTTGCATGCCGATAGACTGTGAGAGGGGAGGCATAACCTGCATGGACCTGACACTGCATGCTGACAACCTCTCGATAGAACAGGAATGCTCCGCATGGTCCCAACACTGCGGCAGAGTAGGGGTGCCCTGCATGTCCTCAGCATTTCGTGCCACTTTATTGTGACAGAACAGGGATGTCCTGCATGGCACCGTCGGTCTGCGTGAGCTCCATGGGCATGGCTCCGGGAGGATTCATCTCCCAGGGCTGCTGGCCTGGGGAGCACTCCTGGGTCCCTGGGGCTGTGGGACATTGCCTGCCAGGCTGGTTTGGGGCAGTGCCTCCTGCAGTGGGCAGGAAGAACTGTGGACAGTGGCAAGGCGCTGCCTGCAAGAGATGAGGCAGGACAGAGGCTGGCAGGGATAATGGGCACAGAAGGAAGAAGAGCTGTCCCTCCACTCCTCCTGCCGATCCCACATCTCCATGTATCCGCTCAGGGCTGTGGGGGTTCACAGTATGGGGATGCTGTGCATCTCCGTGCCTCAGTTTCACCTTCTCGCAGTAAGGAAAGCCATGGCTTAGGCAGGGTGGACCCGTCCCATGATTCCACAACCCTTGTAACCCACTAACTCCCCATGCATGTCTGCCCTCCCTGGGGTGGGGATGGGGGTGTAGAGAAGGATCCCCACAAGGAGGGGAATGCAGGGTTTAGAATCTGGCCACACCACATGCTGCTGAGCCCCCACAGCTCCTACTGGGGCTGTTGGCTCTGCCAGCTCTGTCAGCACCTGGGAGGGCCTGATCCTCCCCCATGCTGACCCTGTCTAGAAGGGAAAGGGGAGGCTGAGGAGAGCTGGGTCCCTACTGGGGTGCCAAGGCTCCAGGCTTGCTCTGGGATGAGGTCATCTCTGACTGCTGGGGAGCCAGGACAGGACAGTAATATCCCACTTTCTTTCTGCCCACAGAAGGGACAAACTCTTTCCCTGAGGCTGCAGGAAAATACCAAGCCCAAGAGCCCGAGGAGAATCTCCTCCAGGAGATTGTCACAGTGGCAGAAAAGCTGGAGGAGCTGCAGCTGCCCAGAGCGCAAGTGGAGATTGAGTCGCGAGGGGCTATTTACGCCGTCCCTTTCTTTGAGGACACTGATCTGGGAAAGCCGAGCCAGACCCCTGAAGACGCACTGGGGCCAGGGGCCTGGCACCCCCCACTAGCTACCTCCGTGTCCTCAGGTCACCCCACCTCTGCGTCCCCTTTCCTCACAGCCCTGACCATCCCCGAGGCAGGTGTCCCACCTAGCTGTGGTGCTAAGCTGGGGAGCCCATCCCCTGCGGAGGAGAATGGGGGGACAGGGACAGTGGGGCACGGACTGTCCCACACTGGTAGGTCGAGCAGCTGCTGTGGTGGAGCCAGGGCTGGGACACAGAGAGCAGCCACAGAACGGAGGTGCCATGGTTGCAAGGAGAAGTCAGAGGTACCTGAGGGAGCCTGGATCACCCCAACTGTTCCCGTCCTTCCTATGGAGGCAGCACCCATGGCCGGGGCACCAGTGTCTTGGTGTAGGTCTGTGCAGTGGCATGGGGACATCCGTGTGTCCCTTGGCTGAAGTCCAGCGTGCAGGGTCTGTGCTGGACTAGGGTTTAGCAGCACAAGGAGTTGGAGAAGGGAGCTGGCAGCTGGAGGGCCATGAGGCAAGGTGCAGCAGTGAGGGGCTGAGCATGGCCCCCACCACAGGAAAACAGGAGCTGGGCTTGGCAGTGGCCAGGCCAGAGCTCAGTCAGCCGTGCTGGTTTGGAGGGGACATTGTCACACGGGCTCAGGGCCACTTCCATCTCCCTGCACACCTTTGTGCGAGCAAGACTGGCAGTGCTGGCAGGCGATGCCGGTGCCCGCAGCCCCGTGGTGCGGCTGGCTCCCGGCGCCGGCCCCTCACTGCCTTTCTGCCTTGCCCTTTGCAGAGGAGGAACAGGGAGCTGCGCCGGGCAAGGGCCCTGGCAGCACATCGGCGGAGAGTCCGGGAGGAGGGCGAGACCCCAGCCAGCCCATGGAGCCAGAGGGACCCACTGGTGCCCCAGCAGGTGACACGGAGCCTCCTGAGGGTTTTCCTCGGCCGCCCAGCCCCGTCGCTCCCACAGAGCGCCCTGGCCGTCCCCGAGACGCCTTGGGGCACCCCGCCAGCCCTGGGGCACCTGGGCACCGTACGGCGTCGCCAACCAGTGCTGCTTCTGCCACCTCGACAGAAAGCCGAAAACCTGGTGGGACCCCGCGCCGCGGGCACAAGTCCGGCGGGGCGAGCAGCCCCGTTTCTGCCGCCGAAGACGCCGAGCTCTCTGGAGACGTGGTGGAAAGCCCTGGGGCGTCCCCGCTGCCTCCTGCGCCCTCCAAGACGCAGGAGGAGGGAGAGGAGCAGTCGGGAGCCGTGTGGCTCCCCTCGCCTGTGGTCCCGGCGGACGGGAGCACTGTCCCCGCAGTGACACCGTGGCACGCAGAGCTGCCTGGCAGCAGCAGCGCACCGGCCTTGAGAGGAGAGGAGGCTGAGCCGCGATCGCCAGGCGCTGACCACGGGATGCCTGCTGCAGCTGCCGAGGAAGAGGAGGAGGAGGAGGAGGAAGAGCAACCTGCTCCCTCCATTGCAACCGTGGAGGGTTTCCTTTCAGCCGTTCCTGGAGAAGCAGGTGGGACCCGCAGGGATGGCCTCACCTCTCCCCGTACTGACACCTCTGGGGTGGTCCTGGCGGGGACCCCACCGGGGGACCCAGCCCCTAGCACGGCTGTGCCTCTGCCCGCCCTCCCTACCGAGCGGGCCAGCGTCGGGGCAGGTGCCTGCTCGGCCCAGGGTCCCTGCCGTGCCGCCCTCGCCCTTGGGGCAGCCCTGCTGGCTGTCCTCCGGCACTAGAGATAGCCAATACCTTTCCTTCACGCTGTGCTTCCCTCTGTCTGTCTGTCTGTCCGTGTCTCCTCTCTCTCTCTCTCTCTCTCTCTCCTCAGCTGGGTAAGGGAAGGTTACAGGTCTGGAGATGCACATATTTGTCAAACAAATTGGTCTGATCTCTGCATGCACTTAAATCTCTTCTACTTCTGTGAAGTGTTTTAATGACTGTTTCCATGAAAAAGCCCAATAAGCAAAAGGCAGTCCCAGTCCCTGCTCTGACTAACTGTGGTACTAATAAAGGGAATTAAAAGCTTTGTAGAACAAGCATCTCAGCGAGCTCTTCCCTTCGTCCTTGCGCCTGCTGCCCATGCGCCTCTCCCACTGACGAACTAATCCCCTGATCTCGGCCCTGCGAGCCCCCGGGAATGGGGTGGATGGGACACCTGTGAGGTCTGGGAGGGCTATGGCTGCTTTGCACCCTCCATGTGCCCCCCTGGGACCGACCCTGTACTGCCCCGGGAGGAGGGATGAGGGTTGGCCGCTGCATGGCACAAGCAGGGGGAGACATGGGGGACACCGATGGGTCGTGGGACACAGAACCCCACAACACAACCCTACCTTGTGCAGCTCTCGGTGGCTCAGCACCCTGAAATCACTGCAGTCCCCTGTGAACCATATCCCCCAGCCCCCTGAGCCCCAGTTTCCCCTCATGGGGGCTGAGATGGGTGAGCAAAGAGAACATGACCTGCTGTGGGTGGGTGTCACCCACCAGCTCCACTCTGGCCCTCCCCCGGGATGATCCCAGCTCTGATGCCTGTCCTGTAGGCAATCCCCTGCCCCATCCCTCTCCCTGCAAGGGAATCGGTGCCCTGCCCAGTCCCGTGGCACGAAGGAGGCTCTGTGGAGGGTGGCCAGACCCCGCGGGATGGCTGCCTTTGCCTTGGCAAGGAGAGATGCTCAGGAAGAGCCGGCCGTGTGACATTAGGGCCCTCAATCTCTCATCCTGTTCCGTGCCTCAGTCTGCTGGGGATGAGCTGCACATCCCGAGTGAGCCGCCGGCACCTCGTGGGGCTGTGGCGCTCCCTGGAGATGAGTGAGGGTGGCAGCATCACCCTTGTCACGTCTCCAGCGAGCCGAGGACCATAAAACGGGCCATCATTAGGCTGGAATGGGTCAAGGACTTTGAATCGCCGCTTGGCCGGAGCTGGCAGCAGCTCTTCATCACGCTCTTGAGCTGAGCTGGGAGCACACGATGTGCTCTGGGTGCATTAATGACCGTAACGGGTTTCATGGTTGAGTTATCAGCCTTGGCCAGGCTGGAGGTGACACCAGAAGGACAGGCATGCAGTCACCTTGCTGACAGGCCAAGGACACGTGGCCAGGATGTGCCAAAAGGTTTATGGTCTGCATGCTCCCCTCCCAAAACACAATTGCTGCATCACTCCAGGGAAAAGCAGGAGCTGGCCCTGGGCAGAGGGAGTGGGCCAGGGGCTGGTGTGGCAGAGCCCAGTGATGGGGAAATGAGGGCATCCAGCTCTCATCTCTGTGCTCTGGGGGGGGGGAGGGGCAAAGCCCCAGGTCTGGCCAGCTCTGGGCCGGGGTTGCTGAGTTGTTCACATCCAATGGTGGAAGGGCAGCGTGGGATGGCTCTGGGCGCATCACAGTGCACCTGAGACCCTCACCTGCCCCAGAGCTGGTGGTCTCAGGGGCCAGCTCAGAGACCTGGTTGCTGTGGGGTACTGTGGGGATGAGGTTTGGCACTGCTGGGCACTGAGGAGGTCCCTGAGCCCTGCGGTGAGGACGGCTGCGTGTGCCTTACAGGTGGCTGTGTCCCCAACCCCTGCCTGAATGGAGGGACCTGCTTGGAGGACGGCGCCCATCTCACCTGCTTGTGCCTGCCTGGCTATGGAGGCAGCAGCTGTGAAAGACGTGAGTCCCCTGGGTCCCACCATGGCCACACTGGATCTTCCCTACTCAGCTCCTGCTGCTGTCTCGGCCGTTGAACCAGCGGCTCAGGAGACAGAAATGAGGGGAAATCAGGAGTTTGGGGTGAGCTGGGCTGCATCACTCTGACCCTCTCCTCTCTCCTCCCTTGCTCCCCGACGTGGCTCAGCACTGAGGAGGTGCAGCCCCGGCTGGGACAGCTTCCAGGGAGCCTGCTACAAGCACTTCTCCACTCGGAGGAGTTGGGAGGATGCGGAGAGTCAGTGCAGGCACTATGGGGGACACCTGGCCACCATCCTGACCCCCGAAGAGCAAGACTTCATCAATGGTATGTGACAATACTGCACCTCTCCAGCGCTGCCCAGGGACCCTCAGGGCTGGGCTGAAAGTTTTAAACAAGTAGGAAAGAGCCAAGGTAGAGCCCAGCCCTGGTGAATGGTGAACGGACACACGGACAGACATGAGAGAGGATGGATGGGTACATGAGAGCAGACAGGTTCAGTGCTGGGCTGCTCATAACAAGAAAGACATTGAAGGGCTGGAATGTGTCCAGAGAAGGGAACGGAGCTGGGGAAGGGGCTGGAGCACCAGGAGCACCTGAGAGAGCTGGGGGGGAGGCCTCAGCCTGAGGAAAAAGAGGCTCAGGGGGGACCTTGTCACTCTCTACAATTCTGTAACAGGAGGATGGATTCGCTTGGGGGTCAGGTTCTGCTCCCAGGGAAAAAGGGACAGGATCAGGAAAAGTGGCCTCAAGTTGCACTAGGGGAGGTTTAGGTTGGATATTGGGAAAATTCCTTCTTGGAGACAGTGGCCAGGCACTGCCACAGGCTGCCCAGGGGAGTCTCCATTGCTGAAGGGATTCAAGAAACTTGTGGATGTGGCACTTGTAGACAGTGGTGCTCTTGGCTGTGGGGAAATGGTTAGACCTTGATGATCTTGCAGGCCTTTTCCAACAAAATTCCCTGATCCAGAGATGGGTGGACAGACCAGCAGAGGGTTGGACATGTACAAGTAAATTTGAAGGCAAAGCCATAACCTGCCTGAAATCTGCCTTGGAGGGATGGGGGGAGGGCAGAGGGAGGCAGAGCAGGGGACAAGTGTTGTGGGAATGAGACAGAGAGCAAAGAGGTCTGAAGGGACATGAAGGTGAAGGAGGAAGGGGCAGGAAGAGACCTCACAGGAAGCTGCAGAGATACATAGAGAAGGGCATGGAGCTACAGGGACTGACAGGGACTGGCTGAACCAGAAAAGGGACTGGTAGAGCCAAGTGGGGACTGATGCAGACAGGTGGGGACTTGCAGGGACAGGCAGGGACCTGTAGGGACAGGTGGGGACCTGCAGAGCCAGTTGGGGACCAGCAGAATCAGGTGAGGAAAAGCAGGGACTGACAGGGAGATGCTGGGGCCTGCAGGGACAGGTGGAGACCTGCAGGGGCCTGCAGGGACAGGTGAGAACCGGCAGGGCCAGGCAGGAACTGGCAGGGCCAGGTGAGGACCGGGGGGAACAGGCGAATACCTGCAGGGACAGCTTGGGACCTGCAGTTCCAGGTGGAGACTGGCATAGCCAGGTAGAGACCGGCGGGGCAAGGTGGGGACCTGCAGGGACAGGCGAGGACAGGTGAGGACAGACGGGGACAGGCGGGGACAGGCGGGTCCCAGGGCTCTGCCGCCCTCTCCCGGCCGGCCCTGTCCCACTTCCCCGGGGGAAAGGGGTTCCCCGATGTCCCTTTCGGGAGTCCCCTTGTTCCCAAACCTCCCAGTACCTTCCCGCTGCAGGGAGAGGGACACCTCCACCTCCCACTCACCCTCAGGTCCCAAATTTCCCTGAACTCAGCCTCCAGCACCCGTTCAGCCCTCTCCTGACAGGCGCCTGAATGTGTCCCTGTCTCCAACACACTCCATGTCCCCCAGACCAGTACAGGGAGTACCAGTGGATCGGCTTGAACGACCGGACCATCGAGGGGGATTTCCAGTGGTCTGACGGGAGCCCCTTGGTAAGTGGGGCTGCCAACCCTCGTGTGCCCTCGCAGGGGGACACTACCCTGCCCGGCACCCTGTTATCCTTCTCCAGCCCCGGGGTCCAGCCCCGGGGCCAGACTTTGAAGCCCCCAAACAAGAGCCACTTGCCTCACCTGGGCTGAGAGTGCTCAGGGGAGTCAGACCCTGGGATTTGGGGTCCTGAAGCCATGCCAAGGGGCATGGAGGTGAGAGTTCAGTCCTGACAGGGATGTCACAGCCAGGAGGCTGCAGATAGGTTCGTGCTAGTGCAGGGCCACTCCCACACCTAAGGGGAGTGCTGGGATTCCCCGTGCACCCCGTCCCGCCTGTCCCCCCCAGCTCTACGAGAACTGGCACCCCGGGCAGCCCGACAGCTACTTCCTCTCTGGGGAGAACTGCGTGGTCATCGTGTGGCACGATGGGGGCCAGTGGAGCGACGTGCCCTGCAACTACCACCTCTCCTACACCTGCAAAATGGGGCTGGGTAAGCTGTGCCGCCCCCTGCCCCTCCAAGGCTGGGGGCCTGGGGCTGCACCCCACCCCCCTCCCCAAAAAGAGACTTCCCCACCACCTCCACAGCAGGGAAACAAGTCCCGTGCGTGGGACCCCCAGCCCGTTTGGGCTTTACAGGGTTTGCTCCGGCCGGGGGGGAACCCTCCACAGCTGACTGCAATGAGCTGACCTCGCCCTTGCAGTGCAGTGCGGGCCCCCCCCCGCCCTCAGCAACGCCCGCGCCTTTGGCAAACCAAAGCAGCGCTACGAGATCGGCTCCATCGCGAGGTACCAGTGCCGGCACGGCTTCGCCCCGCGCCGCTCGCCCGTCATCCGCTGCCGGGAGGATGGCATGTGGGAGCCACCCCAGCTGGCCTGTCGTCCTGGTGAGTGACCGGCTCCCCTCGACCCCCCCAGAACCTGCCCGTGGCGCTTTTCCCTCACCTGGGACCTCTCGTGTCCCCCCAGGCCTGGCTCAGCCGCCCAACTGAGTGAGCTCCTGGGGTAGCAGCCACCACCTCCCCAAGCCCTGGAGCCGGTGTGGACGGGGACAGCACTGGGACCCTGGCGCGGACCCCGATGTGGTGTGAAAACTCACTGTTGGGTTTCTGCCCCTTTGTTTGTTTTATATCTGTACAAAGAAATCCTATAATTAAAGACCCCCTTGAAAGGAACCGACAGTGACCCAAAATGCAGCACAACAGGAGTTTTGTTCCCAGAGTCACAAAAGAGTTGAAATCAAGGGGTACATCATGGGCTGGGGATGGCAGTGATGTGCCAGCATCACCTCCAGCCAATTTCTCCCACGTCTACCCCAAGGGTCCTCATCCTGTGACGCCCTGGTGGGGGTTGATATGGGGACATCCAAGCTCTGCTGCAGATCAGCCCCCATCCTGAGGTGTGTGGAGGGGGTTTCTGCACTTCCTGGAAAGGCAGAAGCTGCTGCCACAGGCTCAGAGTGGGTGCATGTTGCTCAGTCTCCCTCTCTGTGCTTCTGTGGGTATTAAAACTGGTAAACAGATGGCACAGAGTGGTGACCTGGTTATTCGGGGGGGCCTGGCACAGGGGTGGGACTGGCAGGGCTGCACAGCCCCAACGTGTGGAGCGTGGCAGCAGTGGAGAGCCTGAGCACAGAGACAGCCCCAGGAGCCACAGAGTCATGGAAACACAACCCAAAGCATCCCCACATCCCAGCAGTGCTGGGTACCAGTCAGGATTTGGGAAGGGACACTGCTCCCAGAAAATATGTGGGACTGGAAAAGCACATCACCAGTGCCAGGGCATTTCTCCATGCTGTTATTCCCCCCTGCACTGTGCCAGATCCACAGTTTTTATCGTTCTCCTGGCCTGTGTTGAAGAGCAACACCCATAAAACCCTGAAGTGGCTGGAACACAGATAACCTCTGGACATGGTGCTGGGGATGGGAAGTCCCTGTCAAATTTCCCTCATGGAGGGGCCAGATGGTCCCACGCGTAGGAGCCAGGCAAGCCTGTGTCTTTTCCATACAGTTTTGCTGTTGCTTTATTAATTGAGAAGGCAACACTCCATTAGTCACACTCGTTAATGCCCAGCCCCAATCCTCTGCACTTGCACCAGCCAGAGTCACCAGCCAGAGTCCTCATGGCTGTGGGGAGCGAGGATGGGGCGAGGGATTCACCAGGGTTGGGGAATGGGCAGCCTGTGCCGTCTGCTGGAGGACTGGATTAGACCCCCCCTTCCTGATCCAGCAGCGGGTCGGGCTTCTCCAGTACGTCCCAAACACCACACAAGCCTCACAGTAGGCTGGGACCTGGGCACTCGCTCCATCAGGGGACGCACCAAGAACCCACATCCAGCTCCCTCACTTTACCAGAGGATGCCCAAACCACCCAAAATCGCTGGGAGACCACCCCTCCTACCCTGCCGCAAGCTCTCTGCCCAGGTGACGAGGACTGGTGTCTCACCGCTCCCCCCTCTGCTCAGTCCGCCTCCCCTCCCAGTGTCCTTACTTCCCCACGAAGCAGTAGGTGCCGTAGGTCCTCATCTCCTTGCTGGGGAAGCCGAAGCTGCGGACACCGGGGTCGGGCAGCCCCCCGCAGCGCTCACGGGGGGTGGTGATGGGGTACCGGACGCTGCCGTCCGCCAGCCACCCCCCGTCACAGCGATCCAGCTGTGAAAACTTCCAGGCGGAGTAGAGCTGTCCCACTTTGGCAAGGGCAGCCCCGTGGTTGCGACACGCCTGCCCAGCCTCCTTGAAGTTCAGGTGGCCCCGGATGAAGTAGACCTGGCCTGGGAGTGGAGGGGGGACACCGCAGGTGAGCGCCCTTCCTGTAAACAACCCCAGCCCTGTCACAAATCCGGGTGGGCAGCGGGGCTTGGTGGCACTGTGAGAAGGACAGGGGACCACAGCACTACCTTGAAGAGCAGAGGTAAAGCAGAAAGCATCAAATCGATCCTTCTGCTTGTCCCTGGCACCGTAAGTCCGAACACCGGGCAGGAGGAGGCGGCCACCACATGGCTCCCGCGAGTTGATGATGGGGTAGTGGACGGTCCCGTCGAGGATCCAGCCAGCGTTGCACCAGTCCAGACCCTCCGTCCAGGCTGTGGGGTGAGAGTCGGCTCAGCACCGGCACTTCCCTCCTCCCCATACCCAGACAGGTGTGGTTTTGGGCTGAAGAGGAATTTTTTTTGAATGCTTCACCTTTGTACAGCTGCTGGTAGGTGGCGAGGCGGGAGTCCTGCTGCTCACAGGCTCGCTTGGCCTCGTGGTAATTGAATTTGTAGCGCCCATTGCTGGGCTGGTAAGGGAAGACAACACCTGGAGTGATAGGGACAGGGACAGGGTGAAGGCAATGCTCTCCCCAAGGAGGCTTTGATTTAACATCCTTGGGAATTCAGCACTGAATTTAAGGCTGGGGAACAGGGCGATGCGATGGGGAACCTCTGTGGAGGCAGAGAGCCACACATCTCCATTCCACCATTCCAGTCTAGGGTCCCCCTCCTGCCACATCCCCCAGGGATGTAGCCCAACCTCACCTTCAAGGTGCAAGGTGAGCGAGATGCTCTCATCCTCCAGCCCGTTGACAAGTTGGCAGCGGTACCGCCCCTCGTCCTCCAGCGCCACGTCTGTGATGGTGAGCGAGGCGTCGTAGCGATGGCTGTGCCGCAGGCGCACCCGTGGGCTCAGCGGCCCGTAGTTTTTGTGGTACAGCCCGTTGGTGATGATGATGATGTTCTCCCGGTAGTTGGCTGGCTCCACCTTGCTCCACTTCACGCGGTAGTTGTGGGGCAGGGCGCGCAGGACGCAGGGCAAAGTGGCTGTGGCACCGCGCTGCGTGTGCACCGTGGGGTGGAGGGGCTCCAGCAGGTACTGCAGACGCAGAGGGGCTGCAGCCCCCCAGGCAGCCTCAGCACCAACCAGCCACCATCCCTCCGACACCTCCCCAGGCACCCCTCGACCCTCACCAGTGTCTAATGGTTTCTATCATCCATCCTGGCTCCTCTTCATCTCTCCTGCACCTTCAGGAGGCACAGTTCAGCTCCTGCCCTGGCTGGACCCACCCAGCATCGCTTCCTCTCTCCAGCACCAAACAGCAGTGCCCAGTCCTCCCTGCAAGCCCTGCTCCCTACGCAGACTCCACATCCTGCCCCCCAGGCCCTGATCCTTACCCAGGCTCCTTGTCCTCCTGCCAGGCCCTGCTCCCTACCTGGAGTCCCCGTCGGCCGCTGGAATATGCCAGACACTGGGAGAGCTGCCAGCAGCCAGAGGCAGCCAAGCAGGAGCAGTCTGTGCATCCTTAGAGCCAGGGGCAGAACGGTGCCTGGGGGGGAGCGCAGGGGTCAGGGACATGCAGCGAGACACACTCCAGCTTTGGTGGGACCTGGAGGATGTGGCCCTGCCCTGCAGGGGCTCTCTGACATTTACTGTGCAGCATGGACATTGCTTGCAGGACACCAACCCCACGGACTGTGCCAACCCTCCCTTCCTGGCACCCCCTCCAGTCTCTTACCGTCCCCAGACACGTCCTTCGGGGAGCTGCTGTGCCCATCCAATGCCCCCAGCCCACGTGCTTCCCCAGCTCCTGCTGCTTCCCGTCTCTGTCATAAAAACCCCACGGTGGGGCCGAGGGCTCTGGGAAGGTCGGACCTGCACCACGAAGCTCCTGGGAAGAGGTGACACGGGGACACGGGGACACAGGAGGTGGCGAGCAGGTGCTCCCAGCCAGCCCCTTCCCTGTCACCGTCCTGGGGAGGGCAGTGTCCTGGCAGCCCCGAGGCCCCACAGGCCCTTGATGCCTGCTCCCATGGTGCTGGCCGTGCCCTCGCTCCCTGCCCTGTCACTGTCTCTTCCCACTTTCTTCTCTTTTTTTTTTTCCCCCTCCAACACCTCCCCGAGGAGCGCACAGGGAGGAGGAAGCACAATTTCCCATTGTGAGTGTCTTTCTCTTTATTGTTCTGCTCGGCAAAACACAGTGTGCCTGGCTAACAAACATCCCTTTATCTGCAGGCCACAGCTTTGGGAATTCAGGGAAAAGGACAGTTCTGCATTGGGCTCCAGCAGCCTCTTGGGTTGGCAAAGCCCCCCTCAGCATCGGCCCCCAGTGCTGGGATGGTGCTCTCTGAGCCCACAGACAGCAGGGCAATGGTTAATTTTATTTCCTTCTCCCTGTCCCTGATGAAAGGATGATGTTCCCATCCCTTGAGGCTCTGGAGGCCTGTGCAAGGGGGGTGTCCCACCGCTCGAGTCCCACTGGACTTACCCTGCCCTCCAAAAAGGCATCAGAGAGGCTTCCCCATCATCACCTCGGGCCAGGCAGCCCGGGAGCAAAACACAGGCACACAATGGGACTGTGTTCTGGGCTCCTGCAACTTCTCCCTCCCCCAGGGTCCATCTCCGAGGGTGCAGGAAGCTCTTCTCAAAGGAAGCACAAGACAAGCAGCGACTGTCCCTGACACCATCCTGGCCTCACCACGGCATGCACAGCACAGCAAACAGCCCCCTCTGGGAAGAAAGGCATCAGGGTGCATGCTAAGTCCCCAGGCCCTCCTCTCCCACCTGCTCCCCACTGTTTCCAGCCTCTTTTCAAGGAGGGGCTCAATTTTGATGCCAGCAGGCTGAACTGGAAGCCTTCTTCCAGCTTAGAATGGTCAGAGCTTTGGCTCGCTGTAATGAGCAGAAGGTGCCCGGAGCTTTGCTCTCCCCGGGCTGAGGGAGGCTAAACCGGAGCAGCACTGCAAGCTCCTCCCTCGCAGCTCCCCATGGTTATCGGGTGGGTCCAAGACTCTTTAGAGAGTCTGTCATCTCCCTCCCTCACACTTCCTGTGCCCACAGCCGCAGAAGCAGCTCCTGTTCTCTCCCTGCAGCAGCTCCGGGCTTCTTGCCTGGAGGATGCTGATTCCCAGCTCTACGGTACCGCAAATGAGCTGAATGTTTCTCACATTTTCCCCAAATGAAGGCATCAGTTACAGTCCTCAGCCCTCACAAAACCACAGCCTGAAGCAGAACACTTGCAGGGGCTCCCATAAGTGACTCATTCCCCTTCCCCATCCAGCTGGGATTAGGGCACGACCCCAGCCCACCACTGCTTATCTGAGTTCAGAGTTTGATCTAGTGCTGTGGAAAGGAGTCATCCAAGTCACTTCCCTAACACATACTGTGTTACTTCTCTGTTCCTTGTCTCTTCTCCCTTTTTGAGATCTGCACCCACTCTTGGTGCAATACAAACACCTCTGCAGAAGCAGAGGCAGCTGAAGAAAAACCAAGGAACCCCTCGTGCTCAGCTCCCCCAGCTCCTGGTGCAGCCTCTATCAGGACCCTCTGACTCTGCTCCTTGCTCTTGTTTTTCAAGGCTCGGATTCTCCTTCTTCCCTCACGACCCCACAGGAAACCTCATTCCCAAAGCCCCCTGAACACTCGTTTTTCCTTCTGACCAGGGAATTTGAGTCTAGCCTTGTGGGACTTTGCTGAGCCAGCACCTCCGGAGTGGGTCAGTCCCACCACACTTGTGCATCACTCTCCACCGCCTCTGCCTGAGCTAGTCCCCAAACCACCGTGTTTCTACAATGCAGAGGCTGAAGCCTCTGAAAGAGGCTGAAACCAATGCAGAGGCTGTGCCCCCCACAGCTCCTGACCCACCCCAAATCCCTTCCCCGCCCTTCTTGCACCCAGCAGAGTGGGACACTGACTCCACACAGCCCACACACTTCCCAGCACAGTGGCCAGAGCCACCCGAAGTGGCAATGCCAGGTGTGGAGGCGTGCCAGGTATCCTGAGTTTCCGCGTTGGCAGTGCTGTATCGCTCCCAGCAGTCTCCTGGAGGTGCAGGAGGCGAGGGCAGGACCTGGCAGCCACCCTGGCAGGCGGAGTTTGCAGTCCCAGCGTGGCTCTCCCCGTGCACCCCATTTGCAGGGGTTCACCTGCCCTGGCTGCCCCCCGACATGCCTGAGCACACAGCTGCCTCGAGGCTCTGGCTTTCTGGGCTGTGCTTCCTCTTCCAAATCCTCAATATCCTCCTCTTCGCCGTGTTTGTGCGCTACAGCCCCGAGAGCAGCCTCGGCCAGTGTCCCCCGCAGCTGAACTGCAGCCGGAGACAGCAGGACTCGGGTTTCCAGCAGCCCCGTGAGTACCCCCACGCCGTGGGTGCAGAGGAACCGTTCTGCTGAGGGGATGGCACGGGGTGTCACCGTGCTCAGTTCAGGCTGCAGACCTGTCACAGGCTCCAGAGTTGAACAGAGAGGGAACATCAAGCTGCAGGGTTGGGGATCCCAGGGTGGGTAAAGCAGATACGCTGCAAGGATTTCTGCGATCCTTGAACAAAGCCAGCCCCAAAAGAGGGATATTTGGGTCTAGGACACATGTTAACAGCAGTGGGGCTCGGAGGGGATCACTGAGTGCAGTAAAAAACTAGGGATCAATCGTCCCATGCTGGGTAAGGAGAACAGCAGCTGCTCCAGGCACTTTAGGGTCTGCAGAGCTTCCCACTGACCAGCTGGGTTTTGCAGTGCCAGGGGATTTGCACCGAACCCCTTCCACAGAGGATTTGCCTCCCTGGGTGCTGCCACAGGGTCCAGTGAGGGGCTGGGGGTCTGCCCTGCTGGGAGCATCCTACTGCATGCTGGGCATCACTGCAGAACTCCTGCTGGGATGAGGGGCTGCCCCTTGCTTTTCTGAGCCAAAGACAGGGTGGTCAATGGGAGAGGAGCTTCAGAGTGCCCTGGTCGAGAGAGGGGAGTGAGTGGAGCCGCTGGGCAGGGAACTGGCAGATGGCAGCTGGCAGGTTCTCCCGGTTTCACCTGCCCACGTAACCCCACCCAGGCAGTGACTCATGGAGGAGGCTGGGCCACAGCTGTCAGACAAAGGGGTGCAAAGGGCATTTAGCCCAAGCAAGAACCAAGCCCCCCATCCTCTGGTTTGCCACCAAATGGTACCAGACTAATCCCAATTCTCTGCTCATCCTTCCTCTCTCCTCATCCTGTGAACTGGGACATGATGCATTCAGTGGCAACAGCAAGGTCCCAGGGGTGCTGACATCTCAGACCCACCTTCATGCTGGTCTAGTGGGGACAGACAGCTCTCAGCCACCCCAGGAGGTTTCTGGGCTGTGGGGTGAACCATGTGAGTGTCCTGAGATATCTGGACAGGGCAGTTGCAGATGGGGTGGCCAGGAGCTGCTGCAAAGGGTCACATCAGGCAGGGATAGCTTTACCTGTCACTTTACCTGTCACTTTACAGTGGTGCTCCTCACCATAGATCTCCAAGGAAAATCATCCACCATGGTTACAGACACACACCAAGTGGAAAGAGCCTTCAGCTCCCCAAAGCCTGTTAGATTAGGGGATGGCTTAGTCCTGTCTTAGTCCCCGTGGGGACCAGGAGGCAGGAGGGTGGCTGCTTGCCCTCAGCACCTCCAGACCCACCCTTGTGCCTCTCCTCCACCAGGTTTCCAGGATGTCCACATCCAAGTACTCCTCAGCTTTGGGCTCCTGGTGGCGTTCCTCAGCCGCTATGGACCAGGCAGTGTGGCCATCAGCATCCTCATCATAGCCTTTGCCATCCAGTGGGCTGTTCTGATCCAGGGGATTTTTCACTTCTTCCTCAGTGGCAAAATTTATGTGGGATCTCAGAGGTAAGGCAGGAGGGAGCTGCTGCTGCCCAGACAGCTCAGCCCAGCCCTGGCACACTGGCTCCCTCCTCTGTAAAACTCATGGCTCTGCTTTGGAGGAGGATTTTGAAGACCAGTGGGACCTGCCCTTTGGGTTGTTTGAGTACTGCTCTAGCAAGGGCTATATAAGTACTGCCAATGCTGCAGCCAGGCATTTAGAGGGGCACTCTTGCCCCCACCTGCCTCAAACCCAGCCATCCTTTGTCACCAGCATTGCAAGGCTCTGCCTGTTCAGCTTGCAGGAGCACTGGGCTGCAGGGCCTGGGCTGCAGGCTCAGCTCCTCAGCCCCCGTGCTCATCCCTGGCAGTGCCAGGTCCAGCCCCACACGTTTCCTCTCCTTCTTAGCATGGTCAGTGCTGACTTCTGCACCACAGCTGTTCTGATCTCCACCGGAGCTGTTCTAGGCAGGGTAAACTCCGTCCAGATGCTTCTGCTGGCCCTGACGGAAGTCACCCTGTGCACTCTCAATGAATATATCCTGCTCAATCTCCTGGGGGTGAGTCACTGACTGGGAAGCCACCAGAAAGGGAGTGGCCCTGGATTTAAGCTCCTCATGTCAAGTTCTGCCTTGTCTGGAGAGACAAATCCCTCATCCCCACTTCCTGCACAGTGCTTTTCTGTACTCACCAGGTAAGCGACAGTGGACGCTCCTTGACCATCCACACCTTTGGTGCTTATTTCGGCTTGATGGTTTCACGGGTCTTGTACCAGCCCCACAAGGACAAGAGGAAGAGGGAAGAGCAGCAGGACACGGGGCACCAGACAGATGTCTTTGCTGTGGTTGGTATGGAGCTCGAATCCTACAACCCCCGAGTCATAGAGCTGGTGGTGGGATGGTCATCACCAATATGAGGATAGTGAGGCTGTGGCTTTGACCAGGAGATTCCTGCAAACCATAAAGGACAGATGTCCTCCACCTCCCCAGGGACCTGTCCTGGGGCTGCACCATCCTCTCCTAGAAAAAGCTTCTCCTTGTGTTCTACCTGAACCTCTCATGCTGCAAACTGTGGCCACTTGCATCTCTTGGCACTAGCAAGAGGTTTCTGCCCCATGAGGGATCAACTCCAGCATCAAGACCTGCCTGTTCTACTCCCCATAGGAACCATCTACCTGTGGATCTTCTGGCCCAGCTTCACCTCCACCACCACTGTCTATGACAATGCTGAGAACTGGGAAGTACTCAACACCTACTTCTCACTGGTGGCGAGCACTGTTGCCACCTTCATCCTCTCTCCTGTCCTCTACAAAAAGAGCACCCCACGGATGGTAGGTCCTCTCCTGGGACAAACCCAAGATTCATGCCCTGCCCACATCCTGTCCTATGGGAATGGTAAGCCTGAACACACCCAAGGCAAAAGGGGAGACCTGTTAGACTTTCTTGGGTTCATTAAGAATCAATTTGATCCATGGGGAAGACACGCCCCCCCCCTCCCAGTCCCATGCTGATGCTCTCTATGGAGCCAGTTGCCCATACCATGTCCTGCTCCATCAGGTTCAGATCCAGGATGCCACCCTGGCTGGCCTGGCCGTGATGGGTATGCCTGGGGAGATGCTGGTCACTCCGTTTGGGGCCCTCATTGCAGGGTTTGTGGCTGGCCTGATCTCCCCACTTGGCTTCAGATTCTTCACGGTGAGTAACCTTGGGACAGCCAAGGACACTGATCCCAGGTCAGGGGACCATCTGCTCCCAAACCTGCAAACACAGGCCTGCATCACGGCCTCCCTGGGTAACTGACCCCCATCCCAATATCAGCTCTTCCCTATGCTTTCCCCAGCCTGTTCTACACTCCAGGCTGAAAATCCAGGACACGTGTGGGGTTCACAACATTCACGGGCTGCCTGGGATGCTGGGAGCCTTGCTGGGGATACTGCTGACGTTGCTGGCCACCGCTGACACTTACGGCAATAGGTGAGAGGATCCAGAATCTGGGATGCCACGGATGCACCAAACTGGGCCACCACAACCCCTGAGACCATGACTGCTCCACTCACCCTGTTACAGCATCCCTTTAGAAGACATTACCCAAAGCCATGAGCCTGTGTCAACAAGCTCCCTGTCCCCTCTCTGGTTTGCAGGCTGGAGCTTGTATTCCCACTAGTGGCCCAGGGCAGCCGGACGGTCACTTACCAAGCACTCATGCAGCTCAGTGCCCTGCTCCTCACCCTGCTGTTTGCAACGCTCGGGGGCTGCCTCACAGGTGAGTTTTGCCTCCAGTGCAACGGGATGGAGGGTGTGAGGGGCAGGGAATTGCTGGATTTGAGGGGAAAGGGCAGGAGCAGCCCAAAAGCAAAGTATCCCCATCAGGCAGGCCCAGCAGAGCCCGGGGGTGCTCAGCACTGTGCAAAACCAGTGGAGGTCGGGGCTACCCCCGGGACCAGAGTTCCCTTTGGGGCCGGGTTTCCCCACCAGGGCCGGGGCTATCCACGGGGCCTTACACCCCTCGGGCCGGGGCTCTTCCCAAGTCTGTGCTCCCCCCACTCTGTGCTCCCCCAGTCTGTGCTCCTCGCCGTGTCATGGGCTCCACTTGGGGTCTGAGTTCCCCCGAGTCCCGGCTCCCCGAGTCCGGGTCTGGGCTCCCCCGGGTCCCCGCTCCTCCGCGGGTCCGGGTCAGGGCTCCCCCGGGTCCCCGCTCCTCCCCGGGTCCGGGTCAGGGCTCCCCCGGGTCCGGGTCTGGGCTCCCCCGGGTCCCGACTCCCCGGGTCCGGGTCAGAGCTCCCCCGGGTCCCGGCTCCTCCCCGGGTCTGGGCTCCCCCGGGTCCCGACTCCCCGGGTCCGGGTCTGGGCTCCCCCGGGTCCCGACTCCCCGGGTCCGGGGCCGGGCTCCCCCGGGTCCCCGCTCCTCCGCAGGGCCGGGTC
>JAWWMU010000092.1:3684644-3720271 GCA_035048155.1 Cinnycerthia olivascens | reverse complement strand
GGGTCAGGGCTCCCCCGGGTCCCGACTCCCCGGGTCCGGGTCCGGGCTCCCCCGGGTCCGGGCTTCCCCGGGTCCGGGCTCCTCCCCGGGTCCGGGTCTGGGCTCCCCCGGGTCCGGGCTCCTCCCCGGGTCCGGGTCTGGGCTCCCCCGGGTCCGGGTCTGGGCTCCCCCGGGTCCGGGCTCCTCCCCGAGTCCGGGTCTGGGCTCCCCCGGGTCCGGGTCCAGGCTCCCCCGGGTCCGGGTCTGGGCTCCCCGGGTCCCGACTCCCCGGGTCCGGGTCTGGGCTCCCCCGGGTCCCGACTCCCCGGGTCCGGGTCTGGGCTCCCCCGGGTCCCGGCTCTCCGCCGCCCTCCCGGCGCTGCCGCTAGATGTCAGGGGAAGCCCGGGCAGCAGCCGCCCCGCTCTCAGACGCCCTCGCCTGGCTTTCGGCGTTCTCAGGTGCCGTCCTGAAAACCAAGGTGCTGAGGTGTTCCCCGGACGCGCAGTACACGGAAAACGCTGTCTTCTGGGAGGTAAAGCTGGGGAATTGTTGGTAGAAAGGGGTTTATTGGACTCAGGCAGCAGCAGGGGTTGGATATTTCGCCCAGCTGCTGGGGATCTCCCTCCTCTTGCAGCAGCATTTAGGGCAGGAGAGCTGCAGTAAGTGACCCTAGTCATGGGCTCATAGAATCCCTGACTCATTTTAGGTTGGAAAAGCCCTCTGAAAGCACCAGGTCCAACCGTTCCACTTCTACCAAAGCCACCACTAAGCCATGTCCCCAAGGGCCACATCCACAAGTCTGTTAAACCCCTCCAGGGATGGTGGCTTTACCACTCCCCTGTGCCAGAACTGGATAACTCTTTTATTGAAAGAATTTACCCCAATATTCCATCTAAATCTTCCTGGTGTGACCGCAGGCCATTTTGTCCTCCCCCCACCCCGATCTGCCCTGAGTAGGACCCATTTTTGCCCCTCTCCATGTCTCTGGTGCAGGTGGCTGAGGAAGGATGTGACTCCAGGACAAGCGGAAAAGAGCTGGGCATCAGCACCTTGGTGTAATGACCCCAAATCCCCGGTGAGGTCCTGCACCACCAATGCTCTGCACTGCCAATGCTTCTGGCAGCCTGAACTTCCCAGCAGCCTGCTCTGGAGACACCCATGCTTGTTCCTATGCAGGAGGCAGCTCCAGGTCCCAAACATTTTGGGAACAGCTGGGTGTCCACAGGCCTTTGCAGGGTGAAGAGGTGCTGCAGTATCCCAGTGCTTGTTGTGGGAGCAACACGGCTCTTGCTCCCAGGGTCACCTCGGGGTGTCCCGGATTGGCTCAGCCACTACCCCTTGCTGCTCCTTGCCTCAGTTTCCCCAACAGCTGCTCTCTGAAGGAAGGCAGTGAGGGGAGGAGGGACTGTATTGGGGAATGGGCACAGGACGCTGAACAGAAAGTGGCAAAGACTTTGTACAGACACTTTTGAAAGCAACAATTAAAATATATGGATTTTTTGTAGCTTCAGGATTTACCCCTGAATTCTCATGGCACCTGCCCAGTTCTGCTGGCTGTTTCCTTTAGGTGTCATTCAGGGAGGAAGGCAAAGGCCCCTAGTTTCCCCTGCACCCCAAGCACCGATGCCCATTTGCTGGGTTTCATGGGTTGTGCCACCCACCTGAAAATGCTGCAGCTGCTGGAGTGTGGGACAGCCTGAGCAGCCAGCACCCAGGGGCAGGGTGACAATGGGGTCCCCAGCACAGGGGTGACCCCTGCCTTCCCCTGACCACTCATCACCTTGCACCAGGGGTTCCTCTCAACAAATAGATGACCCCAGCACTCAGCAGTACTGTGAGAGAGATGCTCCTCTGGCAGCTGCAGCCCCAGGACACTCAGCACCCAGGAGCCTGGCCCCACATCCCCCTGCAAAGAGGCTGTCACCCCTCCTGGGAGCAGATTGGAACACCCTGGGAATGGAGTAGCTCGAGTGAACCCACAGAGGGTCCTGCAGCAATTGAAGCAGGGGCACAGCCCCAGAGGACCCCTAGAAGGGCAATGGTGGATGTACCAGGGGTCCTGATGGGGAGGACACCTTGGGGTCCCATCTCCCATGAGCCTGGGGTGGCTGCCAGACATTTTCACACTTCCTGTGCCAGATTCTGGTACTCACCATGGCAGGTGAGTGTCCCCAGCACCATCCCTGAGGAGGGGACCACAGCCCCACCCCACGCAGAGGGGACATGGGGTGCAGGGCCAGCACAGCAAAGTTTGGGGCAAATGCTTTGCTACCCAACCAAAGTAGCCACAGGTGGGACTCTCTTGTTCTGATATTTGCTGCTGTTGAAACAGAGGTTTCCTTTAACAGAATGGAAAAAAAAAAAAAAAAAAAAAGTTAATGAAAAGCATTTGTTTGCAGGTGAATATAAAAGGTCACTTTAAAACACAGTAGTAAATAAGTAAAAACTTCTTGCTTTTGCATAAGCCAAACTATCACTTTAACTTTTTCGCCTTTCGTTGTCCGTTATGGAAAACTGGTGAAATCAGCACATTAAATGCTTTGGTGTCACTGAAATTCCATGACAAAACACAGGGAAGTGGGTCACTCGTCTCCGTTTCTGCTGCCACTGCAGGCGCTGAGGAAGGTTTCCGCAGGGACCGCAGCCCCACTCCTCGCTCAGGCGGCAGGGGAGGACGCGTCCCTGTACCCACGTCCGTGTGACATGCTCGAAAGAGAAGAGGGATGCCAGAGGCAGAAGGGGCACGAGGGCTGGTGCCCCAGCAAGGGGGTACAGGGCTCCAGTCGTCACCCCTCAGCCTGAGGTGCAGGGGTCACCCCAGCCCCGCGCCACCCTCTCCCACCTCACCTCCTTCCCAGCCCTCTCCTCCCCTTTCCCAGGCAGCCCCCTTCTCCTTTTTGATCTCCTCGCAGCACATTTCAAAAGCAACCCACTGCGACGGGAAGAAAAGCCCCTCCAGTGAGATCATTGCGAGACCCCCAGACGTCGGGGTCGGGTGTGAAATGGACCTCCCTCCTTCTCCCCTCGGCCGGCCCCCGGCCCTCTGAAAGGCTGTTATGTTTTGTAATCGGATTAGGGGAGCCCTGCGCCCTCCCCACGCCCGTTCCCCGTCCGCGGCCGCCGCTCTCCCCGCAGTTGTTTAAGCTCGGCGGCCGCGAGTGCGGCGCTCTCCGTGCGGCGGCGGGAGCCGGGGACGGCGAGAGCCTGAAAGGTTTAGTCAGCGAACAAATTGCTTCTCTGTAGGGGCCGTTTTCTTCCCAAGTTGAACATAATGATGGCAGTTTGAGGAACAGATGGTGCAGCTAAGCAGATAATCCCGCCGGCCCCGGGCTCGGGGAGAGGCAGCGACGGCTCTGCCCGCAGCGCCCGGGGCCGTCCCGGGACGGGAGGGTCGCGGCGATGTCGGGGTGACGATCGCACCCCGACGGAGCACGAGGAGCTTGGGCCAGCACATCGCCTTCACACCTCCTCTGCCTCGAGGGTGGTTTGGGTGCCAGACTCCGCTCGTGCCTCAGTTTCCCCAGCCCTGTGGGGAGCCCTCTGCTCCGTCACTTTTCAAGGGAGGGCTCACCTCCGGATCGCAGCGTGACCTGGGGAGATGTAATGTGAGACGGAACAGCTTTTCCTGCACTGGAGCAAAGGACAGCTCATTTTACTCTCATTTTCCTATTTTGCCTCTCTCTCCAACAGTATTCAAGATGTGGAAAGAGCTGAAGAAATTCCATCAGCTCCCAGGGGCTGAGTGAGCAGTGTGCCCATGTCAGGCTTGGGGATACCGGGATCTGCCTGCTAAATGAGTCTTCATTTAAAATACATCAGCGGGAAGAGCCCAAGGCCCCACAGACACGATGTGGGCAGGGCAAGGCACGGACACATCTGCGTGGAGCAAGCCCTGCCCGCCTGCCCATGCCACAGTGGCACCAGAGACCCTTCCCCACACCACAGGGCTCTCACAGCCTTCAGGACACACTCCAGGCACACTGCAGCGCATGCCTGTGTCCGACGTGTTTGTTTAATTCATGTCCCCCCCCTCCAGCCCTGTCCCCTGAGAGCCCGGCTCTGACAGCTCCTCTGCCCTCTCTGTGGCAGCCCAGCTGCCAAGAGACCTGCCTAATTCACCTCTTGCTAATGCAGGAGCTCAATCAGCTGCTCGAAGGGTATTTTACAAGTCAAAGCAATAACAACATCCCTCTGCTACAGCTGGGGAAACTAAGGCACACAAAGAGGTGCCCAAGAGTCCATTGGAATTAGAAGCGGGACAAAGCCTGGGCTCCCCGAGCTCCCGGCGTACAAGTCCTTACACATCCACAGCCCCCACCACCTCCCTCCCCCCGGAGCAGCTGATGCCGTGTGCTCTTTGATAGAAAGCCAGCTAATCATCTTTCCCACCTTCGTTAGAGTGTGAATCGTTATCCCAGTGACACCTGTAAAGCTCCTTGTCAGACAAGGCTGGTGCACACATCTAATAATGGGCACCATATGGGAGAGGGAAGGCTCGGGAGAGAAGCAGGCACCCGACCATCCCCACACTGAACAAAGAGCAGCGCCCGACGGCTTCCCAGTATGGGTCAGGATCACCAGCACTGGTTTGAAAGACCAGCAGCAAGGAGAGAGCCCAGGCAGTGGCGAAAGTGGGGGAAGAGCCACCACCCATGGCCCTAAACACCTCAATACCTCCCAAAGCAGCCCTGCCTTTTGGAAAAGAACCTGGCAAAAGTGAAGGTTAAAGGCAGGAGAACCATCGAGCCCTGCTCACCACAGCATGTCCAAAGCCTGGGATTTGGGCACCCCAAATCCTCCAAAGCCCATCCCACCATGCCTTGGAGCCCCTGGTCACTGCCAGCCTTGCAGTGGCACTGCAGGTGTAGAAAAAGCCTCCCACAGGTTAGATGGTGACTGGGAGGACACGATATGAATTAGAGACATTTCCCTGCACTTAGACTGGTCCAGAGCCCCCCAGGCTTCCTCCATGACCTGAAATTTTGGGGGCAGAGCTCAGCCCCTCTGCAAATCCACCCCCAGTGAAACTCCCCACTGCCACTGCAATTACAGAACCACATTCTCAGGCCCCCATTCATTGCCAGCAGCGTAATGAGCCCCCGGGCACCATCAGCAGGGGCAAGGCAATTAAAATTGCTGCTGTGGTAGCTGCGTGGGTGGCTCTGGCGTGGGCTGCTGCCAGTGTCAGCTTTGGGGCGAGTGGGCACCGCCAGGACAGGCAGGGCCTCAGATTGCTGCATGTCCCTGGGGGTGAACAATCGACTCGTTCTTCCCTGGGTTCAAAGAATAATAAAATAAGATAAAGAGAGAATAAAGGCCCCAGTAAAGCTGAGAGTCAAGTTTATTTACAAACTGAGTATGAAGTGAAGGGCCTGGAACAAAGGTGTTATGTAAGGGACAGTCACTAAGGGGCTCTTTACCCACGCTAATTGCCACTTGCTCCACGATATCCATTTATCTCGCAGCTGAAATGGCCTCCTCAGGCTTGTGGGTTCAAGCAGTGCTTGTTTGCAAGGCTGACCAGCCCAATTAGTGCACCAGCACAGAGGTGGGTGCAGTCCCACCACCCAAACTCGCTGGGAAGCCTCACACCTCCCTGAAAAGTGGGATCATTCCCACAGTGGGTGGATGTGCTGGTGTGCACGTGGCTTGGTAGGGAGAGGTGCTGCCTTGTGTGGGACTTTGGTGTCAGTTGTGTAACAGGGAAGGACAACGGGGCTTGATTCTGCAGGAAGGACCTCGAGGTCATCGTAACCCAGCCTGGGTGGTGAGGGGCAGAAAACCCTTATGGGATTCTTTGGAGGTAGCTGTGGGAACGATGACCCTGAAAGGAGAATGAGCAGGACTCGCTGTTTGTGGTGGTGTTTCCAAGGGGTCCAGCCAGAAACTGCCCTGAGGTAGAAAAGCCCAAAAGGCAGAAACCAGAATAAAAACCACTATGGGGGGAAGAAGTTGCCATGAGTGCTGCAGGGCTTTCCTGCAGTATGTGGCCTTCCTGCTCCTATCCCTGCCCTCACCCTTGGCATGTTCAGGGGCACAGGGACCACAGAGCTCTGCTCCAGCCAAACTGTCAGGAAAGGGAGGAAGATGAGGTGGCAGCACCCCCAGGAGCCAAGAGGTCAATTTTATTGACAAACTGCCTCTTGAATGGAGCACAGGGAACAATGCCGGCCTCAGCCTGGGTCAATTGGGACTGTGTAAAACAAGGGGCCGGCTCCAGTGGCCCCGGAAGAGCCCTCCAGGCGAGTGGCCTTTACCAACGTGTTTGCATAACCTCTGACCCCTTCTTTTGGGTTTTAATTGAAATCCCAGCTTGGTGACAAATTGGCATGACCAGCAGGCTGGAGGCTGGGAGGGTGAGTGTGGAAGCAATGCTGGAAAGTCCCCTCCTGGCTCCAGCAGTGACCAACCTGCTGCCCCTTCCTGCCCTGGCATGGGGCACCTGCTAACTGCAAGCCACGTGTTTTAATCACACCCTGCTTCTTTGTCTGATCCCATGTCACTGCCCAAAGGCCACCACGATGGGCTTGGGACAAGCAACTGCTCGAGTCCACCAGCAGCTCTGTCTCAATACAGGCAGGAGCAGACAAGCACAGTCTGAGGTGTGTGAGCCTCCTTCAGAAACGCTCTGGACTGAAGCCTCTTTGGACTGGAATGCTCTGATGCTTTGTTAATCACAGAGCTCATTAGGCTGTGGCATTTGCTGTTTGCACCATGGCAAACCCCCACCACAGAAGACCTCTCTCCCTCCAAAGGGAAAGGTCACAGCCCTTTTCCAGTCTTGTCTTGAAGTAAAACCAGCTTTTTAGAGCCAATAGTCGACATGAGCTTCTGAAAAATGTAAGTCCCAAAGGAGTTCCCACTGACTAGGGATCAAAAACTGACATTGAGCCAAATGGAGCTGAAGTCATCCTATTTTGGAAGTTCCTGGGAGAGAGGTGAGAAATGACAGAATTCCCTGTGATGGCAGAAATGTCATTTCTGCAGACACCAGATTAAAAACAATGAGAAAACCCCCCAAACCAGACTCTTCACCATCCTCATCCCATTTACAGAGCCTTTGCAGCATCCCAGCTGCTCCATGAGGCACATCAGTGATGCAGAGCTGTGCTACATGGGGATACCAGTGCACCTGAGAGGGATGTCCATGTGGATATCCTTGCTGGCTAAAGGTACTCCACAGAATTACAGCAAAATCCTTCAAAGCAGAAATATTTTCCCTCCACTTTTCTTTCTGTCCCAGAACACCAGATTCTGGGATTCGACTGCAGAATTTTCCAATGCACAGGTAAAGATTTTATATTTTACACTGTGTAGATCATCCAATATGAATCCCAGCTGCCCTTTAACAGGGTTGGAGTAACGTCTGGCACCACGTGCAACCACACCCTTGAAGTGCAAACGGCACAAGTGAGGCTTGAAGAATTCCCACCTAAATCTGTACAATTTCCACGTGCAGGCAGGAGCCTGGGAACCACTGAGGCTCCTGCCTGTAGTTCTATTGGCCCTGCCTGCTAGGATTTCACTAGTCCTGGAGGAACATCCCACACTTTGGAGAAACAGCCACACATTTTGCAGTACCAGCACAAGACTTTCCCTCAGGAGCGTGTCTGTACATCCAATTCACATTGAAGCACCTTAAAAACAGAGCAGTCCCACACTGAGGCAAAACCCAAAAATATCTCCATTGCCAGCAGCTTTACAGTCTGCACCTCATTTGCAAATCATTTACAGGGATTTTTACATATCCTAAAATACTTCTAATTGCAGGTTTCGTGTCTGTCATCCATCACTGATTAATACATTTCGTTGCTATTATTGTTATTATTACTATTAATCGTGCATCCATCCAATTCACAAATCAAAGTCTGTTGCCCAAGATGGAGCCACAAGAACCAGGAGGTGCAGCCATCAGAGGTGATGAGACTCATGAGAGCAGCCCCTTGCCCTTGTAGATCTCAAACTGGTTTGCAAAGAGCAGTAGATCACCACTTTGCAGAAGATGTACGAGATGGGAGGAAATTGGCCTCAATGGCTCCAACAAACTGGGGGTACTGGTGGGGACTGGACAATTTGATCCCTTCACCCTCCTACTGCCCCGTGCCCACCTTGCAGTTTGCCACGTTTCAAGGGAGAGAAAGGGTTTGTAATTTTGTTTTGTTAACCTCCTTCTCTCCCAGCCCCACACACCACTGGGAATAAATCTAGGATGATTTTATCCCGGCGCTGTTTCTACCTCCCCCTCCCAGGACAGCCGGGTCCTCACGCTCTGCTGGCTGTCACTTAGCCACCTTCCCGTGTGCCCCGTGGGTCACTATTCCCCCAAACAGCCTTCGGCTGAACTTCTTAGAGGCTTCTTGCACAAAACCCTTTGAGGTATTTCATGCAAGGCTTGAAAAGGCTCCTGCTTCCTCTGGGGGGCATTATCATGACAACCGGCTTTAATTCAGCGAAGATCCAGCTCCCAGCTGGATCCTCAACCACGCCAAGTCCCCCCTGCACCCTTCGGCTGGCTCAGAGAGGCCAAAGGAGCGCACGGGTCCCAGGATCACGGGGAAGTGGCCCAGCCCCATTTCCCAGTCCCCATCCTCATATATATTCCCTTCCAGTCGCCCCGCACTTTTCTCTGCATGTTCTTCTTTTGCGAGCACTGAGCACTGCCCTCCTCTTCCCCACTCCCACCGGGCGCTTCCCCCCTCCCCGCGGTCCCTCCTCTGTCCCCAGCATCCCCCTTTCTCTCAGCTCTCTATAAACAAAGCGTCTCAGTGTCTAGGGGAAGAAAAGTTGCATTATGCAAATGGGAAAAAGCGAACAGGAGATTTCTCACTCCGAGAACCCCCATTCCGGGCCTGCACCTCGGTTTCCATGGCATGACCAAAGCCTGCTGGAAGCTGGTTTGCATACGGATGAGAGAGGAGATGAAATCAGCACGAAAGCCCATCGCTGACAGAACACCATTGTTTTGCCTGTCTGATTTGGAGGCTAATGAAACGCCATTAAAAAAAAAAAAAGAAAGAGGAAAAAAGAAACCCCGCCACTTTCATCCTGGCTTTGGTCGGGGATGGGGAGGGGGGGTTAAATATGATGACGGAAGATCATCTGCACTACTGGACTTAGGGTGAAGGTATTCTGGCACCGGGGAAGGAAATTCCCAGGATGCACTGCCCCTGCAAGCCGGAGAGATGCCGACAGGAGATGGTGCTGTGGGCAGAGCACTGGGGTGGCAGAGGCTACCAAGGCAAACCCAGCTTTGCTCCTCGCCAGGAGACACAGGAGCACCCAGGCATGAAAACATTCCAACTGCAGCCACGAACCTGCCCATCCCACGCCACGTCTGGGGGAGTCCATCCATCCACTCATAAACATGCCCTGTCCAGGAGAGACACTGGAGCAGGCTCCTGGGCTGGGATCAGGCTCTCCCGGGTCACAGGCTTTCAGGGTGGAATGAATTAAAAACTGTGAATAAAAGGCTGGGGTGGGGAGAAGGTCAGGGATTTGCTTGGTGCTTCTGTACTCCTGCACCACACAAACCATCACTCTGCTGGAGGAGACGAAGAGACAACACAAACACTCATGAGTGTCACATCTGCCTCATCCCAACAGCCTCCTTTGGCTGTTCCTGGTGCTCTAGTGCATCCCAGCACCTTTCCCAAGGCTCTGAGGGATGGGATGGGTGGAGCAGGAGCCTGGCCACTGGCTCTTGGCCCTCGATAGCTCTCCTGCCCTCGGCCTTGCCATGGCCACCCAGTCCCTTTCCCGCTGCGTCGCTGCCAGTGGTGCATTGTCTCTAGTGTGTGCCTTCAGGAACAGCATGATTGGCCTTGAAAGGGCTGATTTGCTTTCCCCGGTCCATTGAAATACTGGAGACCAAAGCCTGTTCCCTCCAGGCGCTCGGAAACCTGGCACCCTTTCCACTTTGCTTCCCTGTGCCCCTCAGCCCAGGGGCTCCTGCTGAGATTTTGCTGTCAACAGAGTTTTGTTCCCTTTCTAGGGCGGCGCAGAAGGGACACAAGGACCTTGAAAATGGCAGCTTCTTTGACACGGCTATTCTCCTTCGACCCCCCTGGCTGAATAAACAACTCACAAAAATGGAGTTTACTGTATTTCCTCCTCAGGGGGAAAACACTGCATCTTGGTCCTAATTAATTTACCTAATTAACATTGGGTCTGTATGCAAAGACCTCGTTCTGTACTGTCCGGGACAGAGGAAATAACGGGAATAAAAATATATTCAGGCAACTCTCAGCCCCGACTGTAAAAGGGACATCGCAGGATGAACTGTGCCACAGTGATCATTTAAGCCTCAGAGAAAGCGTCTGCAGGAGAATGGGCTCCACTTCTACCTCCCCTCTGTTTGGGGCCAAATCACATCAGCATCTTGACACTGGGCAGGAGGTGCAGTGTGTGTCCTTGGGGAATTCACTGCTGGGACAGGCTCAGGGGGATGGTGCAGGAGGGACGCCACGAACAGATCCTGTGAAGGAGGGGTGCAAGGAGGATGCCCTTGAGCAGAGCACAATTCAAGTTGCTGGGCTGACCCCTCTGCTGCCTTGACCAGCAATCTCTGTGCTCATTTACACCTGCCTCGGGCCAGCTCCATGTTTAGACCCTGAAATTTCTGAGACTTGCCCAGCTCCCAAGCAGCCACTGCTTGCCTTCCCCACTCCTGCCTAGGAAAGCCCTGCTCTGCTATTTTGTTCTTTTCCCTGCCAGATGCCAGCTCTCTTCAGTCTCTTTCTTCTCCCCACGCTTTGCTTTGCCGCATAGTTCCGGAAATCAGAAACAAAAGAAGAGGAAAGAAAATAGGCTGGATCTGGGGGGGGAGGAGGGGGAGTTTCCCTTCCGTTAAGCTTTTCCAGCTCTCCCTGCCTCCCAGTATGAGACACGATATGGCACCTCACATGACGAGCGCTTGCACCCACGTGCAAGGCCCACGTGATGAGATGCCCAGTTATGCCAAGCTGCTGAATGGAGGCGAAAGCAAAGAGGCTGGGTTTGAGCCCGGCCTCTTTGGCAAGGAGGAGCAGGAGGATGTAGGAGAAGCTCCTCTCTGCTCTCGCTTAGCAGCCCAAAGCTGCACAGCCAAAACGCACAGGCTGGAGGGAAAGCGTTCCCAGGCCACGCACTTACAGGCATTGTGGCTGAATTTAGGCAATAAGAGCTGTGCTTTCAAGGCAGGATGTGGGCTCAGCTCCACTGTGGTTATTGGGGCCCTACAGATCAGATTCTGGCAGCCAAAACTTCCTAAGCACTGCGAACTGCAGAGCCTGAGTCCCTCATCTGCCTCTGCATCTTCATGTAATTCCCCCTTCCAATAGGGCTGGCTGAATGGGTTTAGGTGTCCACATCATCTCAATAGTTGATTTACAGATATTTTTGGTTTATAAAGGGAAATCTCCCATCCTAGGCTTCATATTCATTCACTGAAATGGCCAGCAATCATCCTAGAATTTGCTTTCCACAGCAAATAAAACCCCAGCTCAGTGTGTGTTTCCATTTGGAAGTGTCAGCTCCCACTCCGAGCACACTGCCTTTCCCAACTCCTCTCATTTATGACAGCACTGAATTTCAATGCCACCGTAAGCAGCTCCCACTCTCAGGAGCCCCGTCAGGATTCTCCACAACAGAGGAGGAGTGGGCAGGACCCTGTGTGCATCCCAAAGCACAAGAAGGAGAGAGGGAAGGTGTTTGCAGCACAGGCTTTGCTTTGCTTTGCTCAGGGAGGGTCAGTGTGCCCCAGCACCGGGAATGGTGCCGGAGCTGCTCAAAGCTGCATGGGGCGGGGGCTGGCTGGCTCCAGCCACCAGTAAGAGCTGCAAAAAGAGATGAGAAAATGGGCCATGATGGAGCCATGCCAGGCAAGGACACACTGAGGCCGACACAAGAGCCCCAGCTTTGCCTTGGCACTGAGGCATCTGCCAGGCTGGGATCTGCTCTCTGTTGGAGGGAGAGCAGGGCCAGCACCATGTCCACACCCGGCTCCCAAAGCAAAGCCCAGCACAGCCTCAGTGGAGCACAGAGCTGGCAAAATCAGTGCAGAGCACCAACCCTGCCAAAACAACCGTTGCCACAGCCCAACACACCGGTCGTATCCTGGAGGAGAGACCTCAGACAACATCACCTGCCACTGGAGCAGGAGCAGGGAGATGCTCCCACCATCACAAACCTGCTATTAGCGGCAGGTGCTCTGTCCACCCCATTTCCAGCTGCTGCCAGACTTCCACTAATTCTCAGTGACCTCATTTTCACTTCATTCTGTAAATCATTTTTGGGTTGTTGTTTTTCATTTTACTCAGTTTTTAATTTGTTGTTGTTTCCCTCTGAGCTGGAGTTTGTCATTTAATCAACTTAGACCCAGATATCCTGGAGGGTGTTTGGGGAAGGGGGATGGGGGGGGAGAATGAAAACGCTAATGTCACATCACCTCCCTAAAATGAGTTTTAATTGTAATCCTTTAATCCCTCTCAGATGGCCCTCTCTTCACTGATGTTTTTCATAATTATTCCTTGCCATTTTCCCATCGGTCTAAGGAGTGTCTTCAAGAGGGAGGGGGTGGAGAAAAGGCCCTTTTATAAAATAATAATAATGGGCCAAATTAAGACACAAAGAGGGAAATAACAAGGGGGCAAGGGCTGCAGAGACAGAATGGGGATTATTAATGCCTCCCCCCTCAGAAATTTCAGTGATGGTGCTCTCAGCCACCCCAATCAGTGGGCAATTGAGGCTTGTTTGCTCGAGTGGCTGCATCCTCCTACAATGACCCACATTTAGCCAAGTGGCTGCATTGACAGAGCACCAGGTGCGCAGGATTGGGAAACTGCCTCGAGGCAGCGTCTTGCCAGCCCGCCCAGCACTGAGGGTCTGCACAGGGCTGCCCACCTCTGGGACAGTGCCCACCCGCCTGAGGATACGGTCAGTGGGAACTTCCCCTCCAGAGCTGATGAGCCCCCAGGGCCCTCTGCCACTCTGGAGGGCACTGAAGGGCATCATTCCCATTGCTGCTGCCGGTTATTACCCTCTAAAACCATTTGTAACTTGTACTCAGTCTCGTTCGGATTTAGCCCAAAGGATGCTGAAGAGGGAAGGCACTGACTTCCCCAGGAGCACCACAGAGGTTATGCCGGGGTTGGGAAGGAGGTCAGAAAGGGTTTTCAGAATGGTCACACTCTTGCCAAGGGGCCACTGAGCCCCTCAATGCCATCTCAATCCTCAGTGCTCTTGCCTGCACCCAGCAGCAGCCACTTTTGTCCCTCTGCAAAGCTGAGCCAGCAGGAGACCAAAGTGACCTGTGTCCCTGGCCAGTGGCTCTGAGCAGCACCCACTGCCACACAGGATTTCAGGGTCTCTGCTGCCCTGGAATGTCAGACCCATCACAGCCGTGTTCGGTGCAGTCTCTCCCTCCACAGTGCCAGTGCTGTACAGGTGGGAACATCACCCAAAACCTCTTGAAGGGACCATAGGCCCAGTAGAAATTTGCTGGTTGTTTCTGAGCACTTTGGAAAGAACCAAGTATCTAGGTTAATCTGGCACTCAGGTCTCTAAGAACACAAGGATATCGATTCAGGGGAGTTAAAGGATGTGGGACTCAAGAGCACAGGCAAGAATTGGGATTCTGTGGAAGTCAGGTCCCTAACATGGACTGCAGAGCTTTAACTCCGGAGTAGCTCTGGGGAAGCAGCCAGTGAAAGGGGAGCGTTTACAGACCACTGAACTTGTGTTTAATCTGGGAAACCTCCTGTACAGGTCTGACAGGGGTTAATCCACCCCTAACGTCTCTTTCACCCTCTCTCCTCCTCTCCAGCCATAAAGCTCAGCAATCCTTGCTAATCATCCCATTACTTCAATGAGCTTGACCCAAAAGGCTCTGCCAATGCCTCAGCTCCCTGTTCCAGCTTTCTTCCTGCAGCCACCTGCCCCATCCCACCCTGGCCACAGCACAGGGATCAGACTGACAGTGCATGTCAGCGGGGTGACCCTTTGGGACAGCGGGTCTTGGCCACAGTGACCTTGGAGGGCAAGTGATTCTTGCGGGAACAAAGAGCCCCTGTGTGCCAACAGGCCGGAGTTTGTGTGCAATAAACTCTGGGCAAACCAAACAGACCAAGTTCATGAGCACGGAGGTTGGGAGCGGCTCAGGGTTTATGGACTGCCGGCTCCAGGGAAAGGGGGACCAGCAGCCCCAGAGCAGTCGGAGCTGCACAACCAGAGATGAAGAGAGCCCTGGACACAAAGCAGGGTAGGGAGGGGAGCAAAAATAGGATTAAAGCAGGAGTATGGCTGACAAATAGTGTCAGGCACCAGCAGCATTTAGGGGGAAGAGCTGCAAAGAAAAGGATCCCTTTAATTATCAACGGTTGAGTGTCAGAGGAGGAAGCGCCTCATGGCTGGAAGGGATGAGATGGTCAGTGGGAATTTCCCCTCCACTCTGGAGAAGGCTGGAGGGCCACTGTGGGTCAGTTGGACACAGGTGTCTCTTCTGCAGCCTGACTCAGGGTCAGGAATGGGAAGGATGGAAAAACCTTGGCTCTGCTAGAATCTGGGGCCAGTCAGGGTTCTGAGCATGGCACAGAGGGGCTGTTTTACCTCTCGGCCAGCCCGGCACTGGAAGGATCCAAATCCTATCCAGCCAGGGCAAAAAGAGGCGCTCAACATCACAAAGACCACCCTTCTCCCCAACAGATCTCCCTTAAATGGCATCTTTTCCTCTTAACAAACGGAAGAAAAAGAAATAAAATTGCTGAGTGGAATTCCTCAAGAGCTCACATGCAGGAACAACAAAGTGTTTGGGTTTGAATTGTGCTGAAACATGACAATTATGTGCAGAATTTTCAATTATTTGTGTAGTGTGGTGTCACTGGAGATGCAACACGCAGCAGAAGTTTACTGAAAGTAAAGTACTAAGGTACTTCATAGTATGTTACATTACCAGTAACACATTGGAATATCATGTTAGTGGGGTAATTCTGCTGCTGACAGGGAAATATTCCTGTGGAATACATCAATTAAAAAAAGAATAAAATTCCTGCTGACATATCACCAGTTATATGAACACATCCTCTCCTGTCAGCCCTAAGCTGCTCCCAGGCTCTGGCACAAATGAGCTCCATTGGGCTGCACCGAGAGACCTCAGACCACAAAAATGACCACAAACCCACTTTTCCCCCTTCTCTCACATTAACTTCATGCTCCAGCTGCAGCACCATCCATCCCCTGCAGCACACTTGCTTCAGGTGACGCTTTTGGACAAAGCCACAACACCAGTGGTTCCAATCCCCAGCCTCAAATATTTTCACTGAGCTGCCTTCCTCCAGGAGAAATGCCGTTTTCGACTCATGAAAACAAGATATATCCATGGAAGAAAAACAGAGGAAGAGGGAAAGCTGAAGAAAACAACCTTTGCTTCTTTTTGAAGTGATTTTTGATTTTTGTTTTTTTTTTGTATTTTTTTGTTTTTACACTCATTTCCTGGCTATTTGGGAAACTTGGAACCGTGGGTTGAGCTGCAGCCGCCTCCAGAGCTATGCCTTGTCCTCGAGCACCGCTCCCCCGTTCCGCAGCCCCTCTGCAGCCCCCCGAAGTCCTGACCCCTTCTCCCAGCCCCGCTCATTGTCCTTGGCGTGGAGGTTGGCACCAAGGCGTGGGAAGCAAACCAGCAGCTGGGCTGCCAGGCCCCTGCACCCCAACCCGGTGCCATCCCCACCCCACGGCGAGGGCAGCTGGGGATCCTCAGGGAAGAACTGGAGCGAGGGTGGATAAAAAAGAGGAGAGGAGGAAGGAAAAGAAAGGGAAAACAGCCCCCTTTAAAATAAAGAGGAGGAGGAGAGAGCAAAGGGGGGGGGGGGGTGTAAAAATCGTTAGCACTAATTATCAGGCACAGGGACAAACGATTAATTTGCAAGTCAATTAGTCTCAGATAGGTTCATGTTTCCTGTTCTCAGCCACTGAGGGGGAAAGAAAGAGGGAGACACAACTGCGGCCTTAATCCTCCTCAGAGGCGGCCATGGCGGGGCCCGCCTGCCTGTGCCAAGGCAGAGGGAGGGGGGCTACAGCTGGCACGGCCATGGCGAGGGGTGGCCGTGGCCAGGGCCGTTATGTGCCAGTCATTGTGCCCTTGGAGCGGCCCTGGCGCCGAGCCGGCCCCTTCCCCGCCAGCCCCGGAGCCGCCATTTGGGAGCCCCTGACGCCATTTTGTTGATGCCTAAGGGACGGCGGCCGCTGTGGTGGATTTTCCACACTTGGGGGCCACAGGCAGGGGTGCTCCTGCCTCCCTCTATCCCCCGCTGTCTCTGCCAGGCCTGTGCAGCTTCAGGCACCGTCAAGGGCACGGTGGTTGAGGATATGGAGCGACCTGGCTGGGCCTGCTCCGACCCGGGGTTATGGCAGCGCAGTGGGGACAGGCAGAGGTTTTGTCTCCAGCGTGAAGCCATCAGGGGCTGGTGGAAACCGGCCCCATCCCAGCAGTGGAGCAGCTGCCACCCCCGTGTGTGACTCCCCAGCCCTGTTCTGCCGGTGCCCAAAGCAGTGGGGCTTAGCCCGAAGTCGCCCTCTGAGCTGCAGCAAACAGCACCTGAGCTCAGGGCTCAGGCAGGTGAGGATGGGCATGAGCCCAGGAGTTGGGGGGAAGAGACATGAGTGGCCAGGCTGTCCTCCAGCCCGAACCCAAGTTGTGGTTATGAGGCACCTGGCATCACTAATTGCACCAGATCTCACAGAAACAACACATAAAACAGTAAAATAGACATTTTCTAGGGACGACTTGAGGACCCAATCAAACATCACCTGCTTCTGAGAAACATGGGTGTAAAACTGAAAAAAAACCAGCTCAAAGGATGGATAAAAGCAACAGGGGAGGGATGCTCACAGTGAGGGAGAAAAGCACCAGCAGCCCCTGGCTCGGTTCTGCAGGACAGACAGTGCCCAAAGACACACGGATGTGCTGGGGAATGGGCACCTGCACCTTTCCCACTCCAGCCACCTCAATTCCAACCTCAATTCCAACCCCTGCACGGGGGCAGCAGCTGCTTGTGGTGCCAGTGCCCCCTGCGCGTGTGCCCGGGCGCGGGAGGGTGCGGCGCATGATCTGAATGTGCTTCGCGTTCCCCACGCTCTGCGCAGGGATGTTTGTGTGCGTGTGGACACAACATGTCTGGGACCTGACAAAAGGCATCTGATTGACACAGAAAAGGGGGCTGACAAAAGGCCGAGCGGGGCTGGAGAGCCCTGCACAATACTGGGCGCCGGTACCACGCGCAAGGGTGGGGGAACCAGGCAGGCAGGGGGGGAGCAGGGTGGTTTTTTAAGGACACCTCTGCCTTCCACATTAAAAAAAAAAAAAAAATACATTAAGAATCTTTCAGCTTCACTGGTGTGCAGAGCGGGGACGCTTACACTTAGCCTGGGAGATTTGTAACATCATCCTCAGTGATGCCAGGGACAGAGGGAGCCCACTGTGCCAGGTGAAACACATACCCAGTGACAATTGCAGGGCACCATCCTTTGCCCAAAGCAGGCTGGAGCTTTTAGATCTCTTCGACAGGGTGAAATCCAACAAACTGTGAAGCATCAGGAGAGTGGCCTGAAATGTGGTTAAAATGCCTCTGGATCTGAAGGCAACCAAGCTCTTCTCCAGAGGGGGCTGCGTGGGCACCCGTCCCCTCCAAAGTCATCTGTCCCTTCCAAAGGCCTCCAGGGCACTGGGTGGCTGATAAAAAAACATTGATTAATTTTGGTCTGGGCAACACGCACCTGGAGCAAGGACTCAGCTGAATCCTTGGGAGTCCTTGTATTTTTCTAAGAAAATTTCTCAAAACTTCTTGAAGTTTCTTTTATTAACATTTTTTCCCCCTTGTCTTAGTGAGAGACAAAAACGTTTGAGACTTACGGTTCCACTGCTGGAGTGGCTTTGCTGCACGAGCTCCTGGATGCTGCTGAGCAGGGACAGTGAAAGACACTATTTATCTTTAAAAAGTAAAAACTCCCCACACTTTTTATTCTTTTGCTTTAATTACAGTATGAAAATTTCAACCAGCTTCAGAACATTTTGCAGAACTGTTTTGCAGCAGTAAGTCTCAAGGATTGTTTTCCAATTAAAACTGGTTTTGAGCAGGACTGACACGTGTTTAAAAACTTTTGTTCAATCATATACCTGAGATATCCTGTTTCTGTGTATACATGGAATAAATTCCAAAGCACAAACTCCTGTTTTGATACCTTTTCATTTATGGGGTAGATTTTAATTTTTGCCTTTTTTTTTTTTTCCCAAGAGAAAAAATGGGAACACTAAGAAAATGTTTAGTTCACAATAAGAATCAATCCAAATTCCTAAGAAGAATAGGAAATACCCTGGGATGATGCTACACAAAGGAGCTAAATTGGTTCCCACCGGCTCAGGACCCTGTGAAAACCTTGTTAAGAATTTTTTTAATGTGGATATTTAAAATTGTCATTTCATATACGGTATTCTATCAAAATAATTTCTAATTAAATGCGGAAATTTTAGTGCATTGAACATTTCTTGAATACTGTTCATTCTATAAATGAACAAAAATTAGTGGCAGGAATAATGAAGTGGCTAAAATCCGTATTTTTTAAATTTAATTTCTGGGAGCAAATGATCACTGCCATTTATGCCCCCAGTGAAAAGTTGGATTTTTTTCGTTTGCTAAATTAAGGGGCAAAGTGGTAGAATTACATTTAGTAACTGGCTTAAAACGGGATCCTGCTTGACCCGACAAATCCCGGGTAACAAGACGGCTTTGTCTGAGCGTGTGGCAGGAGAGATTTCACACTTCCTCCAGCACAGAGCTGGGAGCAGACCCAGAAACACACGATATTCCCCCAAACTTCCCCTCATGGGTTTTAGAGGAGATAATTACACTTCAACGATTTTTAGAGGAAAAAAATTAAAATATGGATTGGATCAATTGAAAGAGTTTTTTTGTCTATTTGACGAGATGGAAAATGGAGAGGAGAAAAGGCAGAAAACGAAGCTGAAGTTAAGCTGGGTAGAACTGGGGAGAATTTGGGGATTTCGGGAACTTTCCCACCCGCGAGCGGCAGCACTCAGCCCTTCCTAGCGCCGGGGGGAGTGAATCCCACCCGGGACGGTGCAGGGAGGTTCCTCCGTGGGAAATAAATAAATAAAAATAAACAAAAAGAGGAAAAGAAATGGCAATGAATATTTTATATTTTAAACGGAGGGACTGCAGGTCGGGCAGGGGCGATCGGGCTCCGCGCTTTGAGTCCGAGGTCCAGCGCTGTCCCCCGCCTCCCCCCAACTCCCCTTTTCTTCAGATTTTGGGTCTAACCCGGGATAAAACAACTCCGCTCCTGCGAGTTCGACGCGGATCTTTTCTCTGCCGGCAGAACCCTGTTTGCAAATGAATTATTTGCCCTGTTGCGAGCTGGCTGCAGCCCCGCACCTCCATTCCCGTCTCATCCCCCCCATTCCCGGCTCTGCTCCCCTTCGGGACCCACCCAAGAGCCCCGGAGGTTGCAACGAAAAAGGGAAGAGGAGACAACTTTTGTGTCCTTTGTTATTTCTATTTGTTATGTTTGCCTCGCTCGTAGTCTGGGGTTACTCTGATCAACTGTGTATCAACTAATTTAATTTAAAAAAGCTTATTTTATAATCTGATTTGGGAGGGGGAAATCTCCATTTATGATTTTTTTTTCCCCCCCGCCTGCTGGACGCTATCATTATTCTTGCATTTTCTAATGAAATGCAAGATTACAAATTAATTGAATTGCTTCCCCCCCCCCGCCACCCACTTCAGTCTGTCGTCTCTGGTAAATTTGGGGCTAATCGTAAATAAATGGCAAATATCCACGGCGAGAATGGAGGGTGGTTTTTTGCTTGGTTTGGGCTGAGCAAACTCGGGTACGGGGCTGGTTTGCAGCAACTCTTGGAGAAATCTCTGCGTGGAGGGTTCCGTCGGGGCCCCTCATCCCACAGGTCCCACCCTGCGCTGCCTCCCCATCGTTTCTGGGGAGAGAAGTGCTGGGGGAACGGCAAGAAAAAACATCACGGAACAAAAAAAGAGGTTTGAAGGGCTGGGAGATGGAAAACGGCTGTCTGGATTTTTATTTTTTTTTTTAACCTTTTTAATATATTTTTTATTATTTTTTAATAAACCCCAGGAACAAGGGGATTTTAGTCGATTACCCAAAACAGACCAGAGCAGGGGGCACAGCGAGGGAGCAGCAACAGCTTCGAAAGTGTCCCAAAATCCTTAAACCCCGCCCGAGATGACTCCGCTGCCGCCGGAGCCGGAGCGGTGCCCGCGGTCCCGGCTGGTCCCTCCTGCCCCGGGGCCGCCCATCCAGCACCAGGCTGTGTCCGAACCGCGGAGCCTCAAAAACCTGGAGCCTAAAAATAAAAGAATAAAATAAAATCCATTCATCTTGTGTACCATCAGTTTGTCAAGTTACAGCTGGAAATCCTGGGACATTATTTGCAGAGTTTAAGCTTTCTATTTGATTCTCTAATATAAATTTAATTGATTTTAATTTTAGTCTTTTTTTTTTTTAACATACCTAAACACAAGTCCTATATTTATAGCCATAGGGATTAAATCTAAAATTTGATATTATTATTATTATTATTACTATTACTATTATTATTAATTTATTTATTATTATTATTATTATCACTACTACTACAACTACTAATTTTTATTTTTTTTTAAATAGCACATATCTGTTAGAAAACACTGCATGTAGATTGTTTTTACTTTATTTTCACAAAAAAACTTCAAACCTGTCCATTTTGCTTGCTGGTATATTCATTCACTATTTGATAAGACTTACTGTAAACATGTCATCAACTAGATCGTTTTATATCATATAAATAATTACTAAATTTGATGATAAGTTGTTTCTCCACAACATAATCCATCACTGAAGCAAGTGTGAGGGTTGTGCCTCCTGGACTGGATGCTGGTGCTCCCTACACTCATGGCAGAGGATTTCAGATTTCCCCCTGACTTGTTCCACCGGTCTCGAGTGAACGATTTTTCACCTTTAACCAAAACTCAGCGTGTTCCAGGGTACAAAATACCTTTATAAATATATAAATTGCTGGGGGTTTTTGCTGCTGCTTCCCCAGGAAGAGCCGGGACCATCCTGTTTTCATTCCTCTCTTTCGAAGAGCAGGAATAGAAGTTTTGCTGCAGAACCCTCTCCCCAGCAGAGACAGGAGATGCCCCTGCACTGCCCACAGTCCCTCCTGCATCCCCCCAGCTCCGTGGCTTTTTCCAGCCCTTTGGCTCTCCAGGAACCCTTGAGAGCCTTGCAAAGGGTCTCTGGCCTTTCTTCCCTCTCTCTGCTTCAGTATAAATCCGTCTTTTACTGTCATTAATGCACAGATTTTAGAAGAAAAAAAAAATAATTAGATATTAGGGTCCTGCAATGCCAGGGGTTTCCCAGCTCTGGGATGGGGAGAGCATACGGGAAGTCTTAGACCCCAAACAAATTACACTGAATATTTGCTGTTGAAGTAAGAAAAATTGGAAAAATCAGCAAGTGACATTTAAGGAAGTGCTGGAAAGGCAACGTGTCCAAAATTTCTAGGAATTTAAATGTGGATTTTAATGTTTCCTTCAGAAAGTTTAAACTTTTTTTTTTTAAGCAGAAAAAACCCAGAAGTGACTTTCAAAGCCAAGCATGGCTCTTAGCAGAGCTCAGCTGAGGGGCCACTGGTGCCCCCCAAAGCCAGCCCCACATTTTCCTCTAAAAATAGTTTTTAGAAAAGCCCAGGCTCAAGCGCACACACACCCTGCCCCAGCCTGAACCCTCTTCTCATTTTCTATAAGTGCTGCATCCCAAGGAAAATTTTCCACCTGGTGTCAGCGATTTGAGAGGAGGCTGCCAGGCTCTGTGCAGCCCCCCGGGACACTGTATGTCAGCCTCCCCTCCAGTGAGGAAAATCTCAGGATAAGGTCTCTTCCCTCTGAAACAGTAACACCCACCCCCCCGTTATTATTCTCCTCAGACCGTTCCTCCTTTTCTGTGCACTGGACCCCTTTTTTTCCTAATTCTCACTTGGAAAGGAAATAAAAATCTGTTCTCATTTGGAAGAGCATGAAGTCACACACACATGTCCTTCAATCATATATAAACCATTTGAGATTCCAGGGATTTTAATTTTTTTCTAACCCAGATAACTTTGATTCAACCTTTCCCTATGGCATCACCTTCAGCTGTAAGGGCTGCCCATGCCTGATCCTTCCCTCTTGCAGGTGACATCAGCACTTTTTAGAGCCAGAGACATTAAGCAATGAGGCATTTGGGATAAATGTGCCTGCCCTGGCTCTGGCATGGCATTGTAGGTGCCCATCGAGTTGTCCATGAATGGAACGAGATTCTGATTTCTCTGGCTGCAGCAGCTCAGCAGGACTGCTGGGAGGCAGCACCAAAACCTTGTCTGGGGAATGGATAAAGCCAAAATGGTAACTTACACCAAACGCAGTTCTGACCAGGGTGGTGCTTAACTGGATATTTCATAGCGATCAGTTTAACATTTTCTAGAGGCTTCCCCCCTCCCCTTAGTGCTCCTGTTCCAGCAGCATTTATGGGATTTAGCACACAAGGGCTTCTAAGATCACTGATCCTATTGAACTTTGCAAACAGGCAGGGAGAGGCTGCAGGGCTGAGGAGAGGGGACATTACAACAGCCATGACCCCAGATCCTCAGAAAAGATGACATACACGGGCAGGAAGGTTGGAGGAGCCTCTTTCTCCGTGCTTGCCCCATATCTGGCTCACATGCCCCCTGCCCATGGGCCAGGACACAGGTGGGAATTCCTGTGAAGGTCCCAGTGCTCAGCTGAGTGAAGGGCATGTGTAGAGTCACTGGGTGGGATGGAGGACTGTGTGGTGACCCCCAAATCCCAGGGCCCATCCACATCTCTCCTCTCTCATCTCTGCCACCACCAGGCAGGGACAGAGGGTCACCTCCTTGAGGATGTCCCTGAGCCAAGACAGCCTCACAGGCAGATGAGTGTCCATCCCTGGGGACCAGCACCACAGGGAGCATCCCTGCATCCCCTTCCCTCAGGCCCCTGCAGCAAGGTCCCCCCAGATCCCCTCCAAACAACTGGGCAGCTTTCACTAACGACCCTTGGAACATCCCAAAAGCCTGAATGGAATGGGGAATTGGACACCACCCTGAAACTCCAGTGGGGCCATTCCCTTCCCACTAAACCCACCAGCGTTTCCCAGTGCCAGCAGAAAGGCAGCACCCTGGCACGCAGCGTGGAGAAAAGAGGGTAGCAGCTGCCAGGCAGCGCCGAGGCGATGACAATTACTGGGGGTGGTCGATGGGGGCAGCTGGCTGCTGATTTATTTATTTATTTATTTTTTAAATTCATCTTCCTTTAAATAAGATTGTTCCAATTAACAAAGCACTTGCCCAGAACAGGTTTCAGAGGAGAGGAGCAGGCGCAGGATGCGCCAGCCCCCCACACAAACAGCCTAAAAAAAGAGGAACCCAAATCTATTTATACGTGTCTGTCTCTCGCCTGAGCCGATCCAGGAGCCCGGCATGGAGGCCGTGGGGCGGGATTTGGGATTTCACCTCCCGAGGTACCCAGCTCGTCTGCAGGGCGATGCCCGGGATGCTTCCAGCCCTGGATCCCTTTCCCATCCCGACTTTCTGTACCTGCCGCCACACAACAGCCTTTTGTCTGCCAGCCCAGTGGCGGGAGTACCCTGCGTTTTAATGCTATTAATGTCCAGAAAATAAATGGAAAATAAACGCTCCCTTCACAGCTGAATCGCCACATCCCACCCCCACCCCCCACTCCATTAATACAACGTTGAGCTGCTGACAAATATTCCCTTTAAAAATGCCAGCACAGTTGGAAAGGGATTTGTTTTCATTTAGGGGAGATGGGTAATTTTTGCCTTAATAAATGTTTTTCCTCGTTTACACTGGAATAGGATATTTATGAGGGGTCACTCGATATCAGAGCTGTGGCAGCAGCAGCACATGCTGCAAGATACGGAAGCAGAGCTATCGTGACACGGCATCGCTGCTCTGTGCCACGGTTTTAAACCTCAACACCAGCTGAACTCTCTGATGCTTAACTCAAAGATTTATTAATACTTCATCATATCTAAAAATTATTTTTTTTTATTATCCTACTTAGGGAGCACAGGGAATTGCACAGCCATTGGCTATATTTAGATCTGGTCAAAATATTTTCAACTTCTTTTTTCAGTGGTGTTTTTTGTTATATTTGTGCCAAATGCTAACTAGGACTTTGTGGATATTGCATGATGAAAAAAACTGATTTACTGAAGGAGGTTTTTTCTAGTTTAAATACAAGTGAAAATTTTTTTTTTCTTGACAAAAGTTTAACAGAATTCCTGTGTTCCATTAAAAAAATTTAACTGACATCCTCCTTTCTCCTCTATGCTACTGTTTTCTTGAATTTTTTTTGCAGGTGAAGGCAGAGATCTACTGCCTCACTTGGAATAAGTTATTTCAGCAATTCCAACAATATTCCCAAACCAGCCCTTCCACAGCTGTAGCTGCTCTCTGTGCAGCAGAGTCCTCCCTCTTCTCTAATGTAACCAGAACAAGGGAAATAAATGTACTTTGTCCAATCGTTTAGGTTGGAAAATACCTTTAAAATCAACCCAGCCATTAAAAATTTGGAAGTATTTGAGTCCTTTTTGACACGAGCCAGTCCTTTTTGACTTGGCCAGGTCAGAGTCCTGTGACACTGCCTACCCTCTGAAGCTCCCGAGCAACCCTGGCCAGGGAGGAGGGGAAGGAGCAGCTCAGGGGGGTTTGCTGCTCTTCCAAAAGCAGCTGGAGGAGCACAGGGGTAGAGGGGCCCCGCCCTGCAGCACCCATGACAGAGCCAAAATGTCCCCACTGTCCACCCAGACACTGTGCCTTGCAAGCAAATCCTGCTTTAAACTTCACCAAGACGTTCAGCGTTAAAATAGTGATCATTTTAACCCTTTAAATTCTTTCACAGCACCCTTCTGCAGCCGAAGAGCTGATGAGAGCAGAGCAGACCCAGCAAGAGCAGGATCTGGTCCCCAGCCCATCACTGTGCCAGAAGTATCTCTGCCCATCCTGCCCTATGGCACTGTGTCTGCTCATCACTGCCAGCCCGGCCTGCTGCCACACCAGCCTGCAATTTGGGGTTTCTTTTCTCCTGGCATTTGAAGCTTTCCCTTGTTTTCTGTGGCTCGTCTGGGTGAGGATGTGGGGCTGCACTGCAGTTCCAAGGCCAGTGTCAGCAGAGGCTCCTGGAGCCACCCCTGCCTGAGACCCTGGGCAGCTGCACCATCTCCACAGCCCCCAAAGTGGGAACCCAACATGGGGGAGCCCAGCTTCAGGCTGGGGTAATTGTGCAGCACAGGACGGGTGGCTGCCGCCCTCCTCGATGGGATAAAATAACCAATGCTGCTCTGCTCTCCACTTTTTTAATAAAGTTTTAGTTGTCAGCCAAAGGGGTCTAATATTGGGGCATAGGAAGGCACAGCCCCATGTGTTTCCCAACGGATTTTTTGGGGGTAAAACCAGACAATTATGCCTTTAAAAAATATCCCTGTCTCTGCAGAGTCAAGCAGAAGACAAGAACAACTGAAAGAATGCTGGGCCTTCCTCCTGAGAGCTGCTCCTTGCTTTCTGGAGGTGATTTATTTACAGCTTTTACCTCCTCCATGCCAGGTTTTGGTTTGGGTTCTTTCAGAGGGCTGGGAGAGGACACACCTCACCAGGCCATCTCCTGCTGGGGTAGAAAATGAGCCCTCTCTGCACTCTTTGGGTGCTCAAAGGTGCCCAGACAGGCAGGAAATGGGTGCAGCCTTGTCCTGTCCCTTTCACCTCAAACCCTGGAGCACTGCTGGGCTCTCAGGCCACAACGGTGACACCAGGGAATGGCTCTTTCAGTGACCCGGGTATCTCCAGTTACCCATTAGAGAATGAGCACAAAAACCTTCAGGAGTCACCTTCCCCGAGGCTGGAGCTGCTCAGTTGTACCCCAAACCCTGATAGAGGCATGGAGGAAGCATCATACCCTGCACCCCTGGGGCAAGCTAAGTGTTCTATGCTGCTCCAGTGGGATAGAGAAATGCTCAGAAGTGAAAACACCTGGGTTTGCACACAAACACCCCAAAACTGGCCAAACCTCAGCACCCAGAAGTGGTCCCAGCACAATCTTGGCTTTTGCTGGTGTCGACTGGGGGATCCAACTCCAGACTGGTGCAGGGATGCAGCAATCCTTTAATCCTTCCCAGGGGACTGACAAGCTCCCCTCTCCAGTTGTGCACAAGCTGAAGCTGTTGGGGATATCACCAGGGAACGGCTTAATGGGTGGAGCTGGCTGGACATTTTTCTGATGGAAAATGACAATTCATCAAAAGCACGATGTCATGCCTAAACGCAGTCCGTTCCTACAAAGAGCTTGTTTTGAAAGAGAAATTGTGAGGGGAGAAACACTGAAACAAGATCAACACATTTTGCTTTGGGCTTTTCAAGAAGGAACACTGAGCTTGTTGAAAAAAAAAAACTTTTCATTTTAATATTTCACATTATAGAGTCTAAAGTAATTTACTTTGCAATTTCACTCTGAGAAAAACATTGAAGTTTCATCTCTTGTTCTTCCTCAGAAGTGGAAGAAAAGGGAGAAGGAGAAGGGAAGAAAAACTTCAAGTATTGCCAATGAATTTAAAACATTCTCTTCCCCTTCCGGCTGTCTTAATGAGATCAGCCCTGAATGTATAGGAACCCTGCTCAGGAAAAATGTCATACAAAATATTTTCTCAACAACAACAAAAGATCAGAGATGGAAATGCCCATGGGAAAGGAGAACAGTTGGAGAACATTTTTTTGGTGAGGGAGAGGGAGCTTTTGGCAAGGATGAGCATGAGAAGGTCCCCTGGGAGGGGGGAAAGTTCCATCTGGACCCACTTGTAGTAGATGCAACATCGTGGGGAGCAGCACCAGATGAAGCATGTGAGGGCTGCACCAAACCCCCTCCTTCACACCCCCAAAACCAACCCAGGGCTCACCCTGAGAGTGGCACTTCTGCCTCTGGCTGCATCAGGGAGCACAAGCTCCAAACCTTCAGCCCAGGAAGCTGCTGATGGAATAGGAAGCTTTGAAGAAAAGCAAAGTGCTCCTGGATGGGGTGGAGCAGCAACTCAACCTGCAGCTTCTGGAGAGGCAGCAGCTGAGCAGGGCCTGCTCCAGCTACTCCCTTGAAGGAGGATGCCACAAGATGTTGGAGATCTATGGCAAAATTGTGTCAGGATGGGTGATCAGGAGCTGTGCTCAGGCTGCTGCATCCCTGAGAGCAGAGCTGGGGCTCCCCCTCCCTTCCACCCAAAGTGCCACCATCACCACCTTCTCAGATCCTGCCAGGAGAAAGCAGGGGGGACAAGGAGGTGTTTGGTCCTTCCTACTGACCACTCTGCACACACCCAGCACCAGGAGAAGCCACGCAAGCGGAGAAACAATCCACGCCAACCCTTTCCACTGGTCCTGTTTTGGGAGAACGCTTCACACCACAGGGAATAAAACAGGATAGAACTGGAGGGATGGCCAAGCCCTGGCAGACACTGTGCCCTGCTCCTCCTCTTCTCCCCACTCTCCAACACCTGCCTGGGGGTAGCACTGGCCTCCTGCTCCCCCGGCAGATTTTTCACCACCACAATGGCGCAGGCACCGGTGCCGGGCTGATGCCAGGCACATCCTGGGCTGAAGCTGCCACCCCTTTTGTCTGAGGGCATTAAAACCCCAGAAACGTTGGGGTGGCGGTGGGGGACCGGGGGCTGTCAGCGAGTGATGAGTGGCTGCGCAGTGTTACCCGTCTGGCACCGGTGCCCCTCACCACAAATGCCATTGGCACAGCTCTGCACAAACAGCTTTTCAGGGCTTGCCTGGTTCTCCCGGCTGCCATAGAAACCCCCGTTCAGCTGAAAGTATATTAAAGGGTGGCGCTGGCCCTAGCACTGAATTCATCACATTGTATTCCACCACGGAAAAAAAAGAGAAGCAAGCCCACCCCTTTGTGCCTCTGCCTTTGCTTTCTCTGTCCGAGGGAGATGGTCTCTCTCTGGTTCATTTTGTATTTGCAGTTGCATCCCCCCACCCCAGGCATGGCACAGCCCTGGGAAGGACCACTTCACCCCACCAGCTCTCACCATCAGGCCTCCTCACCCTCCATCTCCCCAAACGCCACCAAGGAAGCACCAAAAGGCTCCTCAGAATAATTTTAAAAAGCACATATGAGAAAATGTGGGAGTAAATCCCTCCCTACTCCTCCAGCCCGTTCTCCATCGTTCCTCCCCAGTGCTGCAGACAGCCATAGGATAGAGATGGAGTTGTAGCCAATGGATCCCAACAGGGATTTTTGGGAGGCAGAGACATATTTGGGCACACACATCCCCTGTCCTTACAGAACCAGGTTGAACAGGAAGTTTCCAGCTTGAACAGCAGCAAAAATGCCATGGAACACACCTCAAATATAGATGTAATTATATGTGAGACACGATTTGATGAGGAATAAACTTGATTTTCCTCAGCTGTTGAGCAAGCTCACCCCCTCAACACAGGCAAGGCCCTGGCTCCAAAGCCTCTCCAAGCTGTGCAGAGCAGCTTTGCCCACCCACCCCAGCCCAGTAGAACCTTGGGGCAGCACAGAGGTAATTCAGTCATTTCAGGCACATCGGCCGGCGCGAGCTGGGAGTCACCAATTCAAGCAGATTTCATGCCCTGCCACTGCCCGTATCTCTCTATCAGGGAGGCCAGCAGACATCCTGCAACTGCATCCATGCTAGACCTTCAGCCTGCCCTGCACAACTGAGCCCTTGTTCCACCACAGCAAAGACCCAGTGAGCCCCAGGACATTCCACATTCACACCAACAAGTCAGAAGTCTAACTGTGTAAGTCTAAACCCAGCACCTTGGGGTTATAACCTGAGCTTTCATCTGCAGAAAGGGAAAATCTCCCTGTTTCTCGCAGAGTTTGCTCATGTTTTTTAACAAATTCTACTCCAGTGTCGTCATGTTCCACCCCCCCCTAACCCGAGAATTTAATTTTGTTGGATAATTCCTCTCAAGGCTTTCCATTCCAGCAAAAAGGAATCAGTTTTGTACAAATTGATTAGCCTTTGTTTTTAGCCAGAGCAGTCCTCAACCCTAAACTGACCTCACTCCTCATTGCTTATGCCAGTGCCCAGAGAGGTGCCCGAGCGCAGTCGCTGCCTCAAATCTGCCGTGAAAGCATTGCTTAAATTTAAAAAATCCCTTGCACCAATTTAATTTTTAAACCATTTATTTTACCTCCACTGACAATAAAAGCAGAAAGGATCAAAGCCAAGCCCTTTTGTGGCTCGGGGTGCCCCTTCCATCAGCGCGCTTTGTTCGAAACACCCTCAAAGAAACTCTCATTTTGGTCAAGAGCCAATTATAAAAATTGGGTTGGGGGTTTGCTTAGCTTTAGAGGTGCAAAATTGTCATCACATCTGTAAAGCTACCAAATGGCCCTGCACAGGCGGTGCGTGAGGCAGAGGGAGGGGAGGGTGTGGATGGAGGGGATGCTCAAAGGCCGGTGCAGGAAGGCAGTTTCTCATCCCTCCTGCACAGCAGCATCTCCCCTTCCCCTGCCACATGCAGCAGCTCCAGACTTGGGTCCTCACGAGCACAGCTTGAGGTTTCTTGCCTCCAACAGCTCTGTTGATCCCCATAAACATCCTGGAGGTCTCAAGGTGGAAAGAGGTTCCACATCACCCCACACAGCCCTGCAGATGCCAGCAGCAGCACCAGGACTGCAGGAATGAGGGCTGAGCTGACACGGGTGCACAAGAGAAACTCAAAAATACTTCAGACGTGGGCAGGGGGAGCTGGGTGGCTGCCCCAGTGCCCATACCACGGCCAGACACTGCCAGGACACTTTTGGTTTGTTAACCTCGCCCTCCTTGTGCCACAGGAGCACCCACAGCAGCAACACCCACGCCCTGAACAGGCACAGGGCAGAGCCCGGGGTCCCCCTGCACCCCAGGAGCCCCACTCGAGCCCATGCCGGCACATCGGCCCCGCTCGACGTCACCGTGGGGGGACCCTGCCACGCTCGTCTGGCCGCTCTCTGCCGATCTGCATCACAAAAGCCCCATTCTTGTGAACTTGGGCGACCTCCCGACCTCGCCAGCTCGGGGAGTGAATGGCTTTAGTCTGCCACGACCATCATGTCACTTTGATTAGTGCGTGAATAAACTCTCAATCCCGGGCTGGGGGAGGCAGGGCTGGCGGCAGCCGCTCTGCTTGCGGCCGCGGGATCAGCACCCGCAGTCCCGCACCCCGGGGTGGCCCCAGGGATCTCACACCTTCGTCCCTCTGCCAGCTAAACCACACCACAGAACCCCCACCCTGCCCTGCCTGCAACCATGCCCACCTCACCCCCACCTCTCCCAACACTGTCACCTGCCCACAGGACCTTCACGGTGAGCACAGTGAGCAAAATTAAATGTTTCAGGACGCGCAGGGAAACGCTGTCAGTCTTCCTCATTACCTCAGTGCTCAAAACTCAGGCAGCAGCTCCAAAAGCATCGAGGGAAGCTCCCTGTGCAAGCACTATTGGAGCAGACTGGGCTGAATCTACCCAAATGTCCCATAAGCACCTGGAGAGGTTTGCAAAGGACCCTCTGGAACATCAAACTCTTCCCAAATTGCACAGGGAAAGGGCAGCAAGGGCATCCACCTCTGCCCAGCCTGGAGCAGGATCCCCTGAGCACAGAGATGCTCTGGGTCTGGGTGAGGCTCAGCCTCATTTCTGTGACAACAGGCAGCCAGTATCTGTCACCCGGAGGAGGGCTGGGTGCTGTGGGGACAGCTGGGGGACCCAAGGATGCTTTCAGCTCATCCAGATCTAGAAGCTATGGCCAGCTTCACAGAAATGGCAACACAATCCCCCGTCCACCAGCTTCACCAAAAAAATCAAGCATCATCTGGGGGATCAAATATTCCACGAGAGCTGATAGCAAGCTTTTTTTTGTGATTTTGGGGGAAAACCTAGGGAACCTCACCTTCCAGGAGGCTCTGAAGTGCACCTCAATTCATAAGCCAACCTGCAGTGTGTAACGAGCCTCAAATATCTGCTTTTGAGGAAAAGCTGAACTCCTGCACGTCCCTCCCACTCGGCGCACGCACTACAGTATCTAATAAACCCTGAGTTGCTCAACACCCATCAAACCTGCCAAAATAACACCATTTTAAGTCTAAAAATGCAAGATCTGTAGAAAAGGGTGAGGAAGACAGTAAATTAAGCCCTGCACGAAGGGTTCTACATGGGAAGCTAATGACCTTTTGTCTCTCCTGTCTGCAGACGGGCCTCATTTGCATGTATGCAGTTGGAATAATCTCGTCCATATTTCAAGCGTGTGGCTGCATCCCAGCGTCCTCCTCCAGAGAGGTTCCCTCCCGCTGTGCATGCCATTATCTGAGTGCAGCCACTTCAGGCTGCCTTTAAAGCCACCTAGACACCAGGCAGCCTTCTCCAGCCCCACAGGAGCCTCTCCCTGTGAAAGAGAAAGAGAGGTTTGAGGCCCCATATGTGGCAAAACAGAGGAGCCCTGATGTGGCGTGGCTGGGGGTGTGAGCCCCTGACAGCAGTGCCCACATCTCACCTTTGGGGAACATCCCTGGGCTTTGGGGGAGCTGCTCCAACTAACAGCCACCCCTCTCCTCCTCTGGGGACCAAGGTTTTAGGCTGATCTCAGGTTTATGGACTCCAAACATTTTACCAGATCCATCTGCTGCAAGCTGAAGTCCTGGCATGCCCTTTGTTTGGTGCTTTGAGGATAATTTTGATGCAATTCCCAAAGGCCAGGTTAAAAATGTTGGAAGTAGAAAATCTGGGTGTCACTTGAGGTCTCTCCTCACCTCTTTCTCCTCACGCTGCTCCTCCTCAAAGCCTGGAGGTCTCTCAGGGCTGGTTTAACAGCCTTAAGGGGAAGCTGTGACCCTGAGTGGGGGCAGCTGGTATTTACTGGGGCCAAAGCAGCTCCTTGAAATGTCCACAAATCCAATGCCCACTCAAGATGAAGGGTAGCCAGGTAACTTCGTTGGCAGGGGACACCCTGCCCAGCAGAACCAGTAGCAGTTCTGGGCCTCCCGCAGTCTCACTCAGCTCCCCCGGAGGAGGATCAGCTCCAGCTCAGCACAACCTGGGCTGCAGGAGCCAGAGAAATGCAAGCCCTGGAGCACTGAGCACCAGTGTCTCCCCAGTTTCCCCAGCCCTTTCCAAGGTTTCCAGCAATAAAGATAAAATCTCTCCTATTTACACCAAGATGCCCCTGCAGAGAGCCCCAGGAGCCGGTCTCAGCCCCTCTCCCGTACCCGCCCGGGCCGTGCGCGCACGGAGCATCCCCCCTAACAAAATCTCCTCCCGTCCCGGCTCTGGGAAGGCAGAGCCGCTGCAAACACAAGCCCTCAGTCAGGCAGAGCTGTCAATCCGGCCCCGATCTCTCAAAAGATTGATTAAGGACAAAAAAAAAAAAAAAAAAAAACCCAAAAAAAAAAAAAACCAAAAAAAACCCCCAAAAAAACAAACAAAAGAGAAAAGAGAACTTATGGCCATGAGCTGAGAGGCGGGGAAAAAGGGGAGGGGAAATGAACCGGGCCAAGTTAAAATTCCGACAGAGAAGTTGCAGCTGAACTATAGAGTCTAGACAAGCATTCACAGGCTCGGCCCCGATTGTTATAGAGCCTCTATTGTCTTAATTAACCATTTTAGCGGCAATGGAAGCAGACAAACCTTTTCTTCTCCATCCCACCCCTCCTCTGCTGCACACTCATGCAGACAAACACCACCAAGTCAAGTGCTTTGATTTAAAAACCCCTCGGCATATCCACACACACCTTCTTTCGGGGCAGAGCTTTGCAAGGTTCGTTGAGAAAATCACTCGCCAAACAAGCAAGGGGAGAGGGGCGAGCTGAAGGTGGGGAAAAAAGAAATGCAAATCCTGACGCAACATGAATGGGAACAAATGGGTTGATTCTTTTAATCTCCTAATGTGCTTAATAAAGCATTATTGCAATGCAAATTTTATTTTAATGCTGTACATATTTTATTTGACATGCTGGTAATTTTAGTTGGCTGAACAATCCATTGCTTTGTTTTACTGAGTTATTTCTGTTTGGGGGGATATTTTTGAGTGTATCATGGGACCTCTGCCAACCAATACCTCCTGGGAATCTCTGCAGCATTCTCTTCAGAGGCTTAAGCTAAAAAAATAAATAAATAAGAGGGCCAAATTCTCCTCTCGTGACCCTGCCTGATGGAAATGCAGGAGCAATGCAGGAGCAATGCAGGAGCACAGCTCTCCACTCTCTCTGAACCATCACAAGCTCCACAGCCACTTTTCATTCATCCCAGTTTGCCTTCCTGCCATTCCATCCCATCCCATTTACATTCATTTCATGATTTAGTGGGAAAAGCCTGACCAGCAAAATGTTCCCCTTGCCAAGGATACCAGTGTGAGGATCTGCCTCAGGTGCCCAGGGATGGGACATCCAAGTCCTGGGATGCTCCAGCCCAAACTAAAGGCAGGGAAGAGCCTTCCATTCCTGAATCCAACCTTCTATAGGGTGGGTTTGGGATTTGTCTGCTCGTGAGTGTGTCTGCCCCTTCAGAAGGGGTTTGCACGAGGCATTCCCAGTCTCTGCCCATAGTGTTATTAATATTGTCCCTCTCCCACCATAGACCAAAACTTGGCATCTCTGCAGAGAAGCTGTGGAGCAGCAGAAGCTTCCCTGATAGCAATCAGGGGGCTACAAACCTTTCAAGAGCCAACCTTGCCTTGAATGGGGGAATCTGCCTCATTTTATGCCACAGTGTCAAGGTACACACATGATTGCTAAAGAAAGAAATTAGTGACAATTATAATCATCATGCTGGGCTGCAGCTCTCTAATAGAAAACTGTCACTTTGGAGGATAAATACAGCTCAGGAGCTCTTTGTGTGTGTGAGTGTATAAGCCTAGGAGCACTCCTGAGTCCACTCAGGATGGGGCATTTTTTCAGGACAGCTGAGCATGAAACAGCTTCCCATGTGTCAGAAGAACTTCATATTTCATACAAGGAAGGAGGAATTTACAATGAGGGCAGAGAGACCTTGGCACAGGTTGCCCAGGGAAGGCTGTCCCATCCCTGGGAGTGTCCAAGGCCAGGTTGGACAAGGCTTGGAGCAACTGAGGATAAGGAAAGAAGGAGATGGGTTTTAAGGCACCTTCCAACACATAACATTCCATGATTCTATGTAGTGAGCCCAGGGACTGCTCTTCTCCCCTGTGAGATGAGCTGAAGGTCAAAGAAAAACCACATGAAGCACCTTAGGAGATACAAGGTACAGGTGGAGAAGAACAGAAAAGGTATGCAAAAGCACTCGTGGGGCCCCAGAGCTGGAGATCCCCATGGCAGAGTCGGCAACCCCTCACCATGTCACTGAACTCCTCCTGCCACAGCATCTCAGGGCAGAAAGAAGCACAGCCCCAACGGTGGGCGTGGGGGAGAGAAGGGAGCAAAATCTTTTGCAAAGAGCTTGAGTGCAGAGGGAGAATTCCTTGCTGCAAGCCTGGAAATCCAGACCCCACATCTGTGTGGCAGACTGGGGAGCAGCCAGGAAGCTCTACCTGTCCTCCTCTCAGGTTTACAAGTGCCCAAACCTTTGCAGCAGAAGTTGTGGAAACCAGAGGCACAAAGGGGGTCAGTGCCCGTCCCCTCACTCTGAGGAGCTGAGATCCCTCTTCAGCCAACTGCAGCAGTTCAGAGACGTGTCAGGAAGCCTTTCAGTGCCTGAGCACCAGCAGGGAATGGCTGCAGAAAGGATTAAGGGGATTAACGTGGTCCAGGAGCTACTTCCAAGAGGTTTGCCACGTTGGAGAAATCTGGGCTGCAGTGCAAGAGAGCCAGGCAGGGATCCTTGCCATCGCTGAGGGGGCAGGGAGTTTGAGAGTCAAAAGAGATCCAAAATACATCCTGCCCTGTACTGGTTCTCTCTCAAAACCTGTCACAGCTGTTCAAACCCACTGAGCTGCCACTAGTGAGCCCAGGATGCAGAGCAGCATTTTTGGGGAGGAGAAACCAGTTCTGTCTATCCATGTTCACAGCCAGGTCTGCAAACTCCTGAATTCCCACACACTTCATTCCGACAGGAACAAGGACCACAGAGACTCCTCACTCTGAGCCATCCTGGGCAGGCCCGAGGGCCAGAAGCCCAGTGGTGTGAGCTTGGCTTCCAGCCACCCCACAAAGGGCTGCCACTGGGAGCCAGCAAGGCCAGCTGGCATATCCCATCCCACCCATACCACCTTATCTAGGCCACTCCAACCACAGCAAAAAAAATTTCCTGATGGTCTTCCAGAAGTGGAAATCCTACAGAAATGATCGGGGTCACCAGCACCCTCAGCAAAACCTTTAACATCATCCTCAACGCCAGCCAGAGCCTTTAGATCACACAAAGTGCAGGGGCAGAGCCACAAGCTGCAGTGCAGGGTGGGCCATGGCATGGACAACCATCACAGAACGGACATCCCACCATGGCATGGTCACCCCACCATGGCATGGACAACCATTACAGAATGGACACCCACTATGGCATGGACACCCCACCACAGCCTGGACACC
>JAWWMU010000092.1:3654489-3680802 GCA_035048155.1 Cinnycerthia olivascens | reverse complement strand
CCCAGGAAGGAACTGGTTGCTCACCAGCAGCTTCTTGCACTTGCAGGGGTCAAGTTCCCACTCCCTCCTGAACTCTTCATTTGGAAAACAGCAATATTTGCAGGGATTTTCATGGAATCATGGAATAGTTTGGATTGGAAGGGACCTTAAAGCTCATCTCGTTCCCCCTCCTGCCATGAGTCGGGTTGCTCCAAGCCCTGTCCAGCCAGCCTTGGACATTTCCAGGGATGGGGCAGCCACAATCCATTTAATTCCAGACAGAGCTTCCCAAGTCCTTGTGTTTAATACTAAATCGGGTCCAACACCTGAAATACTCTAAAGACACTCTGCTCAGATCCAGCCCTTACCTCAGTGGAGCCCTTGGAATACCAACAGAGTGGCCAGACCCTGGTGTTAGGTGTGTGGTCTTACAAGAGCAACATTTTGCAGTTTAGCCCCAGCTGGGTCAGCTCACCTGCAGACAGGAAGCCAAAATCACCTTTTCAGGTGTTAAAGAGCATGAAATGGAGGTGAGAGGTGTGCTGAGAAGACAATAAACAAAACTCCAAATCCCAATTATTTAATCTAAACATAAGTGGATATTTAAAACCCATGTCTGTGTTATTTTTTATTATTGTTATCATCATGATCATCATCTCTGGCACATTAGGAACACACAAAACAGCTACACACAAAGAAAATCCTGGACCTCAACTCAGGTCATGCCTTCCTAAAATCTCCTTTGCAAGGTTTTATCGGTAAGAGCAGGGAGTAGAAGCAGTTGGTACAAGCAGCTGAAAGACCAAATCAAAAGCATGTGAGCAGATTAAAGAATCAATCTCTCCGTTTGATGCAGAGGAAATCCCACTAATTATAAAGAAGGGGCTTATTTCCTGGAGTCACTCTGTTTGAAGTCATCAAAACTAGTAATACTTAATTACTTTACTTTATGGAATATATAACATTGAGGCCCTTCGCCACTCGCCAGCCCACTGCTGCCATGGCTGGTGCTGGGTTTCCAGGGGACTGTGGTGATGTTCCTCCTCTACCTATGCCCTTATTTATTCAAATGAAGCCCTTAACAGCCCTCACATGAGCCTGCAGGGAAGCATTTAAATGTGCTTTAAAAGGAGGTTATAACAAAAAAAAAAAAAAAACAAAAAACCCAGAGTGATTTAGCCCTGTGAGTTACCTGGCTATTACTGAAATGTGTGTGCGCTATGTGTGTGCCAGCAGACTCCTTCAGAATCAGGTATTGAGGATTAAACCAGACTGAAGGTATTTGCCTCATCCTAATCCTTGAAAAGCGAAGGGAACTGACAGTGGTGTGACTGAAACACGGCCCTTCAGACCTCGCTGAGCCATCTTTGAAGGTCCAAGAGCAAGCTACCAGCTTCTGGTTCATGGACACATCCAGATGACATCCATGGATAGGTGAAAAAGTACAGGTGTACTTGAGGAAATTAAATGAGGCACAGGATCTCCTCAGAACTGGTATGAAGATATCTAAAATGGAGGACTCCGTGATTGTCCTCATCTCTCCAGGTAGCTGAAGGGCAAATCTGGTCAGGATGTGCTTTGCTAAAGGGCCAACAACATCCAGTCTCCTCAAACACCATAAAAAAGCTTGAGTTTCTGGCACTGCATGATTGACATGGAAGGGAATCAAAGATTCCATTAAAAAGTAGCAATGATCCTAATTTTACAGGTTGAGAGAAATCTTGGAAAATGTGACCCAAGAGGTTCAGGCAGGGAAAGGCAAGAAAGTTCCTTTTTGCCATTCCTGATGTGGTCTCAAGCAGATCTGAGTATTCCCAGCTGCATCCCTGACCCAGATGCTGCTCCTAGCACCTGAGTCTTCAGGAAAAGATTTTCCTGGTACAGGAGCAAAACCCATGGGATCAAAGCCCTCTCCCAGGATACTGTGAGGTTCCCTAAGCCCAAAACTCTTCTAAAGGCCAACTCCAGGGAGCAGGTCTTGGTGAAGAGCTGCCCATTTCCATGGCTGAGGAGCACTAGGACAACCCAGGTGTGGGTTTGACTCAGGTCTGACTGCTTACAAGACTTCTTTCAAATTGCTCTTTTTCTGGCTAAACTGGTAAATGTCACAGGGGAGGGACAGGAGCACAGCTCTTCCTTCATCAGCACCTGCACACACCCACCTGGGCCTGTGGGAGCTGCACAGACACCACCATTACCAATGGCAAAAATGAATCTCCTGCTCCATCCTGGAGCTTCTCCCAAATAATAGAGTCCAGCTGGGAGAGCACATGGAGATGTGGAGCCATGTGTCTCTGTTTGAAATTCGACACATACCACAGGCATCAGGAATGTCCCAGGAATGCTGCTTTGGAGTCATGAGGCCTCACAGCTGGGAATTGTGGGTGAAAAAGGTTTGTTTCCTCTAAGACAGAAGGGAAAGAAATCTGCTAAGCCTAGGTTTGACCTGACTGGGAAATGCAACTGGGCTCCAGACTAGCTCGGCTGGCCTGAAAAATCCCTTTTAAGATGTCTGAGCCTTGTAGAAGCCCCAAGTAGAGCATGACTCTAAAAAAACCCTCTGCCTGCATGAGGCCCCTTGCAATTCTGCTGCTGCTGGGAGAACAGGTGGGTGCTGTGCTGAACAGCATCCACAGGGCAGGGATTATCAGCATCTGCTGCTTCCCTTGCTCTGGGCTGTGCCCTTTCTTGGTGGAAATTAGGCTCCAGAAAGGCCCCAGCACTGTTAGGCTCTGTGGGAAGATGGGAGTGTACTGAGGCACCCACACAGACCTCAGGGGGATGAGGGCTCAGTGTCCAACCTGGTCACAGCCTGGTCTGCTTTGGATCCCAAGGACTCTGTGGCCCTACCAGGACCTTCCCTGCTCTGTGCTCTCCTTTGGAGAGTAAAAATCCACCTGGAGGGGTACAGCACAGAGCTGTTTTTGTTCTGTCTTTTACATGCTTGGGGGGCGTGAATCAAAATATTCCCCCAAGCAGCACAGAGAATTCTAGCATTTCACCCATTGCGGGTGGTGGGAATAGTTCAAGCAGGACCTGAAATAAAACTCTCACATTTCAGTCCCTCTGGAACTGAGAAACACCCACGACAAGCCTATAGCTGATTTTTTTTGCCTCATTTCTTCAGCTCTAAGATATTAAAGGAGAAAAAGGATCTGCTGCAAAGCAAATGTCTCTATCTTTGCTGGCTGGCAAGAGACCAGCCAGGAAGGAGCTGTACTTTATTCAAAGAATTCTTCCTAGGGCTGGACACGTCCTCCCCTGTGAACTATCATGGCACAGGCAGCAGCAAGGAGCCAACCAGAGTGCTCAGACCTGGGATTCAGCCCTGCATCTCCATCTCAACCATGTGGTCCTTCATCCCCTGCTGACCATGCAGGTGGGAAAAGCCTGGGCTGCATCCCTCAGGGCTCTGGGCAGAAGGATGGGTTTAACCCTCCTGGTTGTAGCCCTGTCCTAGGTCAGAGCTCCGAGTTCTAACAGCAGAGCACAAACTAAACTTGAGTGGCTGCTGCTTTGCATTCTGCCCTGAGGCCACAGGCAATGGACCTTTTCCCTACAAACCTCAAAATGTGGGCTCATGCAGAGGTGGGTTCCATGCCTGAAAAATAAACACACTCACAAGACCTAAACCTTCCTGTAAGAGAAGGACAAGGGCTTAAACGCTCTGTCAGAGGGCTGTGGAAGGGGGTCCCGCTCTCCTGCTGGCTCTCCCCAGAGGAAGGGGTGAGTTGGTCCCCACTGCCATCACAGAGCGAAGACCTCGCCGTAGCCTGGCTGAGATCTGTTTGTCACTTTTCCTTCATTATTTGCAGTTTGTACACAGGCGTCATTAGGGATTCATTCGGTTTCCCTAGCAGCAGGCATTAGTCTGGCTTCCCTTTCCCCCTTCTCTCGCCAGCGCCCTTTATTTTTAGTGTCTTATTTACAGTTTGACAGAGTAACTGTAACCCTTGCAAGCTACTCCAGCGGCTTTAATCGGGGGAATAATGAGTCCTGTCTGGCGATGAATAGAATTTAGGGGACAGATTGTTCCACACTCGCCCGGTGGGGTAATTTATTTATGTGCGCACTTGTCAGGAGGAGAAAGGGACGGGGGATCTGTATGCACCGAGGACATTGCCGGCGCTGAAAGGGAAGGGAGAATGGAGCCAAACGCCCCAGATCCCGCTGCCCCCCCCCCTCCCCTGCGGCAGCTGAATGCCTCCGGTGGCCGTGAACTTGGATGGGCCGAAAGCCCCATTCCCAGGCCCTCGGCACGTCAGCGGGGCCGCCGGACGGCTGGGCTGCGGCAGCGGGCTCGGGGCTCCAGATGGGTCCGGCCGCCACGGGCAGCCCTCCCCGGCACGGCCCGCATAGCCGCGGCACGGGGAGCAGCCCCATAGCAACCGTACAGTAGCAGGAGCACAGCGGGGGTCTGGGAAGAGAGGCAAAGCCCTCGGAAAAATACAGGATGGGTCCAGACAATGGCTCTCTCTCTCATATCATAAATTACACGGCAGCAACAAAAAGCAACGGATCCTGCCCTCTCCCCCGCTCCCACAGCCCGGGCGCTCGCTGGATGCCGCTGGGCACCCCCGGGCACGAGGCGTTTCGAAGGAGGGAGGTGGAGGCATTGCACCTCCCAGCCCACAGCGTCTCCTTCACGCTTTCCCTGTCCCCTCAAAGCACATTTCCTTTGCTCCACAGCTTTTTTGCTTTCTGCGTCCCCTGAGCACCACCACCTCGGCGCCAGAGCCGCTTGTTGCACCAAGACTGTGATCCTGCAGCCAGTGCTGACCATCCCCAGGACTGGAGAGAAGCAACTCCTGGTCCACAAGCAGGACCGTTTCTCCTTCTTCTACTCTCGAAGGAAAAGGCTCCTTCACTCCCTTTTTCTTCTCCCTGGCTCAAGGCTGGGAGCATTTTGCATCTAGAGCTGACAGCAGCAAGGTCTCAGCTCAGTGTCTTCCAGGAGGTGGCTGGAGCTGGACCAGGCTGTACTGCAGTTGTCCCTGGACTCCCGTGCAAAGCGGGACAGTGGGATCCACTAAGCTCCAAGGTCAGCTCAGCCAGGAGATGGTCCCCATGAGCAGGAAGGATCCACCTTGCTGAGACACTGAGAAGAGGCAGGACAGTGGGCAGGGGGTCTCCTTGCACCCCCAACTGCCAGGCAGCATCACACTAAAAAAGGGGGGGGTTCAGGCTGCTCACCCCCCACTCAGACATGGAGGTGCTCAAGCGCCACCTGAGTTTGTTGCTGATGTCTCTTAAATCTCTCCCTGATTGGCCCAGCTGCCACCTACACTTGGCAACTTTCCTTTACAAAATAGCCTCAAGTTAGTCTGGAACTACATTTTCTACCTAAGTGAGGACACATTTTAAGCAGCCAGCGTGGAGTCAGGACACCCCTGCTCTGGCAGCATCCTTTTCACACCAGTGTAGCCATTCCGGCTGCAGGGGATTTGCCTTCACTGCTCTGTCAGTAGAATCAGGAATGAAACGGCTGCAGCCACAGCCTCATTCCCATTACCCTGATGGTGCAGAGCATCTTCCCATTCCCCGAGTTTTACCAGTTTATCATCATACTGGGAGAGAACTGAGTGAGACACGTGACTCTGAGACCAAGCAATCACCCAGACACACCTCACACAGCCTGGCTACAAGGACCACAGGTTCTGGCTACCTTAGACTTCAAACCATGGAAGCAGCAAGTTGGCAGGCAGTGTAGAGGACTAAACCAGGCAGAGAGCACTTATATCACATCTCCAGGCCATGGAGCTGAGAACTAGGCTGGAGTAGAACTCGTGTGATGGTCCTGGCTCTTTGTCACCACAGCCTGGGGCCAAGAGTGATGCTCTGGCTGCATGGGAGCAAAGGTCTGACCAGGGTCCTACAGTTGGAGAGAGCCCTCAGCCAGCACAAGCACCTGAGATGCACGTGGAGGGTCTGGCAAAACGGGAACACTGTCTGTTCAAACCCCCAGACAGGACCTCACCCCCGGGACCCTGCACCAGCCCCCGGCCAAGGGATGCTCCAGGGCAAGAGCCGATTTCAGGGCAGACCTTCCCCGTAGCAGAGAGGGTGAAACCTCTCCTTGCTCAGCCGAACTCAAGGCGAGACAAGAGTCTTTGTGCACACTTAGAGAATGCGAGGAAAGATCTTTGCAGCAAGAACCTGTCTGCCGAGCGCTTTGGTGGGAGCACAGCCCAACCCCGGGGGCCGGGGCAGCCCCTGCCCTGCCCCGTTCTGCCGAGGGAGCAGAGTGGTGCCGATCCCAGCGAAACCTGCGGCACTGCTGCATCGGGCCTGGGGAGGGGGAACCTCCTCCCGGGCACAATGACTGTCTATTCTGCTGATCACAAGCCTAATCCTCTTTGGTTTTTAATTGGCATTTGGGCTAAGCTGATTTAAACCTCTTCACCTTGTTGGGTCCCCCCTCCTCACTTCTTTCTTTTTTTTTTTTTTTTTTTTTTTTTCTGACCAAATAACAACGCTGCCATCACCAAGTCCCCAGCACAATGACAGCTTTGTGCAAGGGCGAGAGGAGAGGAAGGAGAAAGGGAGGGGGAGAAGGGAAATGTGCTGAACACACTTGGAAACAATGCAGAGTTTGTGATTCAGACTTGACCACTGGCAAAGGACCCGCTTCAGCTGCGCCTCAATAATAAACGCACTGTCCCTTCCCAGCACCTCTCCCCCTGCCCATCACCTCCGTCTCAGGCCAGCTGCCCACCGGTGTGGGCTCTACCTGCCATCCCCATGCCCCAGTGTGACCCACCATAGTGGTACCACATCCCCAGGCTCACCAGAGAGTGACCCACGGGACGATGTGCAGTGGCAGGATGAGGATGTCCTGGTGTCCTCTGCACCCTGTCCATGCCTGAGGTGCTGTGTCCCCACACTGGTGCTCGTCAGCAGCCCTGGTCAGCAGCCTTGGTCAGCCTGGACAGACGCTGGTGTAAATCAGGATCCACATCATGCTCCTGGCCAGGGTCTGCCAGCAGGAGCAGGGAGAGGAGGAGGCTGACGTGGGATCAGCCGTGGTGAGGGGCTTCTGCTGAGGGTCCCTCAAGACAAGGTCCTGCTGGCAGCTCCTCACAGCTCACAGCTTTTGGAGGGTGGGAATTTCCATACAACCTCCACTCCCGATTCATGTAATAATGAATCGAGCCAATCTGAGCTAAAACCAAACACAACAGAAACAACTTTATTATCCCCTTTCCATTTAATAGGCAGCCTCCACTCTCCAAAGAACCCCAAAGGAGCCCTTCATTCCTGTGGATGAGACAGACACCTCTCCCAGGGCTTGGGCATTATGAGTTAACAAACCCACAAAAAAGATGTTAAACACAGAAAAAAATCCATATGTCCTTGGACCAAGTAGTTGACAAGGAAGGTGGTAGTGACCACAGTGATTTTGGCTCCTCTTTTTCCCCACCACGTGGTCACCATGGGCTCTCACCAGTCCCCAAGCACTTGCCATGGAGACCCTCAGTCTATCTCAGCAACCTGATGGTTGCCAGATCCAGTGTAAGAGCTGCAGGAAAATCTTTTTAAAAAATTCAAAATTTTATAAAAATCCACTTACCAGGATACACCCAATGAACTCTCACCAGGACCAGAGACCTCCAATTCCTCAGCCAGAAAATGAGCAACACATGGGATGAAGATATGTCCAGCCTGGCAAGAGAGAGAAAAGAGGATGGGAACTCATTAAATGTCAGAATTTGTTTTCCCTGGCTGGATTACACCAGGATAGGGAGATTACAGCCACACTTCTGACACGAAAGGGGAATGAGGAAGAGAGAATACATCTGGAAAACTCTCTGCATCTTTGACACTGGGCTGGTTTCCTAACTTAAGATGCCTCTGTGGGGCCTCAGCCCTGGAGGGAGCAAGAGGAGTCAGGGTCTGCTCTGGGGCAGTTTGAAATGGAGGGAAGCTCTCGTTGCACCATTCCCTGCCCCTGCCAGGTGTGGGGCCAGCCAGCATCTCACTGCAGTCGTACTGCAAAACCAACTCCAAATACTCAAAAGCTACAAGAAGGACCAAAAACTCTACATCTAAGTAAAAAAAACACCTTCTTTATTCTTTCTTTGTCTTCTCTCCCTGCCCAGGGTAGTGACTGCTCCAAGGCCCAAACCCAAGGCCAGAGCGCCCTGAGGCCAGGGGGATTTATCCTGGCTGTCCTGAGCACTTTGCTGTGGCCAAGCTCAGGCTGACCCACTGCCAGCAAGAGCCTCAATGAGGGAAGAGTCTTGGCTCAAAGGAGGAGCCTAACAAGATGCACTCTGTGACTGCCACAATCAATTCAGCAGGAACCAAGTGGCAAAGCTCTAGCACTGTTCATTCTGAAAATACCAAAACTGAGCAGCCCTGACCCTTTGGATGCTTTGGAGTATCCTTACAGAATTGGTTAATGTTTTAATAATATATTAATATTCACTTTATGTACTTTCCAACTGTATAAACTCTGCCTCCAGCTATGCCTACTCACAGGCTACACATGGATTCAGATACCTAGTGCAGAACTGTGGTGTTTTAACTGAGGAAGGGCCAGAGAAAGAGCTCATTCTCCTGTCCATTAGTCCCATAAATCGTCTCTAACACTACAGAAATCAGAGACAATCTGATCGTGTGAATATTCAGTGGTGCAAAAGCCAGTGAGTGGCATTGCTGGGAGCAGAGCAAAAATGCCCAGACCCATCCTCTCCTTCCAGCTTTTCTTCCAACACATTCCTGTGTCCCATCCCAGGGAAAGAACCAGAAGAAAGGAAGGAAAAAAAAAAATCCCCCAGCACAAACTGAAGTTTATAAGTAAAAGCAGTGAGAAAGGGACTAAGTAGCTGCAGCTTAGCCCAAGAGCTAAGAGCCTTAGTGCATTTTTGGAAGTTTTAGGGAAGTATTTCCCATTCCTGACTAAGCATGTTTGCCAGGCAGAGTGGAGCGCGTGGCCCCACACCCTCCACAGCTCCAGCTAAAGGGTTACAACAGTGACAGTGTCCCCTTCCCCAGACCTTTCCCACCTCACAGACTCCACCGGGAACCAAGCTAGAGCCAAGCCCAGCCACGTTCCCCATGGGGCTGCCCCCAGCCAGGTGTGTCTTGGGCTCCGGCATCAGCCCCCAAGTAAAAAAGGTGATTTATTTTTCTTCTAGGGATAAATTTTGAGTGGTTTTTAATCTACTTTCAAAATTCCCGTCACACCAGGGTTAAACTCACTTAGCATATTTAGGCTTTTAAGTTACCAGGTCTCATGGCAACAGAGGGATGGGGAGAAATTAAAAAAGGACAACAAACGCAGCCTCATGGAACACCAAGATTTTCACCTAAACCACAAACCTCTTGCAATGAGTCTTCAGATAAAGCATCTCAATACATTTCAGGTGCTGTAATAAAATTAATCACCTCCCATCCCACCAGTTGTGTGAAGAGATTTTTCCCCTATGATTAACCTGAGCACAATAACTTTGTGCCCACAGACCACCTGGACCAGGTGAAGCCTCTCATGCCCCAGCCCATCATGCAGAGGAGGCGATGAAATCACTCTTGTTTCACATTGATTCTTTCCCCCTTTCTTAAACAGCCATGAAATGGTTTCAGCAGCAGAAAAAATGAGGCAATTGAATTTTTCTAGTCCAAAAGAGGGAGGAGGGGTAAAAAAATAATTAAACAGCTGTTTCACTAATACTATCACAGTACACAAAGAATGAAACGTCATCTAGTGCATCTAGGAAAAAATTCTGCAGTCAAGCCTCAAGTCCCACAATGTCCCCAGGAGGCACAGAGGGTATTTTGAACAATAACTTTTAAAAAAGATGGTAAAAAAAGATGCTAGAGCTGCCTTTGGTGCCATTCCTATGTGCAAAACCTGGAGAGGAGACGAAAAGAGGCTGATTTTGAGGCGTGGGTTGGCCGCGGGATTTCGTGGCTGCGACGGGTGGGAAAAGGGAAATCCCGAACGCCCGTGGCGAGGCCAGGATGAGCCCCTCGAGGCTGAAGGCCCCACGGCGAGGCCGTGGCACCCGGGGCACCACGAGCGGCTCCGTCCCAGCCCATGGAAGCTGCCGGAAGGCTCCGGCCCGCGTGGCTGGGCCTGGGGAAGGGCAATCGGCCATTTTACACAGCAGCTGCCTAAAATGGTGGCTCCCACCTTGCCTTCCCCTCAGCACGCATGCACCCACGGGGAGGGGAGGGACAGGGCCACAGCCCCCGGCACGCGAGGGCGCCGGGAACGGGAGCCAAGATGGAATTAGAGGCAGAAATTAAAGGAGGGGAAAGGGGGGGAAAGAGGGAGAGGATGCGCCATGGCCTAGCCAGCGATGGTTGGCTTTGTGCGCCCTGCGGAAGGGAGAAGCAGGAAGGACTCGAGGTGGGGAAAAAATGGGGGGAAAGAAGGGGAAGAAAAAGAGCGTTTGGGTGAGGATGGCGAGGGGCAGGGATGCGCGGGGGTGCAGAGAAAAAAAAAATCTTTCCTTCTTTCTTCACCGACCCCCCTTCACCCTCCCTGCAATCCCGCTTTGACTTTTCCCACAGAAGTAGCCAACCTCCAAGAATGCAAATGACATTCATTATGCAAATGCATGCAAATCAGGTTTAACTATCGGAAGAAGGGCTCGGAATTTCTAATGGATTAACTCTTTCCTGCTCGGCCCGGATAACAAGAGCCCTCGTGTCTTCCTTGGGGCTTTGTGTTTCCCCATTCATCGTGGGCACCCCGACCCGCACCCCTCGATGGGCACCGAGGTGGGGAGGGTGGAACAAAGCATCAGGAAAATACCAACAACAACAATAAAAACCCTACTGGTGTGGGAGCGGCTGCCCCTTCGTTAAATGTTCCAGCAGGAGACAAGACAAAGCAGGCTTAGGCGTGAAATTGGGGGGGGGGGGGGAAATGGAAATGAAAATGAGAAAAGTAAACAAAGAAAAAGAAATAGAAAAATAACAACAACAAAAAAAGGAAAAATAAAATGAAAAGAAAATGAAACATTCAAAAGGAAAATAAAAATTAAAATAAAGAAAAAGGAAAATTGAAAAATAAATCGAAGAATAGAACTACATAAATATTAGGTAAGAAAATAAAGGAAAGGATAGAAAAGAAAAGGAAGGGAAAGAAGAGGAGCAGGCCACTCTTGGTAGGAGGTGAAACCATCCGGTGGTGCAGCAGTGAAGGGTCCTGGCAGTCGCAAGGGTTTGGCTGCTCACATCCAACCCGCTCACTGGGCTGGCCTTGGAGCCCCTGGCTCTTCTTCTGCTGGGAACAAAGTCACAAAACGCACCAAAATTCTTTTTTTTTTTTTTTTTTTCCTTTTTTTCCAGTGTTTTCATTGAGGAAAAAATTTAAATTACAATTTTCCCCACTGCTGGGTGAGCCCGTGGTCCTCCGAGGAGAGAGGGAGGGTGGAGCAGAGGGTGGCAGTGGTGGCACTGGGGCCCCCAGTCCACACCCCTGTGACCTGTCCAGCAGCCTGGGATGTTCAGATTGCGTTTAAAATGTGCGTGGCATCAGCGTGGGACCACTGCTCCACTTCCCCAAACTGTTGCAAAAATCCTTATTCCTGATCCCAGCCCCAGAGAAGGCCCCAGTGCTGAGAACTGTAACAAGGAAATTCTGGGTGGTGACCTCGTGCTCACTGAATGTTGGGACTGCAGGAATTATGAATATTACAGTGGGCAGTAAAGTAGAGAAATAGATGCCTGGCAGAATTCTAAATATTTTATAGTAACATTGTATTGATTCACAATAATAAAGAACTTCAGGATTATTGCTATGTTTTGCCTGAGAATTATTCCTTATCTCTTCCAAAATATTTTGATTTTTCTGTTATTTTCTATGCGTCCTTCTACATTTGATATTTTTTCCCAATCTATTAAAAATCTTTTTGTTATTTCAGCCATAAGGTGTTAAGTGCAGCAGCAATAATCTGTGCAAGGACAAGAATTTCCAAATTTTAGGGGTTTGGTTTGAGATACCGTAAAAATTACTGGTTTAGAGTCAGTTTGCTGCACTCAGAAATGCATGAGCCCAGAACTTCTGGTCACTTATAAAAAATAAACTGGTTTATTTCATTAAGCTGATTCCAACATAATAAGGCCTCTGCAGAGGGTAAAATATAATTGAGGTGTGCACTTTAGTAAACCTTTCCCTACTAAAATAAATAAATAAATAAATAATATTAAAAAAAAAAAATAAAGCACAGTAATTTGGGTTTCTTTATGCTTTCTGGCCTTCAGCCCATAGGAGCAGGAGCCTTGCTCTGCTCCCCTCATCTTGTTTTGACTCCAAGCCCCAATTTCCAAGTTTACACATAATTCCAAAACTACTGGAATTGGGTGACATTTTTCTTTTTTAATCAGTTACTGGAAAGTGTATTAAAAAAAAACAAAACGTCAAAACAAAACAAACGTACACAAGGGAAAAAAAAGAAAAAAAAGCCAAGTCCTGTGCAGGAGAAGGGCTGGAGGATGCTGGTGGGTGCAGTCATGCTCAGCCAATACCCAACTGCATTATCCTGACACGGGGCTGTCAGGACAAACCCCTCAGGTGTTGCCTCACGAGCACCCACAGAAATTGTCATTTCCCACCCAAACACACAGATCTGTGACAGTAAGAGTCAGGATGCATTAAGAAATACCTGGTGTCCCCACGGGCATCCCCGGAGCTGCGGCAGGGCGGGCCTCGGGCTGCAGGACACAAAACCAAGGTAGGGTTTAGTTGGCAAAGAGGGGTGCAGAAATTGCTGGATTTAAAGACGCCAAGTGGAGTCACGTGAAAAGCGGTCTGGCTCTCTCTCCAAAAGTGATTTTTAATTTTTTGATAGTTTTTTTTCATATAGAAGGTCTCCTGTTCACTCGTTTCTCACCTCCCCTCTCTATCAGGTTTCACTGCTCGTGTCTACATCAGTTTTAAACCCTTTTGTTCTGGTTTTCCCCCATCCTTGACGCACCTCTTTGGCCCTGGACAACTTCTGAAGACACCCAACTGCAGCCTTTGGGCACAGAGTGGGAAAAGAGGTGCTGTGGGCATTTGCAGCCTCTGCATCACCCCATTAAAAATGCAACTTTGAACAGGTTTTAATCCCTTGTCATTAGAAAATCAGTAAAACACCCTGTGAGGGTTTAGCCACACAGGGGATGGAATGGACCCTGGCAGCTTCCACAGTAATTTTTTTTTTTTTTGGAGGAACCTGCAAGATCTCTGGAATGAAGGAAGGAGGATGTGGGGGCAGGGGAAGGGAGAGGGGGGTAAGTCTGAGAAATGACACTGGAAATGTATTTATTGAAAATATATTATGGACAAGAATTTCAAGCGGTTTCTCAACGAGCTGCAGGGGCTGCTCATCTCTTGTAAAATAAGCAGCAGGAACAAAGTGACCACATACAGTCACTTTCTTCCCCATTTCTCCCACCAGCCAGTTAAAAAGCCACTGTCCAATTTTTTTTCCTTATGCTAAGAAGTTTTCTGCCTCAAAAGCCCTGTTTTCCTCACACGGCCCATGTTGCCTCCTTGCAAGAGGGTATTTTCCAGGAGAGACACTCAGCAGGATGCTTTTCATGGCCACACCATGGGGAAAAGATGGGCTGAAGGTCGTCTTTGAAAGAAATCAGATCATGAAAAATTAGCAAAGACAGCAAGAAAATATCCTGGACACACGGAAACACCACGTTCTTGTGATGGGAACAAAAACACAGCAGAAGATACCGACAGGAATGACCATCCAGGTGCCCAAATCAAACTTCTCAATGGAAAAGAGCCTTTAAAGTCCCAAACTGCCATGGTAAAACCTCTTGGTTTTCCTACCAAGCAAGACGATGGGTGTTTTAAGGAAGATGTGGAGTTGGGGCTGCTATAGGTAGAAGAAGGATTCCTTCCTGCATGCCCACACTGGTGCTGGTGCTGTCAGGAGTCACCTGGGGATCAATTGACACCAGGCAACAATTAAAGCACTTTTAGGGAGAATCCCAACTTTCCATCATTCCTCTTAAGGCCAAGAGGAAAAGAGGAATTTTTGCAGCAGCTACTTAAACTGTCTTGTGATAGCTGGTGCTCATCACCTCTCAGGATGCAATGGGATGTGAAAGCATCCTTGGACCACAAAACAATTCCCCATGAAAATGTAGAGAAGATTTGGGTTTTGATTATCAGGCCTTTAAAAATGCAGGAGGCACAGGCTCTCCATACGATTATTTTTTGGGGCAAGGGCTCTCGATACTGTTATTTTTGGAGGGCTTCTGATACTGTTATTTTTAGCCGGTTTTAACTCATCTCACTAAGCCCTTTTTTTTACAGCCTGCTCACCAACCTTCCAAGGCCAGATTTTATTTTCTTTTTTTTTTGTCAGACTCAATTCTCCAGCACCTGGGGCTGCCAATAGTGCTAAATAAAAAATAAAAAAAAAAAAAAGAAAAAAATCAACCCCCAAAACCCCCACACACAACACAAAAAAATTCAATCCCACCAGCTTTTTTTCTAATTTTTCCAAAGAACTGGGAGGCATGAGCACTCGAGAGTCAAATTTGCCCAGGACCCGCGTTCCCTAAGAAAGCAGGGCTCATTCGCCTTCCACAAACTCTGCAGTGGCAACAAAAGTCTCTTTCAAGCCCTTCCAGACGCAAGTCCTTCAGCTCAATTAGTCAGGCACACAGAGACACAAAAAAGCCTCCCATTCAGGCTAGTGGCTGGCTGTGGAGGACAAGGGCGAAGAAAGGATCTTTCTCCCACGCTTTCACTGGGTGTCATAACAAGCAGAAAACCCTCTTACGGGAGGATTATTGGAGATAAGAGTCCGATGGAGGGGCTGGGGCAGGAGCTAGGGCTGCAGGAGGAGGGGAGGAGGGGATGGGGCTGGGGTTGGAGGTTGAAGCTCCCAAGGTTGGGTGAGCACGGCCACTGATGGCATCACACGCCATTAAAAATGTTTCTTAAAAAAAATTACGATATTCCTCCCAGCCTGTACACACACACACGCGCAGAATAATCCCGGTTCTCCATGGCAACCTGCTCCGTGGCCATCCCTCGCACCAGAGGAGGGAGGCAGCTCGCTTTCACTCCAGCATCTCTGCCAGCTTGTCCCGATGCTGCCAGAGCCTCAGCAGAGCTGGGCAGAGGGGCAGGGCAGGCTTCCTCCAGCTTCCTCATCTCCAAAAATCAGGGATTTTCTGGAGCGAAGAGCATCAAGGGGATGCACAGCTCCATGGGAAAACCATCCCTCCAGAATCCCAGCCAGTCCTGCTGATGAACCTGCCTATGGGTGGGTTTAATGTTGAAAAGGTTGAAAAAGAAGAAAGAGAAAAATATGTGTGTGTGTTTGTTAGTGGGGTTTGTCATTCGAAGGCAAGACAAAGGGGAAGAAGTGAGAAAAATCTCCAGGGAGTGGAGTTTGTCTGCAAAATTGTGGCATGGGGCAGAGGCCCAGGGCCACCCATCCTCCGTGGTCCCTCTCCAGTCCAGTGCAGCATCCCGAGCCCTCAAACCTCCCCCCAGCCAGAGGGATCAATTGCTGCACCTTCTGGCCAGGCCCCAGCAGGAAGGAAAGTCCTCTGGATACTGACAGTGCTCTGCAGGATTAATCAAAGTTCCCGAGTGAATTACGTACCTAATTCCCTTGAACATCCAAGTTATACTGTTAATTCCCCATCGCTTTTCCATGGACTATATATGTGGCTGTGGAAGCTGGTGCCCCTCCAGATTTTTCCCAAGATATGATTCCTCTGCCACAAGCAGGGTCACAGAGGCAAATTCAAAGCAAATGCCAGAAAATTTGGCTTTTTTCCCCTGCTGCCCAGACCCAAGCCCCTGCCAATTGCTGCTGCGGGATTGTCCCCACTCTCGGCACCATCAAGGAGCAGGTGACAAGAACATCCAAGTTCAGCAACATTTCACAAGGATCAGGGAGGGAATATAAACTCTCCAACTCAGGAGCGGAAAGCCAAGAAACTCTCTTGGAATACATTATCCCATAATTGTAGGGTTTCAAGCACTTTCCTCCCAAGCAGCTGGTGCCTGCTGATGCCAGAGGAAGGTTATTTGGCTCAGACACATTCCTGCCCAGTTCAGCCCAGGAATCCCTAAAACAATCCACTCCTATGAAGTACTGTAAAAGCTGAATATTTTGCTCAACCAAAATAGCAGAAATGTACTAAAAGACAAAGGGAGAAAGGTAGATGAAACACAGCAAATTCCATAGGGACAGCCCTTCTTCCTTCCCAAAGAGGATTCTGTGCCTCCAAAAAGGTGAAGAGGATCTGAGGCACCCCCTTTCCCTTCCCCAGAGCTCACACACTGATCCAGAAAAGCTTCTGTGATTTGTTTTTTGTTGTTTTTTTTTTCTGTTTTTTGGGTTTTTTGTTTTTGTTTTGGGGTTTTTTGGGTTTATTTTTTTTTGGGGGGGGGGATGCAGTTCAATAAAATATGAGATTCCAGCAGGAAGGAACTCGCTGAAGGTTGATTTACCTGCCTTGACCTAAACAATGCAAGGCCACAAGATGAGCCAACAGCCCCTGGAGCCACACAGGGCTTGAAACCCGGCCAGTCCACCACCAAGGAGAATCCAGTCTTTTTCATTCCTAACACTTATTAAACAGCATTTTTTCCCCCTTCTGAGAACCTGCATTTTCTCCATATCCCAGAGCAAGCTCCACCTCATGTCCTCCACTTGCCTGTAAAAATGCATTGCACAAGACCCAACAGTCAAAGCCAGCAGATGCACCCAACATGGATTCTCCCTCCTCCTGCACCAGCACCCTGGCACTACTCCTTTTGTCCCTGCTCCAGCAATATTAAAACTCCTGAAAGTGGAATTATAATTATTTTACACCTAGCCTGGGCTGCCAAAGTCGAAGCTCAAGCCATGGCCATCCATGCTCCGTGAGGATTACACAGCTTTACGTGTGCAGCTACAGATGCCAGGTCCGAGTCTGCTCTCAGCTGCAGCAGGATAAATCCTGGAGTTACACGGTGAGCAAGAGACTGATCCACTGATAACCAGAGATGGATTCAGCCAGGAGTATCGGTCCAAAATCAGCCTTGCAGACTTCAGTACATACGGACATCCCCCAGCCATAATCCCAGGATTAGGGGCATCCCTCTCCGCAGCTGGCACGGGACCCTTAAAATAAAATTTCCCATCTCTTTTGCTGCAAAAGTACCCAGGGCCATCACAGCCTTGCTGGCAGCGGATCCTGCCCGCGCCCGGCAGCCGCCAGCCCTTCCCCAGCTCGTACAGCGAGAGGTGTCGGGACTCACACGCACACGTCCCTTTCTATATCTGTCCCTTAAAATCCCGCCGGGCAAGTCGGAATGCGGGCCCACGACTATTTTTAGGGGCCCCCTGGTCATGCTGGCAGCACTGTGACACGAGCCTGGGCCAGCAAAACCTCCTGCCGCCGCGGCGGGCAATGGGGAGAGCGATGCTGCCAGCGTGGGCGGCGGGAACCGCGGCTCCGCTTTCACATCCAATCACTCCGGCGGCATCTGAGCGACCTGCCCGCTGGCGCCCGTCTCCTCCCAGCAGCCTGAAAACCACAGAGCTCATCATTTTCCTTCCAGCTGTACCCCCCTCAGGGCACTGTCACCCGCTTCCCCCGGGCGGGCATCCGGCCCCGTTTGCTGGGCACCCTGTTTGCACCCTGGGATGGGCGGGGTAGTTGAAGAAATCCCCTCTCCTGCCATACGAAGATCGGCACCGGCCCCCCCAAAATCACCCCAAGGTACTGCAGAGCACCTTGCGAGGTGCCGTGCATCAGTGGTCAGACCCCATAGGCAGAGCCACGGTGGGCACAAGGACAAGGGGATCCCACCCGCATCCCTCCTCCAGTGTGTGCTCCGAGCCGGGGGCACCGGGGCCCAGAGCCCAGACGGTTAATTCCGAGCATCACCCCGGCCTCCGTTCCCACACACCCGCCACTTGCTGAAATTAAAGCAGGGCCTGATCTGATTCCTACGGCGGCTTAGTGCGCCCACTCAGCCGGTTTATCATAATCCCGATATAAAAATCGCTCCCTTGAAAATGCTCAGGGGTTTGAAGCCCTGATTGTTTGAAGAGGAAAGACTCTGTTCTCAGCACAAAGATGTACTCCCCTCTCAGCCCCGGTCCAGCAGCTGGAGGCTTCAATCAACATTTATGACGCCGTAGGTACCCATGGCAGGAACCCTCACGCTTTCCTTGGCACAGAGATCCCCCAAACCCAGCTTGACCAGCTGGGCCACGCAGCACCCCAAAAAGAGCAGAGCTTTGAGGACTGGTGCTGGGAACAAGTCACCGCTGGCTGCCAGCCCTGCTGCGAGACCATCTCTAAAAACCATCCCCTCTGCCTCCAAATCCAGCTTGTGGGAAGGAATTATATCTATGCATTTCAAAACTAAATAGATAAATGCAAATTTCTATCATATTGGTGTGACTTCTTTGTGGTGGCACTGCGTGCCATTCCACACCTGCCCAACCCAGGATGCATGGGACTGTGCCATGAGGACAAGGGACACTTCATGTTTCCCACTAGGGAGACGTCAAAGGGCTTGAGCCATCAGGGCCTCCTTTTGTTTCCAGTTTAAAACTGTAAAAGGCTGGCAAAAAATTCCCTCAGTGGGGAAATGTCTGTTTTCCTCAAGCACCACAAAATCATGATTATTTAAAAAAACATTTTATAGCTACTTTTCATCATTCGGGGCTGAGAATTTTCAAATACGAAATGTAAAAAAATATACATATTTTATCCATCAGAAAATAAAAGTTCATATCCACTGGCACTATCAACCAGCACAAGTATTTCTGTCATTTTGCCCATCTCCCGACCTGCAGCGTGTCGCTCGTATGAGAGTCGTGTAAAAGGACTTTGGCCTCAGCAACAAACTGCTCTGCTGCATTTCTGCACTGCCAACATAAGAATTAAAGACAGAAGCTAAAGGGGATCTACTGAGTGAAATTAATAATTTTCAACAATTATATTTGCATAGGCTCGTTCTCTTCAACGGCTCACTGAATCATGGAAAAATTAGTATTGCATTTGCTCCCTTTCTTTTTCCCCTGACTCCAAACTGCTGCTAAGCAAGAGAATGATGTGGAGAGCTGATACCTCGCTCCTGAACATGCGAGTGTGTCTCCTATTAACGTCTCCAGCAGTTATGTGGCCAGAAGGGAGAACAGAGTAGACAGTGCTGAGTGTTAACCAGTCAAATCATAGTGTCCAAGCAAGCTTAAACGGCCACATGTAAACTGCAATTTGGATCAATGTCATGCAAACACACAGAGCTTACTGCCAGTGCACTCCAGGAGTAAATCAGGGAGAAAAGGAGGAAAAAAAATTAAAAATGAGCTGTTTGCAAGACTATTCCATAACCTTTGGAGAGAGCCCAGCTCACAGTCACATGGACACTTCCACCACTGGAAATGGTTACCCCCACAATAAAAACTCAAAAAGAAATTCCACCTAGCCAAAGGGTGACACGCTCTGACAGCACCCATAGACCCCAGGGTCTGCAGCAAAGCTTGTAGCATCAGGAACCCCGAGGGACCCATCCAATGGCTGAGGGGCAATGAGTGGGCTGGAACTGGTTCCCATTTCCCTCCCAGGCTCCCAGGGAGCACAAAGGGATGGGTGATGAACACAGAGGTGCTTTAACCTCACAGTGTCATCATATCCCTGAATGGCAGTGGGGGGTCACAAGCATTTTAAAAGGGAGCCTTTTGCAGCTGAGAATGAGGTACAAAAGCTCCAGAGAGCCAGCTTGGGCCTGATGGGCTTTAAACCTCCCCTCTCCATCACCAACCAACACAGGTACCTCCTGCCCCTGGCTCTGGGCCCTCCACACATGGTTTGCTAAATTCTTGGACGAGTTTCATCCTTGTCCCAGTTTACATCCTCCCACTCCTGCTCATGCCTTTGTTATAGCCAAGAAGTGACACCATCAAAAGCAGCCTATGGCAGCGCCGCACAGACCACGATTGGTCACCCAGGAACACCAAAAGATTCTCACATAGCACCGCTCCCAACCCCTGATTGGAGAAAAGGCACTTTTCCCCCTCCTCGAGGGAAGCCCCTGGCCAATGGTGGATGGCACATGGCAGCTCCCCAGTGCTCACCCAGGATAAGAGTCCCTCGTCCCCCTGGCGAGCCATTGCAACCCCTCACACCCGGACTTTGGGCTCAGTGCTGACGTCTGCCCACAGACATATCCTGCTCCACCAGCCTGGCTGGAGTGGCAACCACCCAGCTGGACCAGCAAGAGTCCTCCTGGCTCGGGAAGGATGAATGAGGGGAGCTCCATGCAGAGAGCTGTGTCACCACTTTGTCACCAAAGCCAAGGGTGTCCAACTTCAGCCTGTGAGATGTCTGGGGTGTAAGCATCCATGGAGGATGTCTCCCCTTCCTCGGAGGGCACTCTTCCTGTCCATGGGCCAAAGCTCCTGGAGCTGGTTCCCTGTTGCCCTGTCCTCTGCAATGTCCCTGTCTGTCTGGGGACAAACGGCCTGGCCAGGAGAGCAGCACTTCACTCCCCCACGGAGGAGCAGTAGGACAGCAACAGGGAGCAGGGAATCCAATCAGAGCTTGTAAAAATTTCCCTACATCCCTGTCACTGTCAACATGGGCTGCAGGAACAGCACCAGGAACAATGGCTGCACTCAGGTGAACCTCAATGGGAACATGGAAAGAAGGTTTTCCCTAAGCTTTCTCCAAGCAGATCATTACAGAACTCCCAGTTAACATATGTACTAAATTATTTTGAATTACAGGGCCATGGGTGAGGGGGAATAATATCTTGTTTATTAATTTCAAGTAAACGTATGAGCAGGATAAATCTTTCACGTCACACCCAGCGCTACAGCACTTCCCTGAACGAAGTGCCAGGGACAGTCCCTTCTGCCCTTTTGGTTTTTTTAAAGATCTCAACAAGCACATGAGCGAAACAAGCGGGTCCAGCACAGGTCAAAAGTCAGCTCATTTCTACATCTCTCACAAGAGGGTTTTCATGAAGTCACAAAGCTATAATTGCTCCTTTCCAAAATTAGCTCAGGTGCCGTCACCCACATTAGCTCTTTATTATTATAAAGTCTTTTTTGGTTTTGGGGTGTTTTTTTCTCCTTGGAATCACCATTCTGATATTACTTTATCTTAATCCACCATGAGATCTTTGTGTTCTTCTAAGCAAGATCAAGACACCTTTTCAAATAGGTTGCTATGTTTTGTAGGAGGCATCTTAGGCACCCTGTCTGATTATTAAAAGCCAGTGGGAAGCACCCAGTTCACCTATTTGGCTCAAAATTCCCTTCTACAGTAGAGCAGAATAAAAAATCCCAGTTTCCATAAGGAAGAGATTGGCGCATAATCCATTAAAGAGGGATAAGAATCAGCATCAATTTGCAGAGAAGAAAAATTAAGCAAAATCAAGTTCCCCAATTAGTCTAATGCGGTTCCACACACAAGTTATATATATATATATATATATATAAATATCTCCTTTGTAATTCCCCAAATTAGAATCTTGAGACCATTCAAAGAAACGTTCATAGACAAAGGGTTAAAAGAAGAAAGAAAGCATTTGGATAGAGACACAAGGGAAGAAAAACAAAGAAAACTGCAAGAAACCATTTTCCAAATCACCGTATCCTTCTTTCTAATACTGATATCAAGTTATAGCTGTCAGGGAGGAAAATATATGTATCTGTATAACAGATAGGGAAGGGAGGGGAGGGAAGGTAGAAAAAAGGAAAAAGAATCCAGCACTCGTATTTGCAAAACAACCATTAATAAACATTGCTCTGTTGCTGCTTTATTAAACAGATAATCCAACACAGTAATCTGTATTGATTTATGGATTCTCTGATGCTCTACAACTGGTTATGCAATAAAAGTTCATCCTTGATCTGTAGTCTGGGTCCTGGACTTAACTAATTCATAATCTGATTGGAAGTTTTACTTTGTTAATTCAATTACAGTTAACGGCCGAGGAGAGAGTGGCAACATCTTTGTCTTTCTCAACACAGACGGTTTCTTCACATGCCCAGAATCAGTAAACTCTTAAAATCACAGGAGGGAAATAGATTCTTAAAAAAAAAAAAAAAAAAATCCTACCTCGGGTTTTAATTCCAGTCTCTGAAAGTTGTCTTTTCCCCCATTTTTTCCGCCTGTCATTTCCTTTCTCTTCTTTTTATTTTTTTTTCCTTTTAATTTTTTCTTTTCCTCCTCTTCCTTTTGATGAATTTCCTTTCTTCTCCACATCCTCCTCAGGCGTGTAATGGGGTTATTTTTACTTTCGGTTATCTAGCTTTATGAAGAATCGACACCACTCATACAGCTAGATAACCAAAGATAACAACCAACCCCTGGAGTCTACAGCATCAGCAGGAAAAAGCCAACCTCCTCTTCTCCAGGGTCTCGGGGGCACGTGGCTTTTAAGGAAGGAACGAGGGAGGAAAACGAATAAAAAGAGATGCAAATATTAGCAGCCAGATCCATAATATCTTCACACAGTTACAGCCCTGGCCCTGTTCCTGCCACCCAGGGCACAGAGTCCTGAGCATCATTGGGACAGGCAGGATCAGGCCCCTCGGAAACACAATTTGGGGCAGAATTACAGGATAACCATGCAAGGGCTGCCTATTTTCTGCCGAGTTTCAATTTGTTTCATTTGCAAACCAAATTATTTTCTGCAGGTGCCGAGAATTAAGCCCACATTATTTTTAATAACTATCAAATTAATGCATTCAAACTGGTAATAATCAAAGGAAATATAATTCGCACCCACAACTTAAAATATGCATAAAAGACCAAAAGGACATTTCCCCACCCACAAATGCGTTTAACGCTCCCTAAACAAAATGACTGCGAGAAAAACCTGCCGGTTAATATAAATAGTAACTTGTGATGCTTTGTATTCAGCCAAGGTCTGGGGAAATAGCGATGAATAAACACAGAAAACACAGAGGAAATGATGAAAGGGATGGAAGGGAGGAAAGAAGGAAGGGAGCGACTCCTGCTCGCGGCTCAGGACCCCGGCCCTGAGCAAGGACCGCGCATCTCGGGCAGGGACCGGGACCCGTATCCCTCCGTTCGTTCAGGGTGAGAGCTCAGCTTTCCCCCACTGGGGAACTGCATCCCTCGTTTTCCTCTCCCCGTATCCCTCCGTCCTTTCTTCTTTCGCGGGGAACACGCATCTCTCCGTCCTTGCTTCGGGAGCTCTGCTTCCCTCCATCCTTCCTTTCTCCGGGGGTGGGGGGGGAACCCTCATTCTCCTTCTCCAGAGTGACCTGCGTCCCTCCACCCTTCCTTCCTCTGGGGAGGAACGTGCATCCCCCCCACCGTTCACCCTTCCTCCGCTCCAGGGAACCCGCATCCCTCCATTCCTCGGGGAAGGAACCCGCATCCCTCTCCTTCCCCGTGGCACCCCGCATCCCTCCCGCCTGCCTGCCACCCGCGTCTCTCCCCTCGTCGAGTGACCTGCTCCACTCCATCCCTCCTTCACCTGCATCCCTTCCTTCACCCTTCGCGCTGCGGGGAGGCGCGGAGCCCTCGCTCCGCCGAGACCCCGCGGCTCCGCCGCCCCCGCCCGCGCCTCTCCCGCGGAGCGGAGCTCCGGCAGCGGGTGGGGCCGGGGCCCTCGCGGCAGCTCGGGGGCCTTCCCGGCGCTTCGGCTCGGTTCGGTTCGGCTCGGCTCGTACCTGCTGCCCGCAGCCGCTGCCCGCAGCCTCTGCGCCGGGGGGAGCGGTGCGCGGCACTTTTCATTCATGCTTTCACACTCCCGGCCCTCGCCGCCGCCGCTCATTGGCCCGAGCCCGCCTGGCGTCACCCGCCCCGGCTCCCACCCCTCTGCAGCGCTCCTCGCTTCATCAATGGGCCGGGGAGGGGCCGCGCACACGCGGGCCGCCGCCCCCCGTCACCCCCTCCCGTCACCCCCATCCCCACCATGGCCCCCCCGGCACCGCTGCCGTCCCTCACCCCCGCCTGCCCCATGGCCGCCACCGTCTCCACTGTTCTGCTCTCTTCCCTCCCAGTGCCACCGCCATCAGCACCTCCACCGCCACCCTCCACCGCCACCATCGCCAACATCACCCTGCTCATCATCATCTTCATCAGCACCCTCATCACCGCGGACTCCACCAGCCTCAGCACGACGCCTCTCGTTACCATCGCCATGGCCACCACCCTCAGCGCCGCCGGCCACCACTCATCGCCACCACCCCATCGCCAACACCAAGTGTCTCCTCCGACAGCCGTGACCATGCCCTCACCATCACCTACCTCTCCAGCTCTCCACCCCTCTGCCCCCCAGGCTCCGTCTCCCTGGCTTCCCATTCTCGAAACCCTGCTCAATGCCAGTGCCAGGGCCTGGCCACAGTGTGTAGATCCCGGGTGGAATCAAATGCTGCTTTACTTTTGTGGTTTTAACCCCACCATTAATTACCCTTGGATTTTCCTGCTATAATACAGATCCCATTAAAAAAAAACCAACCAAACAAAAAAAAAAACAGCAAACCACCATGATTTCTCCTTGAACGAGAACAGAGGTTTGGGGCTGGGTTTTTTCATTTTCTCTTCAAGTTTTCTTTGCCTTGGAATAATTTTTTTCCTAGTGGAAGGCCAGCTGGGTTTGAGTCTGTGAGTTTGGGCTGGGAAGTTACTCATGGCCTTTGTCTCTTTCTGGAGCTGGGTTCTCCTCTGCCACCACCAGTGCAGCAAGTCCATCCTGTCAGGGCCCTCTCTCCCAGTTGCCCTCATTGGGAAAATGGGAACCCACTGGTCTGGCCCCTGTCAGGCTCAGCACTTACAGCCCTACCTGGGAATGAGGAAAGGGGGATGGGGCATGTGGAAATAGCTCCAAAATATCCTGGCCTCACTTCGTGGCTCTGTTCCCCAGGACTGTCACTGTTTGGCCGGCAGCCCCTTCCCGTGGTGTCCTGCCTGGTTCTCTGTGAGCCCCCCCTGCACAAAATGGTTTGGGGGGTGCTGTGTTGTACCTTTCCCCTTTCCCTTTGTTCCAGACTTAGGTGAGGGGGGAAAATGCAGATTTCGGGAAGACTCTGTGGGCACTCACGGGGGGAATGGAGGGGCTGCAACACCCATTGGAGGCACCCAGGGGTCCCACCACCTGTACCTCCTTCCAAATTACAGCCTCCAACTTCTTTTAGGAAAAGCACCCGCCCCGACCCGTCCTGGAGCCGCTCTCACCCCGGGATGGGCGCTCCCCGTGATTTCTCCCTCCGTGGTTCCTCATCACCCACCTGAGCCACGCTCCCCACGCAGCGGCTTCTCCTCGGTGGTGGGCAAAGCGGGGCCGGGGGTGAAGCAGCGGCCGGAGCCGGCCCGCCCAGGGCTCTCCTGGAAGAAAAGGCAGACAGGGGTCGGTCAAAGCGGCAGCAGCGCCCGTGGTGCCCGCGCAGCCCTCACAGCGGGGTCCATGGAGCAGCTCTGTGGGGTCCTGGCAGGGCCAGCTTTAACCATTCCCCACCCTCATTGAGATGGGATTTTAGGGACACATCCACACGCCTGTCTCTCTTTTTATTCTCCTCTTTATTAAATTCACGTTGTTATGTTTTTGTTGGGTTTTTTTTTCTAAATTTCTATTTCAGTTCCCTCCAGAAATTATAATTATATTTTAACCTGCCAAAAGAAGGAACACGACGAATTCTGCGATTTGTCCTGAAAAAGACTGCAAAGACAGGGATTTCGCTTTCAAATTTGGATTCACCCTGGGATTCACCCCGATGACAGTGCAGTTTTATTTCTAATTTTATTTAACATCGCGTTAGAACCAGCCCGATCTGGGAGGATTTAAGGAAGGGCGCGAGCGATTTGCAGAGAATGCTCGGGTGTGTTTTGAATGTCTTAACAAATAAAAACCTGCTCTGTGCTTTGCTGTCGTTCTGGGGGAAAAAATAATCCAAACCGCGAGGAAGCAGAAAGAGCCGCAGCCGCGATCGCGGGATCTGCCTTAGAAAGGCAGATTTGAGGACTTTCAGCCTTTAAACTTCCACGCACACCAGTGTATATATAAAAACTTAATTTCCGACGATTAAAAACGGAGCCGAGCTGGGCAGGACCTGATCCGGTGGGTACCATGTGTTTTTTTTGCAGAGCCGGGACTCTACGTACGACCCGAAAAATAGCCCAGAATAAGCCCGGGTTGATTTTTCCCCTCTGACTCTTTGAGTGTAGCTTCTTCTTCCCCGCGCTGAGGAAAGAATCAAGAACAGACTGCAGAGATGAGGCTCTTCAAGACCAAAAAACCACCACCACCACCAATAACAAAAAAGGACAATAAAAACTAAAATATAAGTTAAAATTAAAATTAAAATTAAAATTAAAATTAAAATTAAAATTAAAATTAAAATTAAAATTAAAATTAAAATTAAAATTAAA
>JAWWMU010000092.1:3636655-3654389 GCA_035048155.1 Cinnycerthia olivascens | reverse complement strand
ACCACCACCACCACCAATAACAAAAAAGGACAATAAAAACTAAAATATAAGTTAAAATTAAAATTAAAATTAAAATTTAAATTTAAATTTAAATTTAAATTTAAATCAAAATCAAAATTAAAATTAAAATTATAATTCAACTTAAAGCTTCCTTGTCAGGAAAAAAAATAAAAAAAGCCGAATGAGATTTTCCATCGGCGGCAGGACCGGAACACCCAGGCCCGCTGCAACCGAGAGGTGGATTTCGGCCGGAGCATCACGTCTGGCTTTAATAACTTCTAAGAAAACCCCTAAACCCATTTAATTTGGGTACCCTGCACGGCCTGATGAGGGGAAGCCTTAGCGGGCCCGCTCAGCGGCCGGAATTCATGGGGTTTAGGGGTATTAACGGAGAGGCTCCAGCTTTGTTGTGGTGCGGGGAGAAATTTAAGAGATGCCACACGAGGAAAAGTTCACGAGGAGAGGAGGGATCGTGACCCCTTCGCTCCGCACCCGGCCGCGTTCTGCCGCGCACGGGGGTGGAGGATGTGCGGAACCTCTGCGCTGGGTCTATTTCCACGCGCGTTTCCTTCACTGGCATTTGCTTTATTCCATAATGGAGATCCAGTTCTGGGCATCCCACTCCTCCCAAAATTCCTATCCAGGGATGAGGGTACCCGGGCCTTTCGCTACCCGGGTCACCCGTGTGCGTGTCCCTGCCGCCCACGCCCCGCAGCCCGGCCCGACCCCCGGAGCATCCCCGGCCACTCCCGCGGGGAAGGCGCTTGCAGGAGCGAGGATTTGGGGGTGCCGCTGCTGCTCCCAACGAGAGGTTCCGCACACGGCGAGCACCCCCTCGAGCAAAGCACAAAGACCCGCGGATTGGCGCCGAGGGCAACAGCGAATCCACGGGCGCGCGTGGAGAGAGGGCGAGAACCTGGAATGGCCGTGTCCTGCCAGGCCGCTCCCATCCCCTGTCCGAGGCATAGTGGGGGACTGCAGGAGGGACTCCGCACCCCAAATCTGGATTCTCGAGCCGGGAGAAGGTGAAAGAAGAGAATCCCTCACCCAAAGTGGGTCTGGGTCACCCGCGGACGAAGAGAAAAGCACGGGATGTGGGAGGACGCACTCAGCCATTCCCAAACTTTCTTAGCTTGGATGCCGGGATGCCGCGGGACAGGAGAAAAAGGAAAAGTTAGGGAAGCTCCTCCTGTGGCTTTGGGAGAAACTCCGACCCCGCAGCTGGCCTTGGTTGGACCCGGACTCCCAGCCCCAGGCAGGAGCTGGACCCGCTCCCGGGGCATCTTCCCCACAGCGCTGCGGCCCCCAGCCCATAATAAAGACCCTTTGAGAGTCGTCTCCCCCCTCCATCCCCCGTCCCCCCCTTATTTTTTTTTTTTTTTTTTATTATGGTTTTCTCACCGAGTCCAATAAATCGCGCGGCTCGTCTGGCCTCAGACGTGTTCAGCAACCCAAGCCCCGCCGCTTTTGTTCCGCCAAGTCTCACATTGTTTGTCCGGCTGTGCGGGGCCGGCCCCGCGCGGCGCGGGAGGCATCGGAGGGCTCCGTGAGGGCTCCGTGAGGGCTCCGTGGGGGCTCCGTGGGGGCTCCGTGGGGGCTCCGCGCCTCGGTCCGGCCGCCAGCACGGGGCGGGGAAGGGTGGTCGATGCTCGGACGGGGGAGCACCGCCCGGCCTCCCTTCTTTCTCTGAGGTTACCCCGACTTCTTCACCCACCTAAGGGCAGCTGTCGGCCCGGGATGCACACGATGGCCAGGGCGTCCTGCCTGCGCTGCCCTGACTGCCCTGCTCGCCAGCCCGGTCTGCTGCCCTCCCTGCACTGCCCCACCTGCCCTCCCTGCCTGCCCACCTGTCTGCACGGCTCCGTGTGCCTGCCTGCCCTCCCTGCCTGCCTAACCTGCCCTCACTCACCTGCTCGCTTTGCCTGCCCCCTCTGCCCTGCCCTCACCTGCCCTGCGCTCACCGGCCCCAGCCCGGCTCGCCGCGGCCCCGAGCCCGGAGCCGACGCCGGAGGAGCGGGGGCCGTGCCCGGCGTGAGGATATATAGGAGCGGCCGAGGAGCCTCCACGTAGCCGATACGTAAAGTGTACGTGTGAGAGTTAAAAAAAGTTGGGATGCAAATGCGGGGCCAGCTCCATCGCGCGGGGGGGCTGCCGGGGGGGGGGCTTCGGAGGTAGGGGAGAGCTGGGAGCCGCGCTATTTCCAAGCTTCCTTAACCTCTGGATTGCTCGAAATCGATCAGCAAAGCGCAGCAAGCCTGGCAATTAGGAGCTCATTACCATATATGCAAATATGGCAACCTCTCTCTCGGAGGCGCGGGGAGAGAGAACCGCAGCGTTTGGGGATGGGAACTGGGGTGAGGCGTGCGGGGGAACGGGGACAAGGGGGAAAAAAGGCTATTTGAGTGTATTTGGGTTTTAAAGGAGAGCGGCCGAGCCACCGGGACACAAAGTGCTCAGGGGCGCAGACACGTGCGGCTGGGCCCCGTGCGGCTGCTCCGAATTTGCTCCTTAATCCAAATAAATTTTTTCTCCCTTTGACATAAACGCCCGGCGAGCAGCACGGCCCGGCCTGGGTAGAGGGGCTCCTCCGCTCGCCGAGAACCCCCTCCCAAATCGGCGCGGTGCCCTCGGCACACGCCGGGAATAACCCGGTAATTCGGGGACACGCGGAGGGTCGGTGCCGGGGTCGGACCGCTCCAACCCCGGGCCGAGGGAGTGTTTTAAAGGTAACTACTGACTTTTTGCATTTTATTAATAATAAAACCCCCACCATAAAGCGGTGATCTCCGGCACACGCGCTCGATCTCGAGTTCCCTTGTTACCTGCGATTTTTTAAGCATCGCAGGGCTTTTTTTGCTTAATAAGCACAGATTAGGGGCAAAGTCTCTCTGGCATTTCCTGGATGCTGATTAAAGCTGGGGGGTCACGGCAGGAGTCGCACAAGGCGCGGCTTTTTCCGCTGTGTCGCTCGGGGCGGCAGCGGAGCGTTTTCGCCGGTGGCATCTTCCGAAGTTTCCCCCGGCGCTGAGCTTCCCCCCTCGATTTGGGAATTGACTTTGTTTCCCTCCTTCCACAAACTGTAATCACGGCGTATTAAAAAAATAACGCCCGTTTCAGATTTGGCTCCAATTTTCTTCCCTACTCAGGATTATTTTATATTTCCCCCTAATAAATAACATTTTCTCTCTTTCGCCTGCCATTCAAACCCCCAAATAAGGAGAATGAACTCAAAATCAGGAATCAATTCCTTACGCTGGGAGTGTTTTGTGGTTTAGTTTGAGTGATAAAAATATAGATAGAAATACCCAAAGCGAACAAAACCTCGACAAGGGCTCCGCGGGGGCTGGGGGCGGTGGGGGTGGCAGCAGCGCAGCCCCGGGCACGGCAGCGTCCCCGCCAGCCCGGCCGGAGCCCGGGTTATTCCTGCTCGCAAGGGCAAGAGTCTTGGAAACAGAGAGAATTGTCTCTTCTCTTCTTTCTTTCCAGTTTTTCAGATTAATTCTCATCCTCTCTCTTTTTTGTGGTTGTTGGGTTTTGTTTTTTTTAAATATTTGGGAAAAACCCTTTTCTGCAGTTTCCTTCCCGCCTCGGCAGCTGAGCGGCTTTTCACAGCCCCGTCCAGGTCTCTGCTCTCTGCATTCCTCTACTCCATTCCTCTTTAATTCCCGAGTCACCAGGATTTATTATAATTTTTTAATTTGTTACTATTATTATGATATTTTAAAATTTCATTTATTTACTCCAAATGGCCAGAACCGACGATCATCCTGAGCGGCAGCGGGCGGAGGAACCGTGTGTTACCCCGACCATTATTATTATTATTATTATTATTATTATTATTATTATTATTATTATTCGGGATTTCAGCCGACGTTCCTGCAAACCTCCTGTGAGTTTGGAAACGCAGGAAACACTGTATGGAAAGGAAATTAAAAAATTTAAAATTCCCTTTCTGTTCCCCTTCTCTTGGCAAATTCGCAGCTACCAACGAGATGAAGAGTTTTCCCTGCAGAAATCCTCACTACAGACCCGAGGGCCTCTGGCATCACTTCCCCATCCGCCAGCAAGGACGGCGGCTTCGCCCACCAGATTATGCTATAAAAAAAAAAAAAAAAAAAAAGTGGATTATTATTTTTCCCCTCCTTACCCCAAAGTAGCAATTAAAGAAAGTGGGAACCTTGCCATCCGTCGGGGCAGACGTTCATTTTTTTGGGTCTCAAGGCGCCTCTTTATTTTCTTTGATACTGAACTTTAAAGAGGAGGGGTTGGAGCAAACCGGTAGAGAAATTCATCCCATTTTTTTTCGGAATTCTCTCGGCAATCTTGGCTCCTCCAGGGGAAGGCACGCAGCCTTTGCCTCCACCTCAGGAGCTTTGTGCCCGTCTCATCTCACATTTATTTTTCCAGTGCCAGGCACCGCCACGGGGCATGAAAAGGGGCGTTAAGTGCCGCAAAACGGGCGTTTTAAACTTATTTTTGAAGAGAGTTTCTGCTGGAAGGCAAATCCCGGGCTGCGACAGCGGGGGCCGTCAGTCTCAGATGATCCAGGAGGATTTTCACCTCGGAAAGCGGGGTTTTCGGCAGTGGGTGTCCCGGGGGAGGCAGGCGGGCAGGGACCCGCGGGACCCCCGCCGCCGCCCTCAGCTCCGCGCTTCTTGCGCGCAGCGGGGGCCGCGGAGCAGCCGCACCCTCCTTCCCCCGCACGGAGCCGCGCAGCCCCTGCACCCATTAAAAATTGAATAAACCCCTCCAGGAAACCCAAAGCAAATCCGTATTTCCCTCCGGAAGGGTCTGGTTTGCAGCGCAAGAGGGGAGAGAGGAGGAACGTCACCCACCCGCGCAGCCCCCGGGGTTTATCCCGGTGAGTCTTTGCAAGGCACCGCGGGGCTGTGGGTGCAGCTCTGCTCCCCCAGCCCCGACCCCTCCTGCAGCCCCCTGCCCCGATAAGACCCCGGAGAGGCCACGCACATCAGAGTGGGGGTGGGGGCAAATTCAGCAGCAGCTTCCCCAAAACTGATCAGAAGCTCCTGGGCTGTGCCTAAATCTGGGTGTGCCCTGTCCAGGTGCTCCCTGCTAGTGCGTGCCCTATCTGTGAGCACCTGGTCCGTGCATGCCCCGTGCGAGCGGCGTGTGTGCCGCAGAAGGTGCAGGCAGGGTGGGAGCACACGGGGATTTCCATCCAGCTGCACACAGACACCGACTCCATCCACCCCAGCAACTCCCGGCTCTCTCCAGGAAGGGCACCTGCAGGGAGGTACTCTCCGTGCCCCTGTGCATGCAGAGGGGCAAAATACCCTCTGTAAAATGCCCTGCCTGCAGCCGTTCCCCACTTGGAGAAAAGCAGTGGATGCTCCCTGTTCTCACTGGTGGGTGCTGGACACCGCCGAGTGCCTCTGAGGCCACGCAGGGTGCAGGGAGCCTGCAGGACCCCAGTGTGGAGCAGCCTGCAGCTTCCCCGCTGGGGTTTCTAAAGGATATTCTCTCCTTTTTTGCCTGCTGGCTCAGAGAGGCTCTGTGTGGGAGACACATGAGCTTTTTAAGAAATGCCACATGCGGGTCAAAGAGGATTTTTGGCTTTTTAAGTATTTGCACTGAGACATCCACATAGATGTGTGACTTTAGACAAGCTGTGGGTTATTTTCTGTAGACAATGTCCAAAGCACTAGCCCTGCCTATGAATGTGTGTGTGGTTGCTGCCCTGGGACATTCAGATACAGGTTTTTGTTCGAGATTCTCCCAGCAGTCCCAGTCACCTCAAAATCTGGGGTACAGCTGCCTGAGCAGATTAGTGTCTGGTAGTTTCGGGGGAAAGGGAAAGGGTCTGGAGCTGGGTGGTTTCTAAATCGATGTCTTTGTCTTGGTGCCAACCTCCTCTCCACGGATGGCATTTTTCTGCCTCTGCTGGGCACTCTCACTACTGCCTGGGCCATGTGGTAGCACTGCTTCAGCATCCCCCAGACAAAGAAAATGCCAACAAAAGCTGCATTTTGAAGCAAGTGGGTTCACACTGAAGGACACAGTGGCAGAGAAGCTCTGAAGCCATCCCCAGGACTGCAGGGATGTGTTTGCCATGTTCAGGCAACTCCTGCCTGTCCACAGCCTCTGTTCTGGGCACCCACAGCCTCTGTCCTGTGTATGAGTGTGCTTTGCTCCATCACTGACTAAGAATCCTGCAGTGAGACAATTCCTTCTTGCCTCAGGGCTGGAAAACCTCATGGCTTCCTCCTGACTCTCCCCAGCAAGTGCTTCCTACCTCAGGTGGAGGTTTTAGTAATTCGGGATATTTTAATATTTCACCCCAAAGGCTGAACAGTAGCTCGATGCCTTCAAAGGCACCCATGTAACCCAGCAGCTTCAGAGGGGAAGGGGGCTGAAGGCTGAAAACAGGTAAATTCATTTATATCAGACCATCTCAGTCTTAGATGTGATGTTATCCTCAGTTTCAGCTCACCTCCAAACCAACATGAAAAAAAAAAACCAAACCAGGAAAAACCCACAACCCCCAAACCTAAACTGAACACCAAAATTCCCTCTTTCTCTACTGGCAGGGAGCTCTGTTTTGTCTTGGTAAAATTGGGTGAAGTGTCCCCCCGGCACCTACCCCAGCTCAGCTGCCTGGAGCCCTCGGTCCAGCAGGTGCCTTTTCTTCTGCCTCAAAGGGCTTCGATCTGGACAGCTCTTTTGGAGAATGGCTGTTGTAAGGGATGCCTGGCACGAACACAGCCTGATTACAGCCCAGCTCGTTAAAAAAATGTTCCCTAGGTATTGAAGGGGATAACAAGGATATTTAAACATTCCCAGCGTGCACCTTTAAGCGGCAGAAAATAAGGGAAATTGCTATCGTTTAATTCAGTATTGCTCCTTTTGAACTCCCACTGGCTCTGCCTGCAATTGTTCCCTTCGCCGGAGCTTGGAGCCGAGTCTGGATTACGGCAGCACTGGGGCTGCAGGTCCAGAGGGCTGGGAGGGCTGAGCACAGCAGGACCAGCTTCCCCACATGGCAAAAGGCTGATGGGGCTGGTTTCCTTTTGGATTTTGAAAGATTTCCCTCAATAGCCCAGAGCAGGGTCTGAGTTTGAGGCCCACAGCCCCAGTTTGTAATTACTCTCATATTTTGTGTGCTCCAAGGAGAGGGTGGAGCAGCGTTTCTTTTTTGTCTGTATCTCTGAGGAAGCTTTTTCCAAAGCGAGACGAAAAAAAAAAAATCCACAGCTGGTGTTGGTGGATGAGACACTCAGCCATGTTCTGGTAGAGGGAAAAAAGACAAGGTCTAATTTTAGATGTTCTGAAATGCTTACAACATGCATCCCTCCAACGGCCTGGCATGGGTGCCAGTGGTTATTTCCACACTGCCAGAAGGGGAGAATAGAGACCTGGGATCTGCTGTGCCTTGCACCAGGCTCTCCCCGGGTCACCCAGAGGGATCTCACCTCTGGAGGCCTTTCTGCCCTGGGCAGGGCCAGTCATCAATATTTACAGAGAGCAGCTGCTGGGCAGAAGAAGAGACAGGGCTCTTCTCATTCGGGGAAATTTTCTCTGATTTTGGCTTAGTCCCTCCTGGCCAGAATCCCTTTGGGAATGTCTCCATCCCTCCCAAAAGTAACTTTGGGAGCCCCACTGATGAAAACCCGAGTCATGCTCTGACAGACCATTGTTTGACATGTAGCTCATTGTTTCCAGGGGCTTTTTCCCTCAAGTCCTGTGTCACCCCCTCCGCGCTTCCCCCAGGTTCCTCTGCCAGCCCCGTGGACCGATGGAGCTCCAACCCCGTTCACCCCTCCCAGACTATTCCTGCCAACCCTGGGGGTTTGGCACCCAGACCCACACAGGTCCTCATTTTCCCATTTAACCCCAGAGGAGCTGACCTGCAGCAGCACGTAAGTAGGGGAGAAGCTTTCGGGAGAGCCAAGCCCCGGCATTCCCACCCCGAGACGGGGAATGTGCCTTAGAGGCAGGACAAAGCAGCTCAAAGGGCTCGGCGGGCTGCAGCCCCCTGCCCGAGCCAAGCCTTAGGGGAGGGTGAGGGTCTCAGCTTACCCGGCCTCTCATAAAAGTCTCCTCCATTCTAGCAAATAACCTTTATGTCCAGGGACTTGCAAAGTTTGCTTTCTCCCTCCAGGGTTAGTCACAGCAGGAGCGACAGAGAAAGAGACCGCTTGTAGGAGGTTCCTCTGCATAATAACCTCAGAGGAGTTTAGGTCTAAAGACTAAAAGGCTCTATTTACTTTCACTGACAAGGAACAATCTAAGCAGATGTCCTTTGATGGGATTAGTTATTAATCCTTGAATCATGGGTAAATGGGAAAATGATCCATTATTTTCTGCAAAATCCTTCACTACTTTAGATTTCAAGGATGGGGTGGAGGGTTGTTAGCAGAAAGGTCTCGACCTGTCTGTTTTGGCCATTTTAAAATGTATTTTTACAGTTTGTGCCATGGAGCATGACTCTGAAACAAAATTTAAAAAAAAATCCTCAAGAAAAAGGGGTTTGATTCCACTAACAGCCTAGAAAAATACACTGTGTCAGACACACAGCAGTGATGGGCCCAGGTTTGGATAAATATTTGGATAAACACTGTGAGGTTTATAATAATAATAATAATAATAATAATAATAATAATAAGAGTAATAGTAGTATAATAGTAATGCTGCCCCCCCCAAAAGCCCATTCTCCAAACAGTTTTGGTAACTCTGCCTAAACATTTAGATCCTCCCAATGTCTCCATGCCCTGTCAGTGGCAAACAGCAGCTCGGTGGGCAGGTGTGGTTTGGTGTCTCCTGGGCGTTCCATAAATAGCCCGTGTAGGTGGGTGCAATGCACGGGATGAGGGAGGGGTGGGAAGAGCTGGTGAGATTCTGGGTTGGCTCAGGGGACTCATTTCTGTGGGGTAAATCCAGGCAGACACTTTTTGGTGTGAGGGGAAGTGTAGCCACGCAAGCATCGTCCCACGGGCTGGGTGGGACAAACAGTCCTGCAGGAAGGGCTGGAGGAGGCAGCAGTGGAGCTTCCACCCATGGATCAACCCCCAGCCATGGATCAACCCCCATGGATGGCAGAGAGAAGCCAGGAGCTGGGGTTTGCCCATCCCTCAGCACTGTGGCTGCAGCTCTACTTCCTGGAGTGAATATTAACAGTCCTGAGACAGCCACGCACCCCAAACTCTGTCTTCGAGTCTCCCATGCAGGCAAAGCAGGAATAGATTCCCAATGAATAATTTACTCAGCTTCCTTTTGATTTGCGTTCTGATTGTGCACAGCAGTGCAGGCTCGGGGGGGAAACATGTTCTGATTAAAGATTTATACTGGGCCTATAATTTTGTTGTTGTTGCTTAAATCTACTTCAAAGTGTGAGTAGGGTGAGTGTAAAATAAACACTCTGGAGCAGCCGGGAGCTTTTGGACTGTCTCGGGGTGTGAGGGCACACACCAGTGCAAAGCATGTGATTCCACAAATAGAAATTTTGCTCTCTGGAAAGGTGCTCTCCCAGGCATCCTCCTCACACCAAATGCAGTCAAAAAGAGCCTCTGTTCCCTGAAATGACATCTATTTCCTCAAACTACTGACTCCAGGTTCCTTCTCCTGAGCTGAGACCACATTTCAAAAAAAAAAAAAAAAAAAAAAAAAAAAAAAATTTGGGCTTTATTTTTTTTACTACTCTTGCACTATTCTTTTGCTACACTTTTTTCCTATTCTTCTACTGTTCTTTGACCATACAGAGAATAGTCTGTGGCTGCAGGGAGTGATTAGACCTGGAGCTGGAAGAGGCTCTAACCAAGGGTCACCCCGTACATAGGGAGGAACCAAACTTCAGCTTCCACCTTCCTCCACTACAGAAACTTGGAAATACAGGCAAGAAAGATTCCAGGTCCTTCCCAGGCTGCCAGCTGAGCGAGCAGGGCAAAGGATTTTCTCTTTCTTTTCTCCCTTTTCCCCTGGCTGCCACATCCCTGGTGAGCAGAGCCACTTCCCAGGGCAGCCAGAGAGCACCTCCGGCACAAAGGGAGAGTGAGACAAACAGAATCATCCACCGTTCCCAAAAGTGCCTTTTGATAAACCCTCAGTGTTGCCATTCCCAGCTCCACTTGGCCAGGGAAGAGTGAGAGCTTTGTCCAAGGGGCCTGGCTCCTGCAGCTCCCAGCCTGCTCCTTGGAAGAAGCAGTTTGCGTGAAATGGCGTTTTCAGCAAAAATGTTTTGTGGGGCATTTTGGGGCTGGCTGGCAGATTTCAGCCAACAGAACAGGTTGATACAAAGCCCTGCAAGGAGAAACCCTCCAGAGTTGGATGGCTTCGATCCCACTCTTCAAACCATCTTTTCCAATGACTGGGAGAGCTGTCAACCCTGTGGTTTCTCCAAATCCAGCCTCAGAAGGGAAGGCAGAGATGGTCCAGGTCCTTGCCTCACTCACACAGGTTGGAAATCTTGCAGGCTGCTGTCATTGTCCCAGTCAGCAGAGTCAGGGGATGGTTTGGGTTGTGAGGGGACATAAAGCTCACCTTGTCCCACCCCTTGCCATGGGCAGGGACACCTTCCACTATCCCAGGTTTCTCCAAGCCCAAATGTCCAACCCGATCTTCAACACCTCCAGGGATGGGGCAGCCATAGTTTCTCTGGGCAGCCTGTTCCAGGGTTTCACCATCCTCACAGTCAAGAATTCCTTCCCAATATCCTAACCTTACCCTCTGGCAGTGGGAAGCCGTTCCCGTTGTCCTGTCCCTTCAGGCCCTCCCTGTACAAAGTCCAGAGCCCATTTAGGCCCTGGAAGGGGGTCTGAGGTCTCTCCAGAGCCTTCTCTTCTCAAAGCTGAACACCCCCAAACCTCCCTGTCTGTCTCCAGAGCAGAGGAGTGTCGCTGTGGGACACACAAGGACACACACGGACACTTTCTCTTGAGAAGGCTGAAAACTATTTATTAAAACATCTGATTCCACATTTATAGTATTTCTACACAGACCAGGGACAGGAGAAGAAGGCTGACACCTCTCCCATCCCGTTGGTCAAGACAACTGTCCATCAGTTATTTTCCACACCAAGACAAAGTATGAAAAACAACCTTGTCTTATCAAAACAGACTTTTGATAAAGACACCGTGTGCATGAGAAAGAAACTAGGAGCAGTGAAAACCAGCAAGTTAGAAAGTGCCTCAGAAAAACCCGAGGCATCAGGGCGACACAGGAGCTAAACAGGACAGGAGTCGGAAATAAAGCACTGTTGGGGCTTTGCTTTTGATTTTTCCAGAAATACTATGGAAAAACAGTATGAAAAACAACCTCATCTTATCAAAACAGACTTTTGATAAAGACACCATGTGTGTGAGAAAGAAGCCAGGAACAGTGAAAACCAGCAAGTTAAAAAGTGCCTCAGAAAACCCTGAGGCATCAGGGCGGCAGAGCACCCCAGGTCTGGGGCTGCAGCTGTCGGGAGAACCCGTCCCAGACGTGCCCAGACGGGAGCTAAACAGGAGCTAAACAGGACAGGAGTTGGAAATAAAGCGCTGTTGGGGGCGTTTGCTTTTGATTTTTCCAGAAATACTACGGCAGGAAGTCCCCGACGGGGCGGGACGTGTGCCGGCTGCGCAAGGCCTACTACAACGCGCGGCACGAGGCCTCGGCCCAGATCGACGAGATCGTGGGGGAGACGGCGAGCGAGGCCGACAGCAGCGAGACCTCGGTGTGCGACAAGGACAACGGGCACGAGAAGGACGAGGACGTCATCCGCTGCATCTGCGGCCTCTACAAGGACGAGGGGCTCATGATCCAGTGTGAGAAGTGCATGGTGAGTGTGGGAAACCAGGGCTTGTCTCTGACTGCCCTGGAGGCTCAGGGACCCTGGGCAGGGGTCTCAGAAATCTTGGAACACAGCCCAGAACACCTGTGGTTTGGATTTTAGCCCATGGGAACGATTGCCAACCTTAAAAGAAGAATTACAGGTCACAAGAGTTTAAATAGAGTAGTAATAAGTTTGTCACAGGGTGTAAAAGTAGTTTTTGGGTTTTGGTACAGGAGAGTAGGTATTGCTAAGACGGAGGAACCTCGTGGCTTTTTGGTTTCTTCCTTCTTCTTCTTCTTCTCTCCATCTTTTCAGTGACGAGAAAATAACTGATTGGTTTAGAGTAGCAACTGACTGTCTAATTCAGAGAATAAGTATTGGAGACAATCAGTAAATAATCTGTAGGTAACTTTTAGTATAAAAGATAAACACCGCCTCTGAGGGGGGAGAAGGCCTTCGACTGTCCTGCTGGAAGGAGCTCAGCAGGTCAGAAAGAAAATGTTTTAGATAAGACCGAATAAACAACCTTGAGAACGAGACCTGAAGAGTTTTTGCTCTTTTCTTCCGTATCGGGCTTGGAAAAGGACTTTGCTATCTTGGGGAATTTCTGCAAAATAGCAGAGAACCTGAGAGTTGTGGGAGTCTCTGCTGGACTTGCAGTTTTTCCAGGACTTGCAGGATACAGACTGGTGAAGGTGGGTCTCTGGAGGACAGGATGGTGAATGTTCTTCACTCCTCTGGGAAATGGAGGAGGGGGTTCTCTGCTGCCCTGGGTGGAAAATGCAGGAGGTGGGGGGAAGCCCTGTCTTGAGGGATGAAGATGGAGTGTCCAGCATCTCCTGGCAGATGAAGTTGGGGTCTCTTCTACCCTGGAGTATGGAGGTGGGAGCCTCCACTGAACTGAGGGTGAAGGGATGATGCAGGTGAGGGCATCTACTGTCCTGGTCGATAAAGATAAGGGGTCTCCTCTGCCCTGGGTGATTGATGATGGATTTTTTTGGCTCCTGGGAGATGATGGTGGAGGTCTCTACTGCTTTAAGGGATGAAGGCAGGGGTCTATGCTGCTGTGGGGATGAAGATGAGGATCTGTCTCCCTTGTCCTGGCAGAAGATGGCAGGAATCTATGCTGTCCTGGGGGAAGAAGAAGGTGGTCTTTGATGTCCTGGGAGATGAAGACAGGGCTAAACACACAGCTGAGCTTAACTGGGATGTGGGGGTGTTTAACTGGAGCAGGTGGGTGTTTAACTGGAGTGTGTGGGCGCAGGCCAGTGCCATGAGACAGCAGCTTCTGGGTTTTCAGGCTGTTTCATCGCACTCAAGACACAGCCAGGATGGGCCCATGCCCTGTCCTAGACCTCAGTGAGCCCTGCCAGGTTGCAGGAGGCCTCACCCTCATCCTTCAGAAAAGCTGTGACCTTTGCCTTGATCCACCAAGACACCTTCATCTTACAGGACAGCAAAAACTCTCACCCTCAGTTGTCCAAGACTGTAAAGACTCCTACCTCCATGTGCCAGCACAAGGGAAACCTTCACCCTAGGGCAGCAGAGACCCCTGTCTCCATCCCCCAGGACAGCACAGATCCCAGCCTTGTTTGTCCAAGACTGGGCAGACCTGTGCTTCCTGGTGAATGGAATGAGCAGGATGTGTCTTTATAAACTGTGAGCCTGCTGGTAGATAAAGCCAGACACTGATAGGTGAAAGAAATGGGTGGAACCATAAATTCCAAAGGAATTCCACTAATTGACACAGACTGTTGCTCACCCAAGGGTGTGCTAAATTCCCGGAGTTAAAGAAAAAGAACAGAGATACAAAGAAAAAGGGAGTCTGTATTAGGCTATTCAGGAAGTCTCAAGTAACTCTCAGTAACTCTCAAGTATGTCAGCCAATGAGGAAAGAGAGAGGGAAATGTGGCCGGGAAAAACAGGGTAAAAAAGAGGCTTCATGCCCCGTGGCCTCTCCCTTTGTTCAAATATAGTTACAGGACTCATCTGTCTCATTTTTGGACATAAACCTCTGACATTGTGTGATAATTTTCCTGACATAGGACAGAAGGGAACCCTACCTGCATCATCCCATGCAGCACCTTCAGCCTCAGTTGAGTGGAGACCCCTGCCTCAATCCTCCAGGGTAGCAGAGACCAGCACCTCAATTGTCCCAAGACTGCTGAGAGCTCCACCTTCAGCTTCCAGAACCAGGGAGGCCCTTGTGTTCTTTCCCCAAGACAGCAGATTGCCCTGCATTTTCCACCCAGGGCAGCAGAGCTCTAATTCTGCCAGCTGCTGTCTCCACACCCCAAATGTAGCTGACCCAGCACTTCCAACATCTTTCCAACCTTTCTCCACCTACCCTGTTCAATGCTCGCACCTTCTTATACTCCATCTTCAACTGCTCCAGGTGCTCCAGTTGCCTCTGGGCACTCTGATTCTGCTCCTCAGCCCTCAGGGCCTGCTCTGCAGTCTTCTGCTCTGCCTGGTGTATGACCTCCTGCCTTGGTCTGGGAGTACGAGAGCCAAAAAGTTCCTTCTGTCTCCATCCTGATCCCGAGAGCAGAAATAATGGCATGGACAGGGATGAGGTAGGTGGGAAAGGGGAAAGGCTGGATGCCTCCATGGAGAAGAGGGAGGCTTTGGCACTGAGGAGCAGCTGCAGGGACAAGAGGAGTCTCTGGCCTCCGAGCCAGACTGGGACAGAGGGAGCAGGGAGGAGAAGGGAAGGAGAGGAAGAGCCTGGAAGTAGCAAGGAATTTGTGAGGCTCAGACAGGTGCCAGGTGACAGCAGGGAGCACTGGCCTTATCATGTTCAGTTCCCTCAGCTCTTTTTGCCTGCTCCATGCTCATACACCTCTCCCACTGCAGCAGCTTCTGCTTCCACTCCTGCTGCTCTTCCTCTGCTTGTTCCACTGCCCTATCTGCTCCTGCAGTGCTCTGTGCTCTGGGCCTGGCTCAGGGTCTCCTGCAGACAGGGAGTGCTGCTGAATTCTGTGCACCCTCTTGAGGGCTTGCCGGGACCATGCTTTGTGTGCCCACATTCCTGGCAAGATGGTCAAATTCTGGATCCTCTCCAGGGACTCACTGGGGCCAAATTCAGGATCTCCTCCTGGGACTCTCTGGGGTCAAGCTCCAGAGCCCCACACCCCTCCACAGACAGGGGCATGAAAAGCTCCTTCATCCATGGCATGGACATGGGCTCTCCTTCCCACCCCCCTGATCAGACACATCATTCTCTTGGAAGGGTGGGAGTGCTCCATCCAGCCAGTGTGGTATTGCTGGATACAGCTCTAGAGGGATTCCTGGATACAACCAGCATGAAATTCCTTTCCTGCCCATGAACCTGGCAATCCCAGGGATTCTGTCCAGCCCTCCCTGAGAAATGGACCACAGAAGCCCCGAGCCTCACAGCCTCCTCTGCATCCCAAAGTGTGGCCCAGAGAGGGGAGATGTTGGTGGTCCCTGAGCAGAGCTCTGGGAATGTCCCAGCATGCAAAGCTTTCATCCACTGGGAGCCTCCTGAGCCCTGACAGGGCATGGGAAAAGGGGGAGCAGCAGGGGAGATGACTATGAAAGCAGCATCCTGTCCCTACACTCCTCCTGGGTTAGGGCCAGAGGTGCTTCCTTGATCCATTTGTAATTCTTTTTCCCAAGTATAAGATAGGCTGGTGGCTTCTTCTCGGGAATGCTAGGGGGCACTGGAAGAGAGGTCCGTGGCACAGGGGTCTGACAGCTCCGTCTTGCCTGAGCTGCCCGAGCTGCCCATCTGGCCACCAAGTTAACCCAGAGCAATGCAGAAAGTGTTAGGGCAGCTGTGGCTCTCCCATTTTGGAGGGAGGCAGGAATGGAAAGTGGGGTGAAAGTGGCACCTGGCTGGGATGTAGGGGGTCAGGATGCCCAGAGTATGGCCAGGGCCTCCTGTAACACCACAGAATTTGTCAGCCTCACATTAAAAATGCTGGAAGATTTCAGCACAGTCTGACTCTCCCTCCCAGCTTTCATTTGGGAAAGATTTTCCCCCTTTTCCAGCAGGCATGCTGATCAATGTTGTCTCCCCAGTCAGCTTTGTTGTACTGGGTCAAAAACTCTGCTCTGTGCAGATTTTTGGGAGCAGCAGCCTGTTCCTGAAGGAGTGACCCCATGGAAGAGACCCCGGCAGGAGCAGTTCCTGAAGGACTACTCCCATAAAAGGAAGGGAAGGGACCTAGGCAGGAGCAGCCTATTCCAGAATGCCTGACCACGTGGAAGGGGCCCCCCTGAAGCAGTTTGTGCAGAACTGCAGCTTGTGGGAACAATTTATGTTGGGAAAGTTGATTGAAGACTGTCTCCTGTAGGAAGGACCCCATGCCGGAGCAGGACAGGAGTTTGTGGAGTCCTGCCCTCTGAGAAGGAAGAAATGGCAGAGACAACGAGTGAGTGTGACCATGTCCTGGGTTGACCAACTGCCTGCAACCCCCATCTGCCTCTCCCCCTGTGCCACTGCTGGGAGGAAGGAGAGAAAATTAAGAGTGAGCTTAAGCCCAGCAGGAAGAGAAGGCTGGGGAGAAGGTGTTTTGAGATTTGGGTTTACTTCTGTGAAAAATGAAGTTCACCTTTTTGGTAGGATTTAAAAGGTTTAATAAAAGACAATAAGGACAAGGCAATAAAGCAAAATACACGGCCGGGGTGTCTCTGGCCAAGAGGCAAGAGCACATCTCCTGTTTTAGAGACACCCCCCTCCTCTTACATACGTATATTTAAACTTTTCTAAGAACATATTTCCATGTTTCTGTGAGCTGCTTTGCATGACCACTCCTTGTAGAGCTTGCGTGTTTCTGGGCTGTGGTTTTAATTAATTCTTCTTCTCAGTCTTAATTTGGGCCTTGGTCTATAATTTCTACAGATGGTCAGTGCTGGAGCTGGTCTATCAGTAGCAGATGTCTTCATGTCAGCAGCAGGGGTCTTCACTGGGTGCTATCCCGAGCAGGCCACTCACTACAAAGACACTTTATCAACTTACTTTAGTCCTAAAGAAAAACTATGTCTTTAAAACTATTTCAACACCACACATATAGTATTCACCCTATATGGGTGCAAAAAGAAAGAAAGAAGAAAAAGAAAAACAACCATACTATAATACGGATTTATAACAACCTTATATGTACAACACTCATCTTAATAGTTGTGAAAAGCCAACTTTATAATATGTGTTTCTAACACTTCTCAGTATTCTGCTTTGATTTGATTGGTTACAAATTAAATTAATTTTCCCCAAGTCCAATCTGTCTTCCCCGTGCTGGTAATTGGTGTGTGATCCTTCCCTGTCCTTATCTCGACCCATAAACCTTTTGCTGTATTTTCTTCTGTAACCCTTTGCAGCTGAGGAGGGGGAGGGATAGAATGACTATGGTACCTGACATCCAGCCAGCATCAACCCACCACAAATGCCAACAGAGCTAGGTCTGAAAAAGCACAGGCACACATCAACTTGGCACTCAAGACATGTTTGGAACTTCACATGCCAAAATCAAGCTGTGACTAGGAGCAGGAGACAGAGAATCAAAGAATATACTGAGCTGGAAGAGACCATTGGGTCCAACTCCTAGCCGTGCACAGAACATCCCAAAAAATGCCACCCTATGCCTGAGAGCCTTGTCCAAAAGTTCCTTGAGATCTGGCAGCCTTGAGGCCATGACCAAACCCTGGGGAGCCTGTTCAGTACCTGACCACCCTCTGGGGGAAGAATCTTTTCCTGATGTCCAACCTGAACCCCTCCTGACTCAGGTCCAGCTGTTGTCCTGAGTCCTGTCACTGGTCACAAGAGTCAGAGATCAGTACCTTCCCCTCCACTTGCCTTTGTGAAGAAGCTGCAGATGCTGATGACCCTCCCCTCACTCTCCTTTTCTCCAAGCTGAAGAAACCAAGTGACCTCAGTCCTCATAAGGCTTCCCCTTAAGGCTTTTCACCATATTAATGTCCCTCCTTCAGACACTGCCCAAT
>JAWWMU010000092.1:3561153-3613698 GCA_035048155.1 Cinnycerthia olivascens | reverse complement strand
CATGTCCTACCTGTGTTAGAGCTCTGCCCTGGGCATGTCCTACCTGTGTTAGAGCTCTGCCCTGGCCATGTCCTACCTGTGTTAGAGCTCTGCCCTGGCCATGTCCTACCTGTGTTAGAGCTCTGCTCTGGCCATGTCCTACCTGTGTTAGAGCTCTGCCCTGGCCATATCTCACCTGTGTTAGAGCTCTGCCCTGGCCATGTCTTACCTGTGTTGTATGCTGTGGGCATGGCCGAGAAGGGTAGCCCCTGTGTCAGCAAACTTGGAGTCGCCACGGAAACAACTGGTGTGGTCAGAGAGTGAGTTGCTTGAGAGACACCCAACCGCTGTGTGTTTTGCTGCGGGAGCAAACAGGGAGGGAGTTAAAGCCTGGATGGTTGCAGTTGGTCATTTCCATGGGTTGTGCCCCCCCCAGTCCCTCTGGGCATGCACCGGGGCTGAGTATGGAGACTGTGGGACAAGCAGGACTGATCCTCTGGCCATTCCACACTGCAAAAAAGCAAAGTACAAACCACACCAGCTACTACTGATACTCTGGACTTTGTGACACTCATCTGCAGGCCATGGCCTTGGGTCCCCTTCCTGCCCAGGGCTGGGCTTCACCCTCCAACACCAGCCAGTCCCTGTGTGCATGGAGAGGGAATATCAGCAGGATGCCTCAGACAATTCCTCACTGCCTTCCAGAGGTTGCATGTGAGGCTTGCTGAGCTTCCAAGGAGTGACAAAGGGACCATAGCAAACCAAGACCAGCTGAGGCAACACAGGGCTGACATCTCCTCCCTGCAGCTCTAGTGGCCAAGAACAAGCCCCTGCCTCAAGGGAAGCTGAGGATGCTAAGCATTGGCCTCAGGATTTTAAAGGGACTCTGGCATCCCTAAACTCGAAGTCCAGTGCCCAGCAACCTGCTGGCTCAGTGCCCTCACAAGGTTCTGGTGACTCAGATATTAGCAGGCCCACTGTGGAAAAATTCTGCCCTTGGACCACTGCACACCAACCTTCCCCCATGGTTTTCCAGGCAGTTACGTGGGTGGATCTATAGGACAGATTCAGCCCTGTTTACAAGGCAGATAATCTAGGCTGTCTCTGCTGATCTGATATAAATCAGACTCAAGAGGCTTGACTCTAATCCGAAGCACCCCAGCACACGTCACCCTGTGAACACTGGGGCAGCGCCCAGCTTAAATCACGCCTGGCACGAGGCTGGCAGGGACACAGTGAGCAGACTTCCTGCGGAATTGAGCACTCCCAGGGCCTTGCAGGGCTGGGCATAGACTCTGCAATGCTTCCCCATGGCCAAGGAGATTCTCCTGGGACAAGACTGGAGGCTAAAACCCTGCCCTGGCCACCTCCAGAAGGTAACAGCACCTGGCTGAGCAGGATTTGCTCACCCTGTGCCCACACACTGCCCAGCCTGCAGGTCCCTCCCGTGGCCTGGGGAAAGTGATTACCAGAGCTCTAATTGCTAAAGCTGTGGGGTGCTGGAGGAGAGGGTGTTCCTGGCACACATCCTGCTGCCAGCCACCCTTGGCCATGCCCACTGCTGTGGGTTAAGGACACGGCAAGAAATGTCTTCACAGAAGGCAAGACACAGCCCTGCCCCTGTACTGCCTGTGTGAGACCCTGAGCCAGCTCAGTGGGATGCAGCCCCCACAGCCCCATCCCTTCTGCCCCTCTCTCCAGGGCGCTGAGGCTTTCCTGGGACAGCACAGGCACAGGGACGTGTGTGGCCACGACACGGGGCTGGGCTGGGGGACACCGGCTGGGCAGGATGTGCCAGCCCCAGGAATTCCTTGACACCACAAGGCGAGTGTGGGGATGCCAGCTGGGGTAAGCACTCTGATGTTCACCACAATCCATGCAGGGAGGAGGTGTGCAAGCTGCCTCCCATACCGTGCCACTCACACCCTGTGCCCACAGACAACGCCCCAATTGCCATTCCAGTTGGTAACACACCATGCAGCATGCCCCCAGGGAACAGACCTAGTGAATGGACCCTGCTGCCCCTGGCATGTTGGGAGTGTGGAGAGAAATGGGGGGACGCCTCTCTGAACCCTCTGAGGGAGGAGAGCATGCTCAGAGCTGCAGGAGCAGCGCCGAGGGTGGCAGGGCTGGGGCTGCGGGCAGCGGGGACGCAGCGCAGGGGCCGCTGACTCATCTCGCAGCTGCCTGCAAAGAGGTAGGAGCTGCCATTTGGAGAGAGGATCTGGTGTGTAGGTTGAGCAATATGGAGCGAGAAAATTTGGGGAGAAGGTTAGCAGAGCAGGGGGGTATCTGCACCAGGCAGGAGGGACCTGCAGGGACAACACTCTGCAGTCCCCTTACTGATCCAGAAGTGCCAAGGTCCCTGTTCCACCCTGCCCACATTTTATCATTCTCCACCCCCCTGCTGCCACCTCGGTTGGGGCATGGATGTTTTTCACTTCAGGCAAAAACCCACCAGGTTAATTCAGTCCAACAATTAAAACTGCAAATGCTCCCCCAGTGGATTTTAACCTAATGCTGCTTCAGTGTGTAGCCAGGGAGTGCCCTGGGCAGTGGGATCAGGAAGGAACAGATGGGGAGGTGGGGATTGACTGGTCTCCCTCCACACATGGGGAAATGGAGGCATGGAGATGCTGGAAGTGGGCCACTAAACAAGAAGGGTTTGGGACACGAAGAGCAGCATGTCATGTCTGCCAAAGCTCTGGCCCATCCTTGCCCTGGCCAAGAGTGTCTCCCTGCAGGCTGCCAGAGGGATTGGCTTTCTCCTGTGTTTTTGGAGAGCTTTTCCCTGGATGCGTGACCTGCATCCCGCAGCAGCTCTTGCCCTTCCCTTGCTGTGCTGACCTGTCGCCCATCTGCCCTGCACCAGAATAGCAACGGAGCAGAGTGAATCCTTGCCACAAACAAGGTGGCATTCACTTTGCTGGCAGGGAGAGGAAAAAAAAAGCCATAAAAATAACACAGAAAACTGCCCCATGCACAAGGGAGGTTTACAGAGTGCACTAGCCAGCCAGTGGATTTACACAGGCTTTAAATAATATCTTTAATATGGGAAGAGCCTGATTTACTCCCTGTCTCTCATGTGCTGGCAATGGGCCAGGTCTTCCTGTGCTGTAGCTGTGGTGGCTTCAGGGAAGCCTCATGGGCAGGTCCAGGGCAGTGGCAGTGCCCAGCCCAGCTCCACAGACTCCCAAAGGGATCCTGCCTGACCTTCCCAGTGGGACCGACACAGGAATTTTGGCCTTGGTGGAGAAAGAGAAAATTTGCAGCTCATGTCAGCTCCTTCTTTTCCGTAGGGAACCTCATTTGCCTAAAAGTGTGTTTTTCTTGGGATTTATTTTCTGCAGCGGGATTGCATGTAACACTGGTGCCCACATCCCACCGCATTCCCAACACAGGGAGCCAGTGTCCACCCCCTCTGTGTGCCCCATGCCTCGCCAAGCCAGGGCAGGACCAAGGGGACGAGCAGCCCATGTCCTACCACACCGCCATGCGCGCTCAGCAGGGAACTCACCAGAGCCAGGTGATCCTCGGTCTGTCCGTGGGAGAACAGGGAGAGAACCGAGAGGCACCATTAACGCAAGCACTCCACCCCCACCACGACCGTGCCTGCTGGCACCACACCCTTGCCCCCACGGGGCACACACAGGTTAGAGTGGTGCCTGGTGCAGGGTTTGCACCATCCAGGATGGTGCAGGCAGGAATCCAAACCTTCCTTCTTGGATCTCCCCTCCAGCACGGCCCCAGCCAGCTCCCACCACTACAGCACCGAATTCCCCAGCAGCCTGCCTGCTGGCAGGGGACCCCCTCCCAGCCCAGCTGGTGTCTCAGCAGACCTGTGGGCACTCACCAGGTGATGCATGAGCCCCTTCCCGCTCTGCGAGGTGATCACGCGCAGGTCTGGCTTGCGGCTGTTGGCAGCGAGCTGCGTGCCGTGCGAGGGCGGCGGCGGGGACTTGGCCGGGATGATCTTGCCCAGGCTGCTGCCATTGGACACGGGAAGGAGACCTGGAGAGGCTCTGGCACTCACGTAGCCATTTCCTGCAGGAATATGGGTGACAGAGAGGAAGGAGGTGAAGGCATTGTGACGGTTGGATGCATGGCAGTGGTGAACACATGGTGATGAATACACGGTGATAGTGAACACAGGGCAATGAATACATGGTGATGGTGAATGCACAGTTGTGGTAAACATATGCATAGTGAGTGGTGCTGCAGGGGGGCTCTGTGAGTGCTACATGAGCACTGCTCCTTGTGGGAGAGCAGCACCGCATCCCTCCAGACTCCCTAAAATCCTCCTGCACCCCAGCAGGCTCACCCTGTGGGGTGAAGCCAGGACAGGCAGTAGCCCCAAGCCCACAGCGCTCAGGGCAGCTCCTCAACCTGCAGGGACTCCCCTTTGTTCCTGCAATTACACCCAGCAAATGTCAGAGCCTGATCTGCAGCTAGGCTCTTTCCGTGCTTTGGCCAGGCACCACAGCCTGCCAGCACGGGTAATTACTGGCACATTCACTTTTAAGGTCTCTTTATGGTACTGGGGCAGTGAAAAGGGGCTGTGGTAGAGTGAGGACTCAGTTCACTGCTCCCACTGCCCCTTTGAAGATCTAAGGTTCCCTCCTTCTCCTCCTCCTGCTGCCCCACTTAAGGATTTTATGTGCAAGGAGAGGGGAAAAAAAAGAAGAAAGGAAAGGAAGAAAAAAATAAAAAGGAAAAGATTTGATGAACATCAGGAAAGGAATAAATTGGATCAGATTACTGTTCTGATGAGGGTTGGTTTTTTTTCATGAATAGGCCCCAAAGATAGAAAGGCGTTCAGCAATCACCAGGATTCAGCCCTCATATTCATTGCACGTTAGACCGGGAAAAATAGGTCGCTGATTGCATTATTAATCACATCTACCATTGCGCTGCATCTGCATTTCAGCAGGCGGCTGGTGGCAGTGACGCCGCAGCGTGTGGGGGCCCAGCCCAGCCACTGCCTCCCCGGAGCTGTCCCAGGCTGGACACAGGGGGGGACGGGCTGAGCCAGGCTCAGGGGGTGGCCACAATCCCTGGGAGCCGCAGCTCTGATCCCACAGAGATCAGAGGCTGCCCCAGTGCGTGCCTGGGAGCTGCCATCATGGACCCATCGTGGCCAGGCTGCTGCAGGCTGGCAACTGTGGTATCCATGTCCCTGATGGAGGGAGAGGACCAGCCCTCCTGTCCCCAGGAAGGTGTCCTCCCAGTCCCAAATCACCATGAGCAGCCATGCCTAAGGCGTGTGCCTGGTGCATCAGGCCCTGGCACCTCTGTGCACCGTGAGCTGCTGGAATCCTGCTCACAAGGCCATTAGCTTTTAGATTTATTAACAACAAAAGTGCAGAAATTCCTCAGGTGACCTTGGTTACCCACAGTGCTGGTGGCCATGGAAAAGCAAAAAGAAATGTTAAACCCTTTGATATTCTCCTTCCCAAGGCACCACCTGCATGGATGCACACGGGGCTCTCATGGAGACTCCCTGTATGAGGCACACCATGTCACCTGCACATCACCTGGGGTATGGATTGGGGTGGCTCCCTGTGCTGGAGAGGAGCTGGTTTGGGTTCCAGTGCTGCCACTCACCCCCAAAGATGGGTGGCCTTGGGCTGTCATTGCTGCTGTCATTGCCATGTCCACCTAGCATGGATCCAGCCAGCCCTGTGAGCCAGAGAGAGAAGGGCTATACTCCCACCAGGACTTCCCAACCAAGGGCCCCCCCACCAAAAAACAGTCAGAAAGAGGAGCACTCTGGCCTGCCTTTGCACCACCCTGGTGTGAATTTGAGCGGGGACAGTCAGGGCCCAGAATCCCCCCATGGGCCAGGCAGGGTGGACTGGGTGCTGCATCCTGAGGGTGGCACACGCCATGGAGTGTGGGCAGGATGCAGGGATACAGCGACATTGCTGCAGGATCCGGCCAGAGGCACCCGCAGCTGATGACTCAGAAGCAGCAGGTGATCACTCAGTGCTGCAGAGACTGCAAGGGAGGAGAAGGAGGAGGAGGAGGAGGAGGAGGAGGAAGAGATGTACCAGGTATTTGAAAACTGCAAGTGCAGTGCCAGTGCCAGAGCCAGGGCTGTCCCCTCATGCAGCCACGAGGGGAGCCCCAGGGAGGGTGGGAGGTTGGGGACAGCAGGGGTCCGGGGCTGGCCACAGCCAGGCTGTCCCTGCTCCTCACACTCATTTCCTGCAGTGGCAGCAGGAATGCAGGGAATGCTTGGGTGACGTCAATGCTGACATTCAGGGGCCCTGCCAAGCTCTGCACCCGCCATGGCTGTTCCTGACAGCTGACATGGGGGAGGCTGGAAGGGAATGGGACTGCAGAGGTGCCTGGGGGCCACGGCACGATGGCCCCTTCCCTCTGCCCTCAAGGATCAGCAAAGCTCCACACTGGGTGCTGTGAGAACCCAGGGAGACACTGCCCCACAAACCACCCTGGCAGGTTTTGCTCTATGAAGAAATCCCTCTGGCACTGGCATGGCTGCTGCCCAGCACAGGGAAATGGCTATTCCTGGCAGCAGCCAGAGTCCAGGGAACGGGGTGGGGTGGCCACAGTGCTGCAGAACCACAACTGGACCAATCCCACCCGAAAACTAGCGGGACCTGGCTCCAGTTTGGTTTTAATTTGGGGCAATGTGGAATTCCACACTCCTCCTCCGTGCTGTAGGCTAGACACCCACTGCAAAAAGGCCCAGAAGGGGCGAGGGGTCAGGCTCCTGGAGCAAGGCTGCCTTTGCCCTGGGACGGACAGCATCTACCCTGCCAAGTCTGGGATCACTGCCAAGCCCAGTGCCGACAGCAGCAGCTGCTTCCCAGCAGGACCCAGGACCATCGCTGGTTTTTGGGCTGTGCCTACACTACCAGTGGCCCAACATCCTCAGCCTGCAGACAGCAGAGGCAGATGTGGGGATGGAGATATTGTTAGTACTTTTTTATAGCTGAAGAGCTGAGCTATGAGGCCTGAGCCTCATTAGCACTGAGGCTCTCACAGTGGAAAAGGCCCTTAATGAGCTTTCCTTCCTTGCAGTAAAGTTCCTTTATAGGACCTAAGCACAAGGAGGAACTGGGTGTTAATTGATCACCCGAGGATGGTGGAGAATTGGCTGCAGCATCAGGAGCTAAACCCAGAGCTACCCAAATCCTGGTCTTCAGGGATCACCTCCCCAATCTGCAGCTCTCCCTGAGATCCTGGGTAGATGGAGACTCCTTGGTCACTGAGGTCTCCAATGAAACAAAGGCACTGGCCTGGAGCTCCACATGCCAACCCCTCCCACTGCCAAGAGCAGCAAAATCTTCCCCAGTGCTTCCCTATGGACCAGCAGGGCCCAACAGCAAAGTAAAATCCTATGGAACCTGTGGGGAAACCAAGGGCAGGAGTGTCACATGAAGCCAGGGGCACGGGGCTGAAAGGCTCCTTACTTACCCACGGGGCTGGGGCAGGCTCCATTTGTGTTGTTCAGATCTCCCCCAAGCATTGCCCCTGCAAAGCAAGCAGAGAGATGGGATCACCATCAATGTACAAACAGGGTGAGCATCCCTGCTTTTGGGGGACAGGAAGGCAGAGAGCACAGGGGAGGAAGGCAGAGGAAAAAAATTGGGACTGCCTTCCTGGGGAGAAAGTCCTGGGCAAAACGAGCAGCATTCCTGGTGGTCAGGTTGGGAAACGTTATCCAGGCAGATCCGTTTCCTTTGGGAAGGAGCCAGGTGCACAGGAGCCTCTTCCAAAGGAGGCAGCTTGGAAAACACTGCAGCTATTTTATTCCAAGCCCCCCTTTGGGGGACACGGGGCTGACGCTGCTGGGGGAGAGAGAGCCCCAGCAGCATGACGGGAAACACAATCCCCCCTGCAATGTTCACACCGAATGGAAACCATCCCACACTGCCAGGATGCCACAGCGATCCAGACTCCATGGTCCCAACACGTGCAGCAAAGCGCCGACACTCCCCATCAGGCTAGGAAAAACTACATCTTTTTATTCCCAAAAACCAGAACGTTTTGCCTTGCCTGGAAGAAGGCTTGATATTTTTTCTGTCTTGTTATGAAGTTATTTCTGAAAGCCACCTATTCCCCAGCTGGGGCTGCCTGACCACGCCGCGGGCAGCGATTGCAGCCAGCAGCCGGCACGGAGGCTCCGGAGCTGCGACCGCAGTCAACCCGGAGCCCTGGGCTAGAGAATGAGGGGCTTTTGATGCCAAACCCCCCCTCTAACCACTGCCCAGCCCTTCACAACCCAGATGGGGAAACCTGAGACACAAACCTTTATCCAGCCCGTGGCTCTCAGCTTTGGGCTTGCAGCAAGCCCCTGAAAGCTGGAGGAGGGTGGGAGGGCCGAGTTGCTGCCCTGCAGGAAAGCACAGTTGCTCCCCATATGGGAGCAGGATTGGGAATGGCAGTGGTCCCAAAAATTGTAAAACCTAAGAAAGGGTGAAGTGACCCACTGAATGTGGCAAATGTGACACCACTCTCCTCAAGGGATGGGGATACAAAGCCAGAGGTCTCTGTGCCTCCTAAGTCCCACAGAAGGGACTCCACCAGGAATTCGTGGCTGTGTCTTGCTGTGGGATCCCACTTGCACCCCAGGCATTGGTGCCTATGCTGCCAAAGAGGGCTCACCTCCTAGGGTGAGTGATGCCAACCCTGCCCCTAGCCCTGTACACTCCCCCTTGGCTGCTCTTCTCCCACACCATTCTCAAGCCAACAGCATCGGGCACCATCAAGGCACCCACCCAGTGCTTGCTGTGCATTTGCTTTGGAAACAACATAACCAGCTCTGGTGCAATGCTAAAAAATATTTAGGGAAAAAAAGGAGTTTTTCTAACATGCAAGGCCCTGGCTCCAATAAACAGGATTTCTTCCGTGTCCCAGGCAGCGAGTGAATGAGACACAGATGGCTGGACTTGGAACACCTCTACGCTCACAACCGCAAAATGATCCCCCTCAAATGAGCAGTAAGCGAGCTGGAAATGGCAAGCCCCCAGAGGGGTCTGCTTTACCAGGAAGCCTCTTCTGTTCTCAGCTGAGGGGCCTACGAGAGGGCAGGAGATCCCTGCAGCTGGAGTGATGGCTCCCTGTGTCCGAGGAGGGCTCTGCCACCCTGACTGGAGTGGGATGCTGCTCCCTGGGACCAGTCCTAGAGCAGAATGACCCCTGTCCTGCAGGTGTGGGGCCTCATCCTGATACCTGAGTACTTCGAGGCACCTTGGAGACTCTGTGGTGACAGCAGCGAGCAAACAAGCTGTCTCTGAACCATGGCTCCTGCTGTATCCCAGCCAGGTCATTCCTCCTGCTCACTCTGACCCCACCATACGACCTGTTTCTGGAGGTACCTCCTAGCCCTTCTCTCCAAATCCATTCCTTTTGCAAAGCTCCCTGGAGTTTTCAAAGCCCCAGGGGCCACAGCTGAGGGCCCAGACATCTGGGGGGGGTCACTGGCACCAGCTCTGCCATTTGCAGCCTGGACGACTTTTACAGACCATCTGTGACATCCAAAATAGCAGAAACAGACTTTAGGGACATTATTATTATTTATAATAATAAATATATTTATATATATAAATATATAGCCAGGTCGTGGTCACACATCATCCCTGCGCCCCCTGCCACTGCAGGCAATGTGGGTGACAACTCCTCTCCCCCAGCCTGTCCTCTGCTACCCATTGCCAGTCCCTGCTGGAAATGACTGCTCCTCCGATCTGTCAGCAGAGCCACATGAGTAATCGCCCACGGCCAACTGCAACCAGCGTGGCCTGACTCTGAACAGCCCTTTTTAGGCAGCCAGACCCATGTCACCTGAGTGCCACTGGCGAGCAGGATGCCAGCAGCCACCCTCAAGCCCGGTAATGACACCGGGTGACTCATCTTGCACTGCCCAACCTGAAACGGATCCCTGCAGGGATCCATCTCTCAAAGGGACCTAGGTAAGGTGGGGAGGTTGCCCTCAGTTTGGGGCCAAAGCACAAACAGAGCACATCAATGTCTGGCAGGAGGGCAGGAGCACACACCGAGGGGCAACAACCCTTCCAGGATGCTCCTGCCACCCACAGGTGCTGGAATGTTTACCCCTGGACAGGGGATGGAAGCAACAGGGGTGTTCTCTCCCTCAGGGATGTCTCATGCTCAGTGCTGCAAGCCCAGCCAGGCAGACAGGATGAGGAGGTGAGGGTGAAAAGGGGCACAGTGTGGCTCACCTGCACTGGCTGGCCGCTGTGGCAGCCCTGGGGACACCGTGTTCCTCTGCAACGCTGGCTGCTGAGGCGACAGGAGCCGCGGGTCTGTCAGCGAGGAGGTCACCAGGGACTGGGTCACCAGAGAGCTGCCTGGGTTACTGAACTGCAGAGTGTTTTGGTTGGTCACTGGCACCGTCACGGGCATGGCAAAGTTCGGAGCGGGCACTGTGGACTGAACAGAGAGCAGGGGGTAAAGGGGAGCCGGAGCCAAGTTCCTGCAGCACAGCACAGCTGCTGACCAAGGGAAGACAGTCAGGTCTCCTCAAACCTCTACTGCTGACCTGCAGTGCTGTGCTTGAACCCACACTGGCACCCTGGGGAGGATGCACCAGAGCCCAATTCCCCACCAGGGAACACCAGGAAGGGCAATGGGCTATCCTCTGACACACCAGAGCTCTGCAAACAACTGTTTTAGCTTCATTTTCAGGCTGTATTTATTTACTCCCTGTGTTTGCAGGGCAGGCATGAAGGAGAGTCTGGGACCAGCCCAGAGCATGAAGGTGGGTACCAGCCTGGTGGTCTGCCCCCACCAGCACTGACAGCAGCCAAGCTTGGCACTACCCTTCACCCCAGGCAGCATTCTGAGGCTGTTCCCCAGCCAACAGGAAGGCAGCAGTGGATCTCCACTCTGGGCTGGCACTGCTGCTGGTGGCCGAGCACCTGGGAAAAACTCGTTTTGCTCCACAGAGCCCCTGGGTGACTCTGGGATCCACCCTGTCTACTCTGGGAGCTGCTGAGAAGGAGGAGCTGACCCCACAGATGCAGGAGCATTGCTAAAGCCCTATCCTCAGCTGCAGGTTGAGGACCAGCTTCACCTACCAGCATCCCATGGGAGCCAGACCTGTTGTGATTATCCCAGCCGTTTGTCTTATGTCACTGATTTGCTCTTCGTTAACAGGAGCTGGCACCTGCTTAGAGGCTTTAGCAAGGGCTTTGCTAAAGTCCCACTTTAATTTGCTCCAGGATGGAGAGGGAGAGTAGTCCAGCACTGAATGGGACCATCACCGGGCCAAAGGTGGAACCCCACAGGCTGCACCAGCGAGGGAAGAGGACGCCGGGGTCTCCCCACTGCAGCTGGTGCATCTCCCTGCTGCCTTGTAGCCCCTTCTCCTCCAGAAATCTGCTCCTGGATAGGTCCTGCTCCTTTGGTGAGAGAGGGGGATGGGAGGAAGGACAGTGCTCACCCACGCCTCGCTGCCAGGAACTCTTCCCACCTGCCTCCCAAGGGCATCCTGTCTTTCAGAGATATCCTGCGGCTGCAGCCAAGCCACGAGGACAGCAGCTCTGAGCCTGCGCTGTGGCTCTGCTCCTGGAGCTGCCGTTCACAGGGACAGGCTCAGCAATTCCTACACCAGCAGGGAAATCTGGAACACGGAGCCCTCCCTCTGCTCAGCTCGGAAGCTCATCCTGCACGGCAGCAGAATTGGAGGAGGAGGAGGAGGAGGAGGAGGAGGAGGAGGAAGGTTTCTTGGGCGCTGCACGAACCCCGGAGCAGCGTTGTGTAATAAATCACTGCCAACGCGTCTATGTTCGCGCAACGTTCCTGGGGAGGGAGAGGAAGAGCCAAAGCTCCTCCACGCCACAGCATGAGCAACGCCGTGGTAGAGCCATGAGCTGGATCCACCAGCCCAAGAGCTGAGGTTTGCCTTAATCCAGCTCCACCCCACTGCCCCTGCAGACGAGCGTCAGGCTGACGCTGCCTCGGCACCTGGTGCCCCACAACGAGGGACACGGCGGTTTGCACATCGGTCCAAAGTCTGGGGGAGAAGATGCACACATCAGCCAAAACCCACGATTTCTGCTCTCGTTAGAAGTGAGGGCAAACACCAGAGGCAGAAGCCCCAACGAGGCCTTTCGTTAGCTGCCATTAAGCTGCCCCAGCCACCCCGCTGGGTTAGTTCTGGTCACACACAAAATCAACCCAGCGGTTAAAATGGAAAAGCGCCTTCTTCAACCACACACGCTCCGCCTGCACTGCTCAGCCCCTTGCTGCCAGGGAGGTTTAGTGGGGGAGCCACACGCTATGCCCTGATGAGAAGCCACCCAGCTCTTGAATGCCACCTGCTGAAAGGACTTCTGGGCACGGATTGTCCCTTTGGATTGGCATGTCTGTATGGTGGGGGGCCTACCTGGGGCCCTCCCTTTGCAGCAGACACATTCTGATGCTGAGCAGCCCTTGCTCATGAGGGTGCTCTGCACTAAGGACAAAGCTCAGGTGGTTTTTGAGCCTATTTTCCACCAGCAGCAGGGCTTGTGCCAGGTGCAGGGAGGGGGCTGTGCATGTCCTGCTGTGGCTCTACTCCCACCCCACACACCCTGGTACGTGGGAACCTGGACCCCCCAAGTGAAATCAGGGAGGCTGAGGTAGATCCATGTCCTGACAGAACTAATCCTGCCCTGAACCTAATCCTGCCCTGAACCCCTCTTGTGGGGCTGAGCTCATCGTCACAGCAGAGCTGCCAGAGATCATCACCACCTTCACCCCACTTTCCTCGACCTCCTCAGCCCCCCCAGATCTCAGGGCAGCCTCCCCACACTCTCCACCTTGAGATCTAGGGAATGGAAATGCAGATTTTGGGATCCTTTTGAGGCTCCTGGAGCAACATAGCACTGAGTCAGCAAAATAAAACCTGGGGATTTCACAAGGCCCAGTTCTCAAGAAAAGCCAGAATTTTAACTTGAGGGGGCTTGCAAACAACAGAAGGGCAGATTATTTTGGGTGGGGTTTGTGTGTCATTTTTGCTGTGCTGCATCCACCCCTGGAAAAGGCCCCTCCCCCCTGCTCCCGAAGCATTAATTACGGCTGCAGTGACTCAGGGCTAATCCCCTGAAGAGCCGTTGCCTGCATCAATAGTCTCTGCTCCCTTGAACTAACAACTAATTTGAAACGTGTCCCCCTCCTCCTCCCGTCTCCTGACACAAATCCCTTTCAGCACTGTCCTGATGCCACCCCAGTGCAGTGACAGCTCTGGGATCACAGGCTAAAACCTCTCTGGATTTCTGCCTAGGCCATCAGCTGCCCTGAGGGCTTGGTGGATTTGGGGGGAATTAACGTGGAATAGCCCAAACCAGGCCGAACTTTGCAAGGATGTGAGGGGTTGACACCCGCTACCAGCTCACATGAACACTGGGATCTTAACCCAGACAAGAATCTGTTTTTTGGAGGAAAAGAGGGTGAAAAAAGAGGCCCTAATCCAGTACTTGCAGTAGAGGAGAGGAGACAAGCAATATCCTCCTGCACTGCCTGGCCAGAGCCAAGGAGGGTCAGGAACGCCAGACCTAGTAGGAATGATTTTCCCAAGGATGGGAAACAGGAAGTGTCAGGTGCATTCAGGGCTGCAGGGGCTGTTGGCATCGGCTCCCAAGGCATGGCACGACTCTGAAGCAAAGCCATGCAAAATCCACCCCCCCATCACCTGGAGGCACTGGGGAGGGGACCAGGGTGCAGGCCACCAGCTACTCACTGCGAGCCGGTAACTCTGCATCATTTTATCAAACTCCTCATCAATCTTTTTATATTTCTCTTCCGTCTGTGGGGTCAGCGCAAACACTTCATCCCCTTCCGGGCTCTCGCACTCCCTGTGCTTCTTGTTCAGCGCCTGTTACGTGTGGGGGGGACACGGGGGTGTCGGGGAGGGGGCAGGGGACGAGGTTGAGGGGAAGTTGAACAGGAGAGAAACAAAACAGAAAAGAACATATAATGAAGGTTTTCCAGCCACGGGCAGGTACTTACACCGTATCGCTTGAACAGGATATCCAGATCCTCGCTGCCTTTGCGGTATTTATCCTCCATCAAGGGGCTCTGGTCTATGGAGTCGTCGCCGTCGGGCTCTGGGCTGTCACAGCCGTTAAAACCTTTCTTTCTTAACGTCTGAAAACACAACCACAACAGTCTGAGATCGGGGAGTGGAGGTAGGGAACACGGACAGCTCCCCACAAGAATAACCCCTGGCCTGGATGGGCCAGGACTTGCCCCTGTACAAATCAACACCATCACCCCAAGGTGTCGCTGACCTCAATGGGATTAAAAAGTCAGGATGCAGTCCCTGGGTTTTGATGCCAGGGTGTCTCTAATTTAGGAATACAGCATGGGGAGCAACGGAGAGAAACTTCCTTGTTTTCAAAGGTTCTGTTTATACCAGGACTGAATTTGGCACTGCATGAACTCAGGCATCTTCGTCACTCTCAGGTGCCACAACATCACGAAGGGGAAAAATACCTTAAAGCCCTTTGCTGTCCTGCAAAAAACAGGGAAAACCTGCTTACAAACAGCCAGATAGGAAAATAAACCCCAAAATTATAGGCAAATTGTCAAATTTGTTAGAATTTCCTGACAAAACTAGACAAGTGGCATTTGCCAAATGCAAAGGTGCCACAGGAAGAGCATCATATGACAGGGCATGTGGCACGGTGACAGCTGCGAGCCCTGCTGGGGGTGACACGGGGGGTGACGGTGACAACACTGGGCAGCAAGCCCCACGCCAAGACTGGACTCACAAACAGGAAAGGTCCTGGGCACTGCTACATCAAGGTAATGACGTGAGACAACCACTCCTCATTAGGAGGAGCCCGGTGACCACAGGGAATGGTGACACCCCAAAGTCCCTCACTCATATTCAGCAGCCAGTTGAGATCCACTTTGAATCCCTCTATTTTCAACACACCCAAAGCAATTAGGCATTATGACGGAACCAGCACATGCCAACTCTTCTTTTTTTTAGAAGTCAAAGCTACAGAATTTCCTGGAAGTCTGGATCGCTATTCATGCCAAATTGAGCAGGGGAAAAAAAAAAGTCTTGACAATTCTGTCTTCCTAAACAGCAACAAGCATCTCCGTTCTGAGGCCGAAGTATGTCTGGGAGTGGCTCTTCAACTACCTATGAGCTCCAGGAAACACAGGGCTTCTGGGGGAAGTGCTGCTGGAGCGAATCAAACCCAGGATGTCTCCAGAAGGGCTGGGAATGCTGTGGGTGGGATTTGCTCAGCACCACAGGTCGGGCTCAGCGGGCGCTTGTGCCAGGGAGCTACAGCCCAAGCAACGGGCACCACACCCACCTCAGCCTGTTCTCCATACAGCTGAAGCTTTTCACAATATTTCCCACTAAAATTACTCCTTCCTGGGCCTTCCCAGGCACCATTTTCACCCTTGTTACTGGATTCAGTTGTAGAGGGGAAACATCCTTGTTCACATACAGCTCCACAAGAGAAGGACCCAATTCACTCCTGACCATGGTGGCATCTAATAACTATTAACAAATCATCTAATGATTACGAATAATTCTTATACCTAATATCAACATTATATCTAATAATATTTTAAAATTTCCGGTATCTCTTATTCCTGCACTGACTCTCTATAAAGGCAGTGGGAATCAGTTACTGCCATGAATGAGAGATTCCCAGGGCTTTTTCTGTAGTTTCCCGAGGACTTTTCCCTATTATTTTTCTATTTTTGTACATGTCCTTGTTTGTTCTCAGAATGGCCCAAAAGAGGAAGAGGTGCTGCTGATGGGGAAGGAACAGCTTTGCCTTTTTTTTTCTTTTAAACTGCTTTTTGTGGATTTTTTTTTTTTTCCAAACCATTTTGTTTTGCCGATGCAGCCAAAAGACAGAGAGTGGAGCCTTTATCTAAAAAAAAAAAAGTTTTTCCTTTTTCTCTTTCAGAGGCAAAATGGAAAAAGTTGTTCCATGAGCAATGAAGCAATGAAGCCGGGTTTCCTTTGGGCTGGAGAGACTCTCTGGTGTCCAACAGGGGGCTGTGCCCATGTCCACACAATTCCCTTTACAGGGACAGGAGCTGGACCTCTCATCTCTGCCTTCCCACCCCTGGCTGGGAATCAAGAAGATAATCCTCACATCCATGAAAACTCCTTTCCTCCAGCAACAGCTGTTGGCAGGTTCAGAAGCTGTGGAGATGGATCAGCCACCACCATCCCCCAGGTCCCTCAAAGGAGGGAACCACACAATGGGATTTTTCAAGAGGTTTTAGCCAAGCAACAACATTCTTCTTTCCAAAAACCTGCAGCAACACTGCCACCAGGGAGGGTTTTAGGCAGCTCCCAGCACCCTCAGCTCTGCTCGTATTTGACATCCGAACCAAGCGCAAGGACAAGTGAGGGGCTGCCACCACCAGCCACAGCATTTTGCCATTTTTAAGTCCACACGAAATCATCCCAGGGGTTGTTCCCTCAACAAGTTTGTCAAGGAAAGCAGTGAAACAGGGTGGAAGCGGCTCTGCTCACGCAAACCCTGAAACAGCTCACAGCATCGCCCCTTCATCTTCCCAAGGCTTTTATCTGTGGGCCTAACACATTCTGTGTCCCAGTTTTGCCTTGGTCTCTTGGTTGGGTTTGCTCTCCCCTTGTCGAATCAGTCATAAATTCATTGTCTATGAGACCCACAGTTCCTCGCAGGGGTGGGTCCTCAGCAGCTGAGCTGTGAGGGGCAGTAATGGTGCTGCCACCCCTGCTCCTGCAGGAAATGCACCAGCAGCCCCAGGAAACGTCAAGCCAGTTGTGCACAGGGAAAAAAATCCTTCCTGGACACTACAGGCAGCAGCATGAGCTGGGATTGTAAACCTGTGACCCGCTAACAGGGATTGTGACCTTGGGGCTGGGATTGTAACCTGTAACACTGTGAGGGGCTGCTGGAGTTGCAGGGAAGGGGATGGGGACAAGGTCCCGAGCTGGCAGGGCTGAGCACGGGGCTGATCTGCAGCACAGTGGGACGGGAAGCACCGGCGGCAGGGAGTGACCGGGCCGGAGTCACAGCAGGACATGAGCCAAGGCACTGTGGCTTGCAGCAATCTGCTGCTCAACGAGAGGTTTGGGACAACAAAATGCCACTTCCAGCCCATTCGGGCGTTGGCTGCTGGTTCTTTCGGGTCATTTTACCAAAAAAATGTGTGTCTCACATTTTTAGCTTTTTGTCAAGATGATGTAAAATGAAAGCAATTCTGCTGGAGCAGGAATCAAACCCAAAGATTCCTGTTTTCAGGATCTCTGCAAGGGCTTTTAGAAAAGAACTTTCCTTCTCATTCCTCCTCTTTCTTTTTTGCCAGGGAAAAAACAGAAGATGCAAAGAGGTTTTCAGGAAACCTTTCTGTCACTGGGCTGCAGCCAGTGGAACACAACAATTTTTCATATGGAAGAGATTTAAAAGCAATTCCTTTCCAGCAGAAAATTTTCAGAGAAAACCAGGGTGAGAACTTCCCATAGCAAAAACTCACCTTGGCTATTACCTGCCCCTCTCCCTGCCACACTCGGGTCCCCCCATTTTATCAGGGCCCACTGCACATCCTGCTTTTCCAGGCAATATTCTCACTTCCACGATCCCAGCTCACATGGGAGCATTTTTCCAATCCGAAGAGGGTAAGAGAGCAGCAGGAAATGTGGAACACATGAGAGGAAATGATGCTCAACCAGGATGCGGTTGACTTCCCTTAGAGGAGGGAGACTCAACCACTCTGGGCTTTAGGGAAGTCTGGATGAGGATAAGGATGAGAATGAGGATGAAGACATGACACTGGCAGCTGCCTTCGCATTTTACCACCTCCCCAGCATCCTGCAAAATGTCTGATTTAACACATTCTGGGGAATGACAACCCCAGGAAGGAGAATAAGGGGAAAATCAGCCCCTCCAAGACATTCAGCCAAGGAAAGGGCAGAAACAGCTGTGTGACTTTAATTGGCTGTGGAGCATCCTGGTGCTTGGGCAAGCTCTGCTCTGTCCAAGTCCCTTATCAGGAACTGGCACATCAGGCAGGCTGTGAGGAAATGAGAAGCGACAGCGAGGACCAAAGCCGGTGTGATCCCAGGCCGGGCACGCACGTGGCACCCAGCGTGCCTGTCTGGGGGCTCAGCTGTCCCCCGCCTGATTAAGGAAACCCCCCTCTCTGCATTAGAGAGATTTCCTCAGACTTAAAAGCCTGCAATAACCAGGACTCTGCTGGGCACAGAGAAGCCACGGGGGTTGTGTGGCCGAATCCCACTCCTGACAGCCACTGCTGAGCCCTGGCACAGCTGAAACATGAGGGTGTCCCCGCAAGGAATGGTCCCCAAAAAGCAGCCTCTTGAACTAAGGCTGTGTATGCTCAGCATGGAGCAGCTCTGCCTCTCACTAAATATCCAGGGGATAAACCCCTCAAGGACATTCCTGTGCAGCATGGAATGGGGTGCCTCAGATGCACCTCCCCAGGACCAAAAACCAGAAGGTCTCATGTTGTTTTAAAACGTAATTTGGACAGAGAAACTCATCCTGCCTTGAGCTGTGGTACCAGTGCTTTTGGTCCCAGGAGACCCCAGCCTGGCAGTGCTTGGCTTAGCCCTCTGGAGCCACCAGTCACTCCTCTTCCACCAGAAAAACAAAATCAAGAAGTTTCTGCCTCAATTCCTCCAGGTCCTGGCTGCTCCTCATCTTTCCTGATATGCTGCCAGATCCACTCAGGGCCAAATCCCTCAGCAGAAAAGGGCTGCAGGCATCATAGGGAAAATGGGGTGATGCAGCAGCCCTTTGAAATCCACCTGAAATAGTATTTGGTGGCAAATTCACAGCCTGGGTTTTCAGAGTCTCTAAATGCTCAATGTGGGGAAGCTTCCAGAATGAGAAGATACTTTTTGTGAATCAAGTTCAACTGGGAGCCACCAAGAAAAATGAGATAAATTGGATTTGTGTGCAGTGGGGACACAGCTGGGCCGTTGGAATCTGACCTGGGTGAAGGGAAATGAAAATCAGCACCAAGAGCAGGAATGGTCTCTTGGGGGCGTGGATTTGGAAAACAGTAAAAATCTTAGAGCAGCCCCAACCCTGCTCCCAGACAAGATAAGGATGAGGAGGGATGCTTGAGCAGCCTCCAAACCTGCCTGCACCCCAGCAGGTTTTGCTCCATGACAGCTCTGCCAGCAAGACACGCTGAGCCCAGCGTGTTTGGGCTCCTCTTTCTTGCCATCCACCAATATCCTTCCGCTCCCGATGTTCCTCTCCTTGGCTTTGGATGCAGATCCAGCTTTTCATGTGGTGCAAACAGTGTTTCTTTGGGTGCCAAGGACTGTGTGTAACTTGTCGGCTTGGGAGTGTTTGCATCTTGGACCATAAGGGAACAGAGAACGCTGCCCAAAATGTTTACGGTATTTTTAGGCCAAGACAAATCTGTTCAATGCTGTGAGCGCCGCAGTTTGAGCATCCCGGAGAGGCTGTGTCGCAGGGAACTGCCAGCACTCACACAGTGAAGGGGCATTACCTGCCTCAAAACAGCCCAAAAAGGGCTTTCCTGAACCATTCTGAAGGCCCCTACAAAACTGTGCTGTGGCAGAAGAGTCTCCAGACCCCGGCAAGGGAAGGCAGATGCTGCGAGATGCATGACTCAGCCATGAGGTGAAAACCTCAAGTCCAAATCTCTCAAAAAGACACACATTACAGAGCATAAAAAAGAAAGAAATACTTTGGAGGGTGGAGGCAGGCTGGGTTTTTTCCCTTCTCCTTGAAATCAAAGCCTGAACGTGCTGGCCAAGGGGCACCAAAGGGATTCAAAGGCAGAAGCAGAAGGCCAATTCCTCCAGCAGTAGAGGCCGTGCTCCTCCACTCTGCCACCAGTGGCTCTGAGGGCATTAATTGATGCCCATAACACCACTAATTACAAAGCCAAGCCTTTCATTTGCCTGTCTGTCCAGGTTTAATAGCAGCTGCCCCATGCTGAGGACCCACAGCTCCATCTGCACAGCTACTGCTGAGGGAGAGAACGTGACCAATAACCGAGGCACTGCTGGCACTCTCCTGTGAGCCAAATGTGCCCCTTGCTCTGGCCCAGTGATGCTCTGTCAGCACCAGGGACAAGGACAAAGCTGTGGAGAGGGCCAGTGTGGGTGCACCACCAGCACATGGCAGCTGAGCATCTCCTGCGAGGCCAGCAGGCTGAAGGAGAGCAGCCTTGAACTGAGCACAGTTTGGGCATGGTGCCAGTGGCAGTGCTGAGGATGGGTCAGACTGGACATCATTGAGCCATCCCTGGAGACCCACAAAATGCAACCAGACAACCCTTGAGCAAACCCACCAACCCATGAACTTGGCCATGCTTTGAGCAGGCATTGGACCAGAGGCGCAAGGTCCATCCCACCTGAATTCCTCTGCAATTCGGCCACTGGTGCCCTCCCACAACCCCCAGTGTGCCTGTCTGAGTATCAGGCTGGGGCAATGTCATGAGCTGTACCAGGCACTTCAGAACAATGTCACCAGCCCCAGGAACTGCCTCCAAATCCATCTTGTGGTTTGCCTGCATCCCACAGCAGAGTGTCACAAAGCAAACCCACACCTCAACTTTCAAGGCAGCAGGTCAACACACAACTCGAGACAGCTTCAACTCTACTATACCCAGAATGAAGTATTTTTGTAGGCTGAACCAAAACCATGCAAAATCCATCTGGCACTGAGTGTGAGAGATCTGCTTGCTCCATCCCCATCATGCACCAACCTCCTGCATATAGTGTGGTACCAGACTGAGCCCTGGATCCACCACAGTGGCAAAGCTGGGGAGCAGACGGGGGCCTCACCTCGATGATGTCTGCGTTGGTCCGGCTCTCGTGGGGCTCGTTGTACTCCGTGTACTTGAGCAGCACCTTGTCCATGTCAGTGCTGGCATACTGAAACAGCTTGTTGGAGTGGTTGAAGATGATGAGGGCAATCTCACAGTCGCACAGGACACTCAGCTCATAGGCTTTCTTCATCAAGCCGAACTTGCGCTTGGTGAAGGTCACCTGAAAGCAAGGACAGCCATGGTGAAAAGCTGTGTCCACACTGCCACAGACCAAACACCTCCCAGAGAAAAATGGAATGACCACTGGAGGAAGAGCAAAAGGAAGGGGAATGCAGAGGGAATATTTTCCCAATCGGACTCAACCCCAAGCTCTTCTCTCTCGTCTCCCTCTTCCAAATGGCTCATTTTGCTGCCTATTTTGGGATCCTCCAAAGGCAGACACTTCACAAGCACAAAGATGATTATCAGCGTTGGAAATCATATATTGCCAAATCAAGAGAAAATAAATTTCAGCAAAATCCCCAGCAGAGCTGCCATCTGTCCGGGGGCTGCGGGTTTTTAAGTGGAATATTCAAGTGATGGAGGTTTTGTCCTCGCTTGCTGCAGCTGTGCTGTGAGTGCCCAACCCCGGGGGCCACAGAGCTGGGGCTTAGCACCACAAAACTGCCCGGAGGTGCCCACCCCACCCATGACCACTCTCCTGCTCACCAGTTCCCATCAGCCTTACTTAGGCTATGCTTCCCCAAGGGCACCATGACCCTCCCTGTGCCAAGGGCCCGCCCAGCTGCCGCTTTCATCTTGCTGTCCCTTTGGGTAACCTCACGGGGGTATTTTTCCTCATTGCCTGCCCAACTGGGGTGCCCTGTCTCCCCAACCCACCCTGCCTTGGGCTGTAACCAGAGCTGTCAGCTGACAAGGCAGCTCCTGCAGGACTGATCCTGGAGAGCTGGCTGGGAGCTGGGGCCAGGACTGGGGCTGGGTGCTGGCTCTAACACCAGCTCCAGCTGCAGGGCAGACGGGCTGCAATTCCCAGCCCACGCTCAGCTCTCACCACCACAATCCTAACAGGAGCCAGCTGGTGGAGAAGGAGCTGGTTTGGGGCTCCCTGTCCCGGCTGCAGCAGTGCAGACAGCTGGTGAGGGTCCCCCACCCCCCAGAACACACGGCATACTGACAGGGAAGGCACAATGCTTGGCCAATGCCCTCTCAGCAAATAAAAAGCAGAAAAAGAAAATAAGAGGCAGGAGGTCACTGCTTTGTGCTAAGCATTGCCCTGGGGGCAAAGCAGCCTCAAGGGGAAGGGCTGGAGATGAGCTGAGATGCCCTTGGGTGCCAAGACCTGCTCCCTCTCCACATGGGAAGGCTCGACTCCACTCTGTGCCTCCACCACAGCATTAATTTTGCAACTGAACAGCTTTAATTCGTGGAGCTGAGGGAGGAGAGTGAATGAGGCTGCTGCCTTTGCTCAGCCTGTCAGTGGCGTCACAGCCACGGTCCAAAGAGCTCAACATGGAACTCCCCAGGTGACAGCAATGGTGAGGAGCGGCGCCACCGTGATGCCACCAGCAGCACCCAGCATGCACCCTCAGGATCCTGCACCCCTCGAGAGAGAACTGCAGGAGGGCAGAGCAGGGGCAGCTCTGGGCACACTTTGCAAGGGGAGCTGCTGCCCCTCCCTGCCATCTCCCAGAGATGATTAAGCAGTAACGAGATTCAGCTCTAATCTCATCCCCTGGAAAGTGTAGGGCTGGTGCAGCCACCACGTGTGCCCGCTTTGGCCATGGCCAGGTTCCTCACGGTGCCAGCGCCGCCCCAGCCCCGCCACACTTGAGTGCAAATTAAATTACTTGAGGGCCAGCTCCCGTGTCACCAGTCACTTCCCCCTCCCCAGTAGCATTCCAGACTTCTCAGCCACCCAAAACCTCTGCTGCCGGGCGCTGTGCGGGGCTGCTCCCAAGACCAGGAGCCAGCAGTGCCACAAGTGGGACTTCAGGTGGGACCCAGCTGTGGTCCTGCTCCTGGAGCCGTGGCAGGACAGGCACTAAAACCACGACCTGTCTCTCTGCCCCCTTCCCCTGTCTCGCTGTCCCTGCCGGGGCAGCCTCCGGGCTCTGACTCACCCTCCAAGCAGCCCAAGGAGCCCCCCGGGGGAAAACACACAGTCTCTGCCAGAACAGAGGGAACGGCTGAGGGTGGTTGTTTCTGCAGCCACCAGTGCCACCTTGCCAAAACACAGCTTGCCAGGCACCATGACAGGCTCAGCCACTAAGATTGGAGGCAGTAGGGAGAGGCTGACATGTGAAGGCCGAACAATGGGGTAGCTCTTGGCCTTGAAGACCAGTGACAAGCATGGTTTGGGTTTTGCCCTTGAGTAGTGAAGAGTTTGGGGTCATCTTCCCCAAATCAACCAGCAATCTGGGCAGAGCTGAGCAGAACACAAAACACCAAATTATGCCTCTAGAGATGAGGTTTTCCTCTGCAGACAGGGCACAAGAGCATCCCTCTCTATTAGCACTCCTTCCAGAGAAAGGCAATGATTTGCCATTTAGCCACCACATCACACAAAAGCTTCACCTAACACCGCCTTGTGCATCCACTCATGACCGGGGACAGAAACCTCCTGACGCCATGCACGAGCCTCATCTAGAAGAATTAACCTTGTAAGTCTAAGAGGGTAATCAAATCTCATGCTTCAGGGCATAAGCCGATCACCCAAGGGGTCAGGAAGGAATTACTGCCCCACACTAGCAGGGGATTTTTTGCCTTTCCCCTGATGCAAGCCATATTGGCAGTTGCCAGAGTCAGCGGCCTGGCCCTGAAGGACTGATGGCCTGATCTGTTGTGGCAAATCCTCTCCAGTAATTCCTCTAATGACATTAGTGACTCTTACTTGCCCTCCTCCCCTGGTTTTGGCTGCTGCTGTAATTCAAAGAATCGCACACTAGTTTTGGTAGGAAGGGATCTAAAAGCTCATCTTGTTCTACCTCCCTGCCGTGGGCAGGGGATCTTCAACTAGACCAGGTTACTCCAAGCCCTGTCCAGCCCGACCTTGGATACTTCCAGGAATGGGGCAGCCACAGCTTCTCTGGGCACCCTGTGCCAGGGCCTCTCCATCCTCACAGGGAAAAATTTTCTCCTTATATCCAATCTAAATCTCCCTCTGTTCAATTTAAAACCATTCCCTCCTTGTCCTGTTGCTCCAGGTCCTTGTCCAAAGTCCCTCTCCAGCTTTCCTGGAGCCCCTTCAGATCTCCATGGAGCCTTCTATTCTCCAGGCTGAACATCCCCAGCTCTCCCAGCCTGGCTCCAGAGTAGGAGTGATCCAGCCCTCAGAGTATCTCTGTGGCCTCCTCTGGACCCACTACAGCAGTTCCACATCCTGCTGGAGCCTCCACGTGGGCTCATGGTCTGTGCCCCCGTGGAAGGCAAAACTTGGGACAGGAGCAGGGTCAGCTGATGCCAAAACCTCAGTGTGAGATGCAGGGAAAGAGCTTCACCTCACAGCAAAGGCTCTGGAGAGCCCCTGTTCAGCCTCAGCTCTCCCTGAGGGCCGCGATGCCTCTGCAGCCCCCAGCCACCACCCAGGACGAACTCGGCAGCATGAGTGGAAACACAGGTGTTGAAAGCAGCTCTGCCTCCACCTCCCTGCACCACCACTAGTGAATCTCTCATTCTCCAGGGCATCCCTGCACTATTCCCATTCCTCTCCAGCAGGCGCAGGTGCTGCTGGAGTCATCCGGGCGTGCCAAGGACGGTGCGCGCTCACCTGGGCGCAGCTGGGGCGGCCAGCCCCACATTCCAGCAGCTTGGGTTGTGGCAGGGAGAGCTGACCGTGCCCTCTGCCCCCAGCCAGAGTGGGGGGGGGCTGCCGTGGGGGCAGGAGTGGGCTGAGGATGCTCCCAGATGCTGGGTTTAAGCCAGCTTAGCCGACAGCCTGCAGCCACGGCGGGCACGCACGCACGGGTGCTCCTCATCGCTGATCCGCAGCAACAGCAGGAGAGGCAAGGAAGGAGAGGGAGAAGCCAGAAGTGGCTCCAGGGAGACCTCACTGCAGCCTTCCAGCACTTAAAGGGGCTTATCAAACAGATAGAGAGGGACTTTTTAAATGGTCTCATGGATGGAACAAGGGGCATGGTTTTAAACTGAAAAAGGGGAGATTTAGATGGGATATTAGAAGGAAATTTTTCCTGTAAGAATTGTGAGGCCCTGGTACAGGTTGCCCGGAGAAGCTGTGGCTGTCCCATTCCTGGAAGTGTCCAAGGCCAGGTTGGACAGGGCTTGGAGCAGCCTGAGATAGTGGAATATGTCCCTGCCCATGGCAGTGAGGTAGGATAAGATGGACTTTTAAGATTCCTTCCAACCTCAATCATTCCATGATTCTATGAGATAACCAATATGGGGCAATTCTCACTCTGGGGAGTGGATCCTGGCATTGCACATGTACAGCATGGACCAGGAGAATGCAGTAAGAGGGTTCTCACTCACCCTCTTTACAGCTCCTACCACAGTGGATAGAGCAGATCCCACTGCCTGGAGCAGTCCTTTTTCATTGAATGTCCCATCTTACTGGTAGGTCCTTTTTTCCCAAAGAAAGGGAGCAGTGAAAATTGATTGCAAAGCTGTACTGGTGACCAATTAAACAGCTGAAGCTTTGCTGACACCTGATTTGATTGGGCTGGTTTCTGGGAAGCAAAGCAAGGTGTGCTGCACTGGGGTTCAGAGCGATGCTCCCATGCTGGGTTTTCGAAGAATCAGCCCAGCCAGGGATGCAGCTACTGTCAGAAGGAAAACCAGTGTCCTCCGGCCCAGGGAAATGGGCTTTGGGAACACCTAACATCAGAGATGTGTTAAAGCCACAACACTCAGCCACGCAAAGCAACTCCTGCTGCCAAATCCCACCCAATGCTGTGAGACCTCAGCAAGGGCCTTTATCCCCAGCCAGCGCTGAAGAGCAGCTCACCCCTCAAAAACAGTCTCATCACTTGGCTGCTGCCTCTGCAGAGAAGTGACTCTTTCCCTTCTCAAAGGCCTATCCAGCAGGGCCAGGCTGTGCCATCCCCCCCCACAGCATTACCAATTATTTTCCATTTGTTTGAATTTCCAGCATCGCAGATCCCTTGCTCCCCTCTGCAGCACTGCCTCGTAAAATACACTCTGGATCCTTCAATAAGCCCTAAGGCCCTGTTTCCTCCTCCTGATGGACATAAACAGCCCAAGGAGAACTGGGACATCAGCAAAAACTATTTGATGCCCATCTCTGCCCCCACCACCAAGTGAAGCTATAATGAGGAAAACCTGCCATTTCCTATTGTTTTGCTGCAGAGCAATCAAGTGGTTCATCCATTTTTGTTCTTTGCCACTCTTTAAGAGTTGGGAATATATCCATATGCTTTTTAACTGGTTTTTTTTTGTTTGTTTTTCTGGAGTGGAAGTGGCAGGAAAGAAGTGTGGCAGGTCATGCTGGGGAGCAGTAGTGGCTGGACTAAAGGCAGAGGCTTGGATCTGCTGAGCCAGACTCCAGGAGCACAGAAAACAAAAGGACCTGCCTGGGAAGTCTTGTGGTTATGGGAAATACATCAACAGAGTCATTCCAGAGCAAACCTGGGCTGGCAAAGTGCTGCTGCTCCACCACTCTAGTTTAAGGAACACGGAAATTTGGGAAAAAATTGTTGGTTTTTCTTTTTCCTCTGAGATACATGAACGCATTCCTACACACATGCACATGCGTGTGTGTTTTGGGCTTGGCTTCAAGAGAGCCCAAGGAAAAAAGCCCTGGAGTCATTTAAGTTTAAAATTGAGGGAGAAAAAGGAATAATTTGAGTTGTTTGCGTTCAGCAAAATGGATACTTGTTGCAGTTGTTTTTTATTGGAAAAACCACATGGAAAATGTCAACTGAAATATATTTTCTGCAGGACAAAAATGGAAAAAAGGGGGAACTAACTAAGTGGAGAAGATACTTTCTTCTGGAAAAGCACTTAGATGGAAACAGCTCAAGGAGCTCCAGGGCAAGGCGCAATGCCTGGATGGGGGCAGCTCCATTTGCCTGGTCCTGGATCCGGCCTCAGCACCAAGTCTCGCCCATCTGCTTACTTTATGGATTGGGGAAAACACAGCACTGGTGGCCCAAAATGGGACAGAAATGGGCCATTTTGAAACATGACACTTAAAACCCCCAACGGGAGGAGAAGGGTGAGATGAGGGAGCAGGGAGACACAGCACTGACCTGCCGATTGCGCTCGTCCGTGATCCGCTGGATCTGGATCTTTTTTCTCCCCATCTTCTCCAGAAATCCTCGCCGCACCCGGGACGACTTCGGCTCAGGGGAGAGGAGAAGTAACCCCGCTTTAAAGTGCTTTCATTAAAGAGCGTGGCGGGCTTTTTTCTCGGATGGAAAACAAACCCAAAAAAGCCAGAACAAAAAAAAGAGTTTTGCGTGGCTCCGTGCTCAGTTCATGGTACTGTTGTGCACAGTCAGATCCAGTGGGGCTGAGATGTCAGCAGCTGCTCAGAAACCTGCACAGTGAGAGAGACAGGAGTGAGATGCTCTGTTCCCAAACCCCACCCAGGACCCAGCACCAAACCAGCATCTTCCCACCCCTGAAGCCAGGGTAGTCTCTGGTTCTTTCCCCCACCCAGCTCTGGGGCCAGGAGAGCTGCAGAGGGATTTATCCAAACTGGTCTCAAAGAAGCCCAAGGATAGAGGCCAGGAACACCCTGCCACAGGACACGTGGGCCAGGCACTGCGATGCTGGGCGAGGAGGAGGAGATGGCAGCAATGTGCCCGTGAATCACTATTCCTCCGTGATACTCCAGACTTTTTTTTTTTCTCTTAATAAAGTCATAAGCAGTCGAGTGGCCTGTGATTAGCTCAGGCAATTTAAATCCGTCTCCAGTTTCTTCACTAATCTTCAATTTGGAATTTTAAAATGTCTTTATTTGATTACTTGAAAGAAACCTTATAACCAGGCACAGAAACCTAATTCTTACAGGGAAGGAGGACTGAATGCAGCTGAGATAGCCTGGCCTTCCACTGGGCTCAGCCACAGCTGGACACTGCATCTTTCCACAGACCTGGGGGATGTGACTGACTCAGGGGTATCTTGTGCCCAAAACTCTCCCCAAGGGGATGAGTGCTGCAAGTCTCAGAGGCTCCTTCTGCAGCAGAAGTAATGCAGTAATGCAGTAATCTGCATCCCCCAGCGCCAGAGGCTGCATCCAGATGTACCAGGGCACCTCCTGGTACAGTCCTCCAGCCCATCTCACCCTGTTTCCCAGTATGTGCTGCACTGCAGCAAGGGGACAGAGAGGGAACTTCAGCCAGTTCATTTTCCACAGGCTTGACTTTCTCCCTTGGTCTCTCTGAGCAGCTGGATAACAGCAGTGATAACACTGCATTTAAGGCGAAGTGCCCTGTGCCAAGACTCAGGCAGAGGGAAAAACCAGTCCCAAAATAGCTTCCTATCTCCCTCAACTTGGCAGTTCCCAGCCCTCAGTCTCGTTACAAAAAGCATTAAAAAAAAAAACAAAAAACAAAAGCTTTTTCTCCCAAACCATCATCCCAAATTCAAAGCAACAGCAACAGCCACAGCCAACCTGACCAAGCTCCTCCGGCTCCTCTCCCACCCCAGAGTGCCCCCAGACCCTGCTGAAGACCTTGGCCCCATCCTTTGCCTCCTCATCAGACCATGCGCCAACAACAAACAAGCCCTAATGGTCTCACTCCCACACCTGTTTCTGGGGTTCACTGAGTCCTGTGAGTCACTTAATCTTTTTCTTTGCTTTTTTGGGGGGTAAAGTTATTCATCGTGCATCGTGTTCTGTGGTTTCAGTGCAAGTTTGAGGAGCCCCGAGGAGACTGGTGAGTCTTTTCCTCATCCTGACATCCACAATTTGCCCTCCAGGGAGGATGAGGTATGGGGAGGCCAGGAAGAAGACTAGAGAGACAAAAGGCAGCAAAACTTGGGGTTTTTACGCATAAATCCCATCAGTAAGACTGTTTGCAAGGACAGACCATACAGGGAAGACATTTAATTTTTGAATCATTATTTACCAAAATAGGTGCATGTTTCCCTCCCAGCAGCAAACAGGAGCAACCATCCAGCTGTGAGGAGCACTGTCATCATGGGCAACACTGAGCCAGTGCCAGAGGCATATCCTTTGGCTCTGCTTCCCATCCCACCGTGGGAAGCCCCAAAAGATAGGTCCCAGAGCATCAGCAATTCCAGAGCATCACTAGTTCTGAGGCATCAGCAGTTCCACTGCATCGCCAGTTTCAGAGCATCACTGCTCCAGCTTGCACCATGTGAGTATGCCTCGAAGGTTGGTGATACAGGAAGAGCCAAAAGGAAAATGAGGATTTTTATTTCATCCACCTGGGAGTGTCCGTTCGATATTTCCCTCACTGTGAGCCCACACAGGGGAAAACCCACAGCCCAAAGGCTCAGAACCAAAGCGAGGATCTTGCACACACAAAGAAACTTTGGAAGAGGAGGAACTTTTTGTTTGGTGTGTTTTGCCGCTTTTCCCTTCAGAGTTGCCACTTCTCTAAAGTGGCAGAAAAATATTCACCTTCAGCATCTTCAAAACCACCAGCGGCAGCACAAAGTAGCAACATCTCCACAACCAGACCCAGGGCAAGATGCTGATTCTTTCCATGTGCTGCAGCTCTTGGACAGACAAACCCACTGAAAGACAGCGGATTTACTGTCCAAACCAGAGAGGAACTCTCCAGACGCAACAATAAACACTGGAGAACAACGGGCAGTAAATTAAAACTGAGTGAAAGGAAACATATTTTAACACAATTTCATCGCAGGACTTGTTCACAGGATGCTATGGCAGCCAGAAGTTCCACAGTGCTCCAAGAGATGTGATGTCTGTAGAGATGAGGAAAAAACCTCAGTGCTGCTCATTCCTACCCTCAGCTCCACACGAGCTGGCGTTTCTTGCATGGGAGCAGTGGGATTCAAACCACATTCCTCTCCCCAGGCCACAAACACACCCCAATCGTTTCAAACCAAATCCTCTTTTTCCAACCACCAAACCAGGTTCCTCCTGTTGCTCTGAATCCTGACTCTGCATCCTCAACACCTCAGGTGGATGGGGACCATTGTCCCAGCCTCAGGGCTTGCTCATGCCACCGGATAGTTTTCCACAGGAAAAAGGTGACTTAACAGATTTTTGCTTGCCATCATGGGGAGAAAAGGAGCTGCCATGTGATGTTCTTGACTCCTCTACTCTGCATGAGAAGGAAAACACCCCAAGGGGAGGGTAGCCCTTGGATGGCGTGAAGAGGAAGGATGGAGAAGAGCACAGCATGTTTGCTGCTCTCTGAATGCACCTGACAGAGGGGATTTCAAACCCCTCCCTTTTCTCTTCATGGAATTGGGGGTTTTGGGTGAGTTTATTTGTTTTTAGGTTGGGTTTTTTCCCTACCATATTTTTAAACCCAGGTATTTTCACGTTTCCTGCCCAGGTGGCTGTTTCAGAGAGTCCGACCACCGGCTAGAGTTTCTAAACAGCAGCTGGAAGACCGAGAAACCTGGAGACTCGCGCTCATCTCTCCTGTCCCTCTTGCTGGCATTGCTGCTGCAGCTCAGCCCCGACTCCCTCTGCCCCTGGAGCTCCTTTTCCTTCACCACCAAATTCCTTTGGCCCCCTGACTGCCCAGCCTGAAGCACCAAGATCACTCATGACCCTCCTCTGTGATCAGGTAGAATTTAAGCATCTGAACGCGTACACAGCTGAGCACCCAGAGCACAGGACTGCTACAAGGAGCTGAGCTCCTAAATAATTTTTAACTTTCGGGGTCTCAAATGATTTTCTATACAACAATGCCACTCATTAAATCATCATCTCCTCCTTCTCAGGCAGTAGCTTCTTTCTTTCTCCTGAGCCTCATTTTCCAAGGAAACCGCCACGCATTCCAGCTACAACACCCCAACAAGGAGGGTCCAAGGGCCCAGAAAGGGACCCACAAATCCACTGGAAAGCAAATGACAAAAATGCCACCCTGATCCTCTGCCACTCCCAGCAATCTCAACAAGGATCAGGGAATTCGGCATCGCCCGGGGAGGCAGGGAGAAGCTCTGGGGTGGAGGCAGCCGCCAGCGCCCACTTCCCCCTCCCTACGCTCCTCTTGAACAAGTGTGACTATCACGGCAATTAGCACACATGCCAATTAACTCCGAGCAGGTGCTGGTTAACTCTGTGCTGAGTAATTCATCCCCGGCTCCCAGTAAATTGCTCCAAATTGGAGAGACAGGCGAGAGAGCAGAGTTAGCATTTTGCAAATGGGGGAAGAAAGAAAAAGCGCAGAGGAATCTCAGCTGGGAGATGTTTTTACAAAACAAGGAATTTGGGGGGCTGAATCCCCAGCTCCAAGAGCTGGGGACACAGAGGAGCTGATATCTCTTTCAAGTCTTTATTTCTGGGTTTTTTTAATCTACTGTGCAAATTTCTGATCTATTTCACCTACTTCACAGTGGTTTCACCTTTGCTTTGCACAAGCAGCAGGGTGCTCTGCACTGCTCCATAACTTGTCACTTTTCCATTCCTACTGAACAGCCCTAAGTTTCTCTCCGCACGAGCAGGGACACTGAGAGTCTCACATCCACTTTCTACATCCATTTGCTATTTTTAATATACTTTTACTGCATCCCTTTTTAGTCGCTCCTTGCTAAAGTTAGCTTGACACACCTCTCCTCTCCAGGGCTGAGGAATTCAGCTGCCCTTCCTTAACACCCGCCTTGCAACGCCGTGTACTCTCAGCACAATGTCAGCTGAAAGAAACCAAACCTTGGCCGCGCAGCTGCAGACAGAAGATCAAAAAGATTAATCTGAAAGCTTTAGGAAGATAAATAAAGGCAAATAAATGCATCCTTTCCAAAAATGTATTTTCCTTTGGAGCTCTTTGCTTTTTCCCAGCATGTGGCACCGTGTTCCCCAGTCCATTCATGCCTGTGCAGGAACACACAACAGATCCAGCGACACAAGTGATGGCAAAATTGGGATGGGTTCAACATGGCACCAATTCAAGGGACGTTTTCCTGATCTCCATCCCCAAAACAGGTCCAGTGCAATGGGGACATCCTTGGCTGCAAGGAAACTTGCAAAAGGAGCTTCAAAGGACATTTGGAGGCTGGAAAAAGAAGAAAAATGCTGCCCTGTAAAGATGCAGCTCGTCTTATAGAGGCACAGAAAGTCCCAGTTTGAAGAGAAAACCACGGGTGACAGGTATGGCAGATCACAGACCAACTCAGCAACTGCTCCTCCCAGTCACCCAATGCTCTCGCTGCAGGACCAACCCATCTTTTACCTAAGATTTGCAGAATGTTCCCCAAGATGCTTTTTTCCTTAACAGGCTCTATCAAGCCAAGGGGCTGGCTGAGAGTAAAGGGTCCCCCCTGCCACTATCCACCCCCAAGGAACAGGGTGCTTGACACGACTGAGTCCACTGACCCCCAACACATTTTGGGGGGTGTCAGGTTTATCCACATACAGAAATGACAGCAATAACATGTCCCAGTCTTTCAGCTTCTCTGTGGGAAAAAGATCATTGCAAGGGAGCTTCGGCACATAACCAGTGGGCACGTGGGGTACAAGGTGCAGAACTGTACAATGGTCTGGACTGGATGGATTCTTAAAGCTCATCTCATCCCACCTCTCTGTTGGCCGCTCAAAGGGAAAGTATTTCTTCCCAGTATCCCATCTAACCCTGCCGTCTGGCAGTGGGGAGCCTTGTTCTGTCACTCCAGGTCCTGGTCCAAAGTCCCTCTCTAGCTCTCTTGGAGCACCTTTATGCACTGGAAGGAGCTCTAAGGTCTCTCCAGACTCCTCTACAGGCAGAACAGCCCCAGCTCTCCCAGCCTGTCTCCAGAGCAGAGGGGATCCAGCCCTCAGAGCATCTCCATAATCTCCTCTGCACTCATTCCAGAAGATTTGTATTCTTCCTACTCTGAGAACCCCAGAGCTGGAGGCAGCACCGCAGTGGAGCAGAGGGGCACAATCCTGGCCCCTCACATTCTGCTGATGCCATGGGATCAGCTGGGCATAGCACTGGCTTTCCAGGCTGCCAGTGCTGATAACTGGGTCACATCCATCTTCTTGTCCACCACCAAATCATCCTGTCTGTCCACTCATGACAGGAGAGCCCAGGTGAGGAAATGCTGCTGTGCTGCAAACCATCCCCTGAGCTTGGCCTGCAGTGGGAAGTGGATTATACTCACCACGCTGAGCCCTCCTGTGCCCGTGCTGGGTGTGGGGAATGGGCCAAGGGAGTGAGGAAGCAGTGATGCTCTCAAGGTGGCAATGATGCTTTGGAGGTGGGAAGAGCAGCCCCTCGCTCTTCTGCATCGCTCCTGCCACAAACCTACAGCTCTCACCACTAGAAGCAGCTGTGTTGAGAGGAGATGTGGCCACACTGCCCCAGCAGCCCCCAGCACAGCTGTGACCATCCACCTGCTGCAAAGAGCTACAAAAGGAAAATACAGATACAAAAGGCAAATAAAGAGCAACTGCAGCTGAGGAACTCCAAGCCACACCTCGAGGATACCAAGCCCTGCACTGACAAAGACCAAGTTGCTTCCCTGCCCATGACCAGGGCTGGATCTCATCCCTTAAGGACATGGATTTAGCACGAGTCACCTCTTGAACCCGCCTGTTTAACTGCAGTTCTTGCCTTCCTGTTTCCCTTCTTGCTGCCTTTTGTGAGTTAAATGTTGTTTTTCTAACATATCCTCCATGCTGACACCAAGGACTTTTAGTTTCCTTCTGTGTGGTTTCTGGATCAGCAGGACTGACTTCCTCCTCTTTTGCAAAGCCCCCTTCCCTAAAACACAGTGCCAGTATTCATGTTAATGTTGCTCTTCCTCCCTGCTTTGCTGCGGGATGGGGGCAGTGCTGGCAGGGGAATTGTGGCACCCAGGAGGGATGCAGCACCCACATGGGGACGTCCTTGGCAGGACAGCAGGCAGCAAGGGCAGGTGCCAGCAGGTCCCCAACCCCACTGCACGAATGTGAGGGACTCCAACTCACCAGCTTAGTTAGCATTGTTTAGCACCTCTTTATCTCCAAACCGAGATAAAAACCGCACAAACATGCTCGAGTCTCCTCCAAAGCTTCTATTCTGGTTTCAGGATGATGCTATCTGGGTTCCTGTGTCGAACCTCCAGATGTAGGCAGGGGGAGGGGAGAGGAAAGCAGATGAAACTTGGCTCCAGAGCAAACCTGCTCTGAAACGCAGCTGCTTGACCCTGCCTAGGGCCAAATCCCACTTGCCAGCCAGATGCCCAACCCAGTGCTGAGCTGCCATCCCTCCTGCACACCTGACACCCACGTCAGGACCCCGATTTCCCTGGGATGGGCAGCCAAACCAGCACTCAGCTCCTCCTGCCTGCAGGAGGGAATCAGTCCCATCAGCTGCAGGTGAAAACCTTGGGAGCTCAGGAGAGCAGGAGTGAGGCTGGATTCAGTCAGGCCCCCAAGGAATTTGAAAGAGACACATATTCCTGACCCAGATTCACACACTCTCTGAAGAAAAGCAGATGCCAACCGTGCAACCAGCTCTGCTGAGCTGTAACAAAACCTTGCGCTGTGCCAAGCACGGCAGAGGCTGAGGAAAAGCACAGCCCTGACACAATGCTGGAGAGCTGGTGTTTGCTGGGCAAAGGTGGGTGAAAGAAAGGAGTTAGGGGAAATCATTAAACTGGGGTTGATCCTCTCTCCCCTGCATTTTGTGTGCCAGCGTGGAATCAGACAACACTGTCAAAAAAGGATGACAGTCCCAACATCAGCACAAGAACTGGAGGCAGCACCCAAATTGGGAACACCCTGCACCCCTACACCCCAAATCACAGTTTCATCCTACACCACACGTAGCCAGGGATGCCACCGCATCCAACACCAAAGGAGTATGCACATCCCAGACTGGGGAGGTGTTCTGCAAAGGCTGGGTGACAGATGTTCAGCCAGTGACCTTCTCTGCACTGTCAGCAGGGCCAAAGACAGCAGAGGCTGGAGGGGACACAGGGAAAGGAGGCTGGGCAGGAGCTCCAGGCAAAGTCACCGGCAAACCCATGGCCGTGCTTGGTGCTGTCCAAAAGTCAACCAGGGAACCCTCATCCAAAGTAAGGACACAGTTTAGGAAGGAAAAGCCTGCAGAACCTGGACAAGCAGGGACTTGCAGCCCCTCACACCACATGGCTTCCAAGAGAGGCAGCTGGTCCTCTCTCATGGAGCTGCTACAGGGAGGACTGGCAGGGATAAGCTGCAGGCCTTGGTGTTAAATGGGAGGGATTGGACAGTCTCCTGCTAAAGTGACCTTTCAAAGCATGCTGAGAACAACAACCAAAGGCTCATGCAGCTGCCAGGAAAGCCTCATGACCTTGAGCAGTGACCTTAGTGGTGGCATCCTTGCAGCAGGGGTCATCCACCACCCTGAGCCTGACTATGGTCTCCCAGGTGGCTCAGCAGCTTCTGCAGATGTGCATATCCAGGCTGGGAACCCTGCATGCCCCAGGGGCTCTCCAGTATGTGCACAGCATCCCCTTCCCCAGCTGGTACCAACTGCTTGCACAGGGCAGCCCTGTGTCATCTTATCCACATCTGTCCTCCATCCCCATCTATCCTCACTCCCAAACAGCCTGATCTCCTTCCACCTTTCATCCCCACCCACCCTTCATCCCCATTTACCCTCCATCCCCAACCACTCTCATCCCAATCTACCCTCCATGCCCAGGGAGGAGCATCCAGATCCCCAAAGCTGCTCCCCTTCCCACATTTTCTCTATTTATCACCAGCTCCAGAGTTGGAGACTGGGGGTAATTTTTCCCTCTGCACTAAGTAGGGTTTTCCAAATGATGGGAAGCAAGAGCCCATTATCCAGCTCCATTGCCCACCCCCACGGCTCCCTGTAGGGCATGAAATAACCACCTGCCAGCTCCCTGGAGCCCCGCGCCGTGGCAATGAGATCGCAGCTTCCCCTGTCACTATTGTCAGAGCAAAATTTAGATACCTGGTAATGAGGAGGTTTAATATGACAGATGAGAGGTTGACTCATTAAAAAAAAAGAGCAAGAAGGAGAGGGAGCTGAATTCAGGGTCGGATCCTGCACTCGGCTAATCAGGAGGCTGTCACAGCCAACCCCGCACTGCTGGGGAGCAGGAGCAGCTCTCAACCCCAAACCAGCCCCTCACTGGGGACTTTCACTGGTGCTGAGGCCACAGGGAGGAAAGGGGCATGGAGGGGGTGGACATAGATACAGTTTCTGGGGCCATCCAGTTCTGCTCCCCACAGAGTTGCCTCCCGCTCTGGAGTGGGGGGATCTGAGCCCAGGAAAAGCCTCAGCGCCCAACAGCAGCGATGTTTCACTTTGTGGGCTTTTCTCTCCCAATGAACCATACAGCAGCATCCCAACATTACCTTCACTCTCCTTGGCACCCCTATCCTGAGGGTGCACCCACCCCCAGTGCAGCCCGGCCAGGACCCCGCAGCCAGTACCCTCACGACGGGTCACTGTCACCACTGTGGTCACCAAGGGCATTGATGACTTGCATGTCCCAAAGCACAACGTGCCCAAGGGGGACAATCACTGCCTTCAGCTCCAGCACAGGGGGCAGGATCTCAGCACTGGGACCCAACGGGGCTCCCAGGGGCAGCTCAGAAGCATCAGGGCAAAGCCCTCCCTGCTGGGAATTTAGGGGCTCTCCACAAAGGGGACAGGATTTACTCCAGTATAGCAGAGGGGACAACTCTCTCCTTCTGGTGGGTTTTATCCAGGAGAAATTCTGTGAGACCCAACTACTGCTCCAGGCCATCTGTGAGAGCAATGGAAATCCACAGCAGGTCTACAGGACATGGCTGAGAGTGAAACTGTCCCAGGGGAAACTCTGCTCTTCCCTCCTGTGTCAGTGGGATGAGGATTGGAGATATGCTCTCTGCAGCCAGCCTGGGACATCCTACTACCCTTTGCCCAAGGGCACTGTGGCACAAATCATGAAATCCTAGAATGGTTTGGGTTGGAAGGAAACTTAAAACTCATTCCAACCTCTATCTCAAGTTGCTCCAAGCTCCATCCAACCTGATCTTGAACACTTCCAGGGATGAGGCAGCCACTTCACTGGGCAGCCTCTGCCAGGGCCTTACCACCCTCACAGGGAAGAATTTCCTCTCAGTATCCCATCTAAACCTGCCTGCTAGCAGTGGGAAGCCATTTCCCTTTGTCCTGTCATTCCAGGCCTTTGTCCCTCCTCATCCAGGTCCAAAGCCCTTCTCCAGCTCTCTTTAGGCACTGGAAGGGCTCTAAGATCTCCCTGGAGCCTTCTCCTCTTCAGGTTGAACAGCCCCAGCTCTCCCAGGCTCATCTCCAGCTCATCTCCAGCCCCAGCCCAGACAGATGTCCAGCGACTCTGTGCCCCATCCCCACCCAGGAAGGGACACCCCAGAGCAGCTTTGCAGACCATCCAGCACCCAAAGCCCAGTGTGGGCTTCACCTGGGTGCCAGGGCTGCGGAGAGGCTGGAGGTCCCTAGTGCCACCCCAAACTCAGCCCTTGAGGACAATCCTCCCTCCCAGTGCACAACCTCAGCAGCACCATTCCGAGAGGCTCAGCCCTTTCCCAAGGGCCACCAAGATCTTTCAAACCAACCTCCCACAATAATTTCTTTGTTGGTTTTGCACCCCCAAGCACTGACAAGTAACAGCCGTGGTGCCCAAAGTCACAGGACTGCTGATTTGATTTGCATCCACCAACTGCTGACTACATCCATGCCCAAGGCAACCATCACTTCTGCTGGGTCCAAAGCAGGCAATGTAGAAGCAGATGTTGCTCCTGCATTGTCCCATGCCACACACTCCATCTGGATTTACACATCTTGAGCTCCTAGGTTCCCCAGGCACTGCAGGGTCTAGCACTCATCTGGGGTGCAAAAAGGAGCTGGTGAAGTCAGGAGCTTCCCATTGCTGGGAAGGTGATGGTGGTCACCAGCTCCACTTGACCAGTAGAAGGATAAGAAGCAAAAGATCTTAATTTGTCACTGATATGGCAATGCTAATTACTGTGAGGGTGATGCCATAGCAGACCTCACTAGAAGAATCTCTTGGAGGATGAATGGAAAAAATCTGGCCAACACCAACAGGACCAGGTGGGACCACGCTCCTGCCTCCATCCCAGTGCTCAGACTCCACCATCACAGCTCCAACCTGCCCGTGGCACTTCCAGCCTGGAAATAAAGCCACAGAAATTGTCATCCTGACCATCTGTCTTCCTCAGAGGTGGACATGCCCACTCATCTTTACATATTCCCTAAAACCCACTTTGGTCCATAGCCACGGCTCGTGCTCAGAGCACAGTGCCATACTACAGCTGGAAGCTCACCACCAGATATTGTTACTTCATTTAATAAAGGAAACAAAGGCACAAATGTAGCATCAGTTATTTGGGACTACAAAAGCACCAAAAATAGAGATCAAGGCCCTGGGCATGAAAAGCTATCCCTTGGCCCCAAGATCTACAGCTGAGGAGGAGCCACCAAAGCCCACCAGGAGACACAGACCATGGTCTGGCTGCCACTGGACCCCAACCCAACTCACTCTAAGCAAGCAGGAGGAACCAGGACAAGATGCCACACGGCAAAGAGGAGTTCAACTTCCTTTTCCCTTGCACTGCCTTGAAAACATGTTGTCTCCAACCCAGCACACAAATAACATCAGCCACCACCAGCTCTGCTATCCAGAGCCCAAGCAAGGCAACACTGCAGCATCCCAGGGTGCCCAGAGCTGCTGCAGCCAAAGCCAGACTGGGGAGAGAGACACGAACCAGTTCAAAGTCCCTCATCCCCAGCATGACTCAGGGCTGCTGGGACCAGGGGGTGTCCCCTGTGCCACAAAGGCTTTGCCATTGGCGGGGACTGACCCCGCTCCCCAGCTCAACCACAGCTTGTACCCACATGCATCCTGAGCCACATGCCAATGAGCCAGAGGGGTGAGAATCTGGCCCCAGCTCATCAGGCAGCTCAGATCCACCAGGACAGCTGGTTCTCAGCTGTTGCTGCTCACTCACAGGACGCACATTCTTGTCCCAGGCTCACAAATGCTGTCCTCCTGCTCCCTGGCACCAGCTGGGCCACCATGTCAGGGACACGGCCGTGACACCTGCCGACCCCATGGCAGCCACATACAGACCTGGATGACGGTCCCCACTGGGACAGATTCATCCAGAGCCCATCCCAGCACACATCCTCCAGGAACAGCATTCTGTCTTAAAAGGAGATTTTTTTAAGGCCAAACTCTGTGTTTCAGCAAGGGGGATTTAGGTGGTGCGGGAAGGTCCTCAGTCAACTGAGCCCTTCTCTGTGGCTGCACCAAAAGCCATATGCCAGAGAAGTGATGATTTTGGCCAGCCCTGGGGATGTGGATGTTGCCCACATGCCCTTCAAGGACATCCCAGCAAAGCATGGAGGTGACACTCAGGAGAGCAATGGGGATGCCCGGACACTGTGGGAAATGCCAACATTTGGCACTTTCCAGAAGCACTATTACATCCTGGGTCTGGCACACTCCAAAATCCCATGCCAGCACATCACTGGCACAATGCCACAGCTCAGGCCAAGGGCTTGTCATGGTTCCCAGCCACCTCACCTGAGGTATGGCAGAAAAGCTGCTAGGATGCTCCTGCAGCACAAAGGAGATGGACCCCAAGGGCAGTTAAGAGCCATTGTGAGTGCAGGAATGTCACTGATAAACACAAATCACAATTTCTATTGGAAAAGGGAAAATACTGGGGAAGAAAAGCAAATACCAAAGTTTTTGTCAATAGTCCACATGCAAAAGGTAGGATGAGAAAAAGCGAGGTATGAGTTTGTAGAAAGAAATGAAAATATTTCGGTCATAATTTTTGCTGAAGGGTGGGATGTAAAAATGTATCAATAAAGAGTTGCCCAAATGGGTTGTCTGCCCAAAAGAGGAGGAGGAAAGGGCTCTGCAGCTGTTGCCTAGGGCAGTACTGAAGGCAGCCACTGACTTCCAAATGCAGAAACCTTAGGACTCTGTAGTGGTTCCCACAACAAAAGAGATGATCTCATAACAAGTCTCTCCACGTCAAGCAGAGGGGAGAACCCACCTCATCCACCCCCTGCAACTGGTAAAGGGCTGGGTTTAACCCAAAGCATACCCAAAGTTTATCCTCCAGCCCGATCCATGAGCATTAGAGCTAGGGTAGCACACGCCTGGGAAGAGAAACACTCCTCCCTCCCTCCCTCTTGGGAGGGAAACTACAAAAGCAATTCTGAAAGATCCACTTCCTACAGGCTCTGCACCTTCATTTTCACAGACGCGGATATGAAGATTATCAGCACTATTAACTGCTATCCCAAAGCAGCAACAGCATAAAAAACCTGAAAAAATGAAATGGAAAATGTTTTTCTAGGATGAGCCAAGCTCAGCACTGGTCCCAGCTTTGCCACATCCGTCCCTACCACATTCACCCTGTCCAGGCTGGGCTCTAGAGTAAAACAAACATTTAGGAAACAGTCAAGGGAGAAGAAAGAACTGGACAGAGAGCCCCAGTGTGACACTTCGCCTGACACCCAGTGCCTGGTACCTGGTTCACCTCCGGCGTGGCTGCAAGCTCCTGCCGGGCTCCAGCCTTGGCCAAAAGGATCCAGCCCCAAGCAGGAAGGTGTTAAAAGTCCTCAGTACCAACCTCTGAGGAACCACAATAAATAACCTCTGAGTAAACACAGCGGCTGCTCCCCATTCGCCTTCCTGTTTGCTTTCGCAGATCCGGGCTGGGACATCCACTTCCAACTGCTGGCCCCATCCCGTCCTGGCATAGCAGAGCTCTGGCCGCTGCCCCATGCCGGCAGTGGCACCCTCCACCCTCACATCAGGCCCCAGAATTGTCCCTGCCACAGGGGACCGTGGGCACAAGCTTCCCAGAGGGATTTATCCCCCGGAACAGGCACTGATTCTGCATCCGAGCCCATGCCTGCAGCCTTTTCCTTCCTGGTCTATGTTTGTTTTGATTCTAAAAAGAGGAAATCCCGCTCACCCACTCCCCATCAGGGAGCCATGCCCCCCTCTGTGCCTCAGTTTCCCCCTCTCTCCATGGGAGCACGGGAGCCCCACATCACTCAGACCCCCCTCTCCGTTCCTGCCCACCCAGCCCTGGAAAAATAAAGGAACGGCTCCTGATTTACGGGCACTTCTGTGCTTTACCACGAACACAAAGGAGAGGGAAAAACAACAAGCGGCAAACTCACAGCGAGGATCTGTGTCAGGAGCAACAAGGGGGTCCGGGGCAACCCCCTCTGGCAGAGCAGCACCGACCGCGGAGGCTGACAATAGATAAGGGTCTAAATTCGGCTCTGGGCTCCGGCCCCGAGCTCTGTAAGGCAATCGGGGTGGGGGAGCGCCGGGCTGTTTATTTGGCTCCAAACTCCGCACCGACACTGCAGCGTCACCCGTGTTTAAAATAGGAAGGAACGAAAAGAACGGGGGGGAAAAAATAAAAAATAAATAATAATAATAATAATAATAATAATAAAGAAATAAAAAGGGAGAAAAATGCATGCACACATTGAACAATAACAACAAAATTAAAAAAAAAAATCAAACGAAAAGGAGCCGGGGGAGGGGGGAAATTAAAGGAAACCCAGTTGGGCTGGCGAGGTTTAAAGCGACGCCTGCTTTAAAAAAAGAAGTTGCTAATTTTAACTCTCCAGTGGAAAGAGTGAGAGGTACTTACAGGAGACAGGGTGGCTGCGTCCTTCTCCACGGCTGCTGCGCGCTGGCGGCGGGGAGGAAGCGCTGGACGGAGCCGCCATCCCCGCCCGCCCTCACCGCTGCCCCGGCCCCCGAGCACCCCCAAACCCCGACCGCAGCTGAGGGGCAGAGGCAGATCTGGAGGCAGGAGGGGGTGTTGAAGCCTGCGGGGGGAAGGGAGCGGCCAGAGCTCGCCAAAAGCAGCGGCCGGGCTCGCTTCCTCCGGCAGCCCAAACGCGGGGCCGCGGCGGCTCCGGGACGCGGGGAGCGCTCGCCGCAGGACCCCCGGCGAGGCGGGAGCCAGCTGCTGGGTCAGATGACATTTCTGCGCGGACGTTTCTGACCAAGCTGGCTTTTCCCCAAGGGAAAAGGGCTTTGAAGACAATTTTTTTTTCCCCGCCAGTGGCAAAATAGCGGATGAGCTCAGAACCCAAAGCACAGGGCAGAGCCATGACCAGAGAAGGCCACCCGGCTCCACAGGGACTTGGAAAGGTGACCTCCAGCAGCTCAGCCACACTTCAGCTGTGGCAAACACAGCAGGAACCCACTGCTTTACCAAATTCAGTATTCCATACTCAAAAGGGTCAAGGGTGGGGATTTGGTTTCAGTGCACCCACTGGCTGTATTTTACAAGCTCTCCCTTGGAGATTGGGAGGATCTTGCCAGACACAAAGGGCCAGGTGCCAGGTGAGGTGGCACACTCACACCTAGAGCCTGGAAGTTGCAAACTCCAGTCGCCAAGGAACCTTCAAAAGAACATAGGCAAGGCCTCAAGACAGCAGAAGAACAGACCTGGTGACCCAAGGGCTCTTGCCAAGCAGCTGGAAATCAGCCTCAGGCTGCAAAATCTCACTGGGAGAGAAGCAGGGTGGCACAGACCCTGCATGCAGGGATGAGCACGTGATTTACCAAGCACGGCTACAACAAGATGATGTGACCATAGTCAGGACATGAAAGAGTCAATTCAGTTACAGCCACAGGCCCTAGAAGAGTCTTCTGTCACAGAAGAAGGTTTGCCTGGTTCAACTCAAACGGGACTGGCCTCAGACAAAATGCCTATTGATCGCAGGCAGCGATGCTGCACGTCCAGGACACGAGGATGTGGCTTCACTGGGATTAAATCGCCCGGTGCCGGCCGTCATACGCTTCCGAGGCTGGGTCGATACTGCTCCTCTAATTGCTCAGCTCTTGTCACTCACAGAGCGAAGGGGACAAGTCTTACAGCAGTCCCCAGACATGCTTTTCAAAATCCTCCTCCCCGAGCGCACCACTTGCTGAGCTGCTCCTTAGAGAGAGCAGTTCTGCAGTTGCAGAAATCACTAACTGCTCCTCCCTGCTCAAAACTCTGTGCTGGCACCAGCGGCACTACAAGGGTTTTGCAGGAGGACACTGCCAACCCAAAACCCAAGAATCTGCGTGAAACTAGAAAACAAGGAGCTGTTGTCACTGGTCAGGATGGAGCTTGCGGAGCTGGGCATGGTGTCTCCAGCAGCAAGTAGTGATGTGGGAGAGAATGCAGTTACCAAGATCCTGTCACCACCCACCAGCATCCGGGCTGGGGGGTGGAATGTGCACAGTCCATCGGGACCGCAGTGTTTGGGAGCCAAGGAAGGTCCTGCCCTGCACACCCCACAGCAGACAGACTCATCACCCCAACACTCCAAGTAATCACTCACCACATGGAAACACATGCCCCTTAGGCAGTATTCATTTGTGCCCCAAGCAAGGAGATCAGAGCTGGTCCCATAGCAGCCCCTGAACACTCTCAGAGCACTCACACAGCGGGACAGACCCAGCTGAGCCCTCCAACCCTCCTGCCCCCTAGCACACCATGGCCCATTGCTGGCACACACCAAGCACCACTGATAGGGCAGGGCCCTTCTGCTGCCTGCACTCCCTCTGACCCAGCCTGGGGAGCTGCTCTTGCTTTCTATCAGCAGATGAAGCCCTTGGTGTTGACCTTGCAGAGGAGGCAGCGATGCTGCCCCCATCTCCCACCACCAGGCCTCCAAATAAATTACCTGACCCCTGTCCAGCATGAAAAGCCATCACAACCCCACAAAACTGCTCGCTAAGCAGTCGTGACAGAGCTCTCTCCGTTCAGGAGCTGGGGGCATATTATTTTTAAAAATCTTTCCTTTTATTGATTTCACTCTCAGGTACAGAAGATGCATTACATGAAACCATAGAGCCCTCATAAACCAGCCCGCGGTGGTGTCTGTACCATAACCTCACTGCAGACACAGGAGACACAAACATTTACTGTAAGAGCAATAAACAGACCAAGAAGGTTGAAAAGGAAGAAAACCTGGACATGAGGCCCTCTCCCAGCACCACCTTATTTCAGAGGAACGCAAAGGACAAAATAACAGCAGGTTTGGCCACAAGTCTTGTCCACACTGGGAGAAAACAGGGCAGGAAAACCCTCCTTTGCACTGATACAAGGGGCTGTGTTGCAAAACACCCCAAGAGCCCCAAATCAGTGCTGTGGCTACGGCTGGGAGCCATCAGATGGGGAAGTGAAGGAGAAGATGAGCACTGGAGAACAGCAGCGGCAGCCACTGTTGGGTGCCACCCCCCTGCCCTGCTTTGGGGGCTCTGCTGCCCCATCCAGCACACCAGGACTCCTGTGTGCAGAGCAGGTGAGAGGTACACAGTGGAACAGGGTGTTCCCTGTGCCCTTCCAGCACCAGACCTCACTGTTCCTCCTGTCACTGGAGCAGGGCTGCCGAGTCCAGTCTGCACCACTGTGGGAGCCTGAGACCCTTGAGCTGCATCCAGCTGCATCCTCTGTGGGACCCTCTGCTCGCTCCCAGCCTGCAGCAGGGGAGACACACACGTGGCCAAGCAAACCCAAAAGGAAGGCAGGGACCCAGAGATTGGGATTTCCCCCATACCTGCTATGCAGCTTTCTGCATCTTCTGCTCCTGCCAGGGATGAGCTGCAGCCACCGCTCCTCAATCCAACTGCAAAGACAAAGCAAGCAGCCGTCAGTCTGAGGGGACAGAGGCAAGGACAGGACTCCCCATATGTCTCATCCAAGAACAGCCAGATTGAGGGAACAGCGAGGGGAGCCCTGTATCCCCTGCAGACCTGGCTGGCAGGACAGGGGCTGCAGGGTCCACCCCTGCACTACCCTGATCCTTAGCATCACTGCAAGGGCCATGCAGGCTGGGTGTGACCTGGCCAGGCACCTGCAGGGATCGAGGGAACCAGGAGCCCTGGGGCTATGCAATGTAGAAAGCATCCCAGTGAGACCAGAGGGAAAGAAATTAAAAGGATTTTAGGAATGAAACAAATCATAAACCAAAAGTTAACGAGGGATGTGGCCCAGGCCGACAGTGCAGCTGCCAGAGAGCTGCTCAAAGGTTAGGTGAACTTTGTATTTTCTGAAAGAGTCTCATGCACATCCCACAAGAAAAAGCACTGACCCGCTTGCTCAGACACTCTCCCAGGGAATGCAAGCAGCACATGTGCTTGGCCCGAGGTGAAACTGCCACGGCCCAGAAGGAAACGCAGCTCCTAAACTCATCCCACTCACCGCTGGGAGATGGGAGGAGACCCATGGGGCAAAGCCCAGTGGCTTCAGCCAGCCTTGTGGTGGTCATCTACCGGTGGTCACAACCATCTGGCACTTGTGCAGAGCCCATCACCACAGCACACTCCTATGACAGGAATGGTGCTGAACAAAAGGGAAACTGAGGCACAAAGGCCAGCACCCGCTCTTCAAACGCACTGCTAGCTCCCAAGCTGCAGCCTCACCCCCAGCACCTGCAACAGAGCGAGGAATTGTGCTCAGCTTTCCGGCGTCCTCATCCTCTACTCCAACCACAAAACCAGCCTTCCTCCCCCGGCTGCCTCCCCTCCCACAGCCAGCTCATTTCCTGACATTACAAAATTCAGCCTGAACAAAGCTGGAGCGAGGAGCGCGTGGTTCCGTCCAGGGCTGCACCTTCCTCTCTCTCCCGAGGAGGCAAGCGGAGGGGACACCGCTAAAACAGCCGAGGTGCAAGCAGCTTTCTAGCCTCAAACCTCACAACACTTGGGCTGCAAACTGGTCACAGGGATTCCCTCATCAGGACAGACAGATGAGTCTGTCTTCCACAATGGGGGAGCAGCAGGGACAAGGATGGGGGGCTCCAGCTACTGCCACACTTGCACCCATTATGCCCAGACCAACCTGTCACACTCCCAGAACCTCTCCTTTTTTTCCCTGAATAAAACAGTGTCCTACAGAAGGACTTGGGGACAGGGACACCCACAGAAGAAGCATCACCTTGCAAGTGCCACGCTCCCAGCCAGGATGAGGGAAGTGGTGTTTAATGCAAAGGGTCTCTCAATGGGTTCCTGAACCTCCTCTTGGTGTCCGAGCAGCTCTCACTCGTCTCAGCCTTGCAGGGCTGGATCGGGGACCACAGGCCAGGCTGAGCGGAGGATGTGGCCGAGGTCTGCACCCAGGCTGACTCTGCTTTTGGGGGCTTGGGGTCAGCTCTACAGCCCACTAGAATGCAATGGAGGACGTGGCCAGGCAAGACCTCATATGTCTGTACACAGAGCTGTTTCCTCTCAGTGGGAGGAAGACAAGCCAGGGATGTCTGTTTCCACAGTGCCATGGGACAGCCAGTACAGCCACAAAGTCACCACTCACAGCCTCTTGCACTGACAGAACTGCCCATGGTGGTTGGCAGCAGCTGCATCCCTGGCTCCCACAGCCCCCCATACCATCAGGACAATGACTTCTGGACAATACCTGACCCCATGCAGCTCTTGGCCATGCCACAGTCCCCAGATCGTGACAACTAACAGCAGTGCCTTTGCCAACCCAATGTGGCAGATGAGCTGCCCCTTGTTGGGCCAAGGTGGGGAACTCAGGGGGAGTAGGATTGTTCTTGGGGTGTTCAGCCTGCAGGCAGTTCTGACATTGCAGGCTTGCATCCCAAGACAGGGATGAACAGCACACATGGGGTGACAGTCCTGAGGTCCTCACCCTCTCCAGCCCAGCTCCAGGGCTGTTTCATGCCCTGCCCAAGCTGCAGAAGCCACTGCCCTTTGGACCTGGTGGCACACCCAGCACCAGCCAACCCCAGTGAATCCCCAAGTCCCCATTTTGCAACATTTTGAGCTGGTACAAAGGAACAAAACCCCACTCACTGGCACTGCCAGCTCCCTTGTCTGTCCATGCTCTGCCTCGCCAAGCAAGCATCCTGGCACTGCTCCCAGAAAATCTGGAGTATTTCAGAAGGTGACCATTCGACCTGCACAGTGAGAGCAGGCCTCAGTGAGGGGCTGGGTCAGGCCACTGGCTGTCCCAAGGGCTCCTGGGCAGTTCCCAGCTCCCACCCCACCACATACGTGCCTTCGAAGCCTTCTTGTTATAAACAAAGAAATGCTGCCCCGGGAAGGGGAAAAGTATCATGTTTTCAAAATGTTCAGTTATTTTATAAGCTGAGGGGAAAAAAACACATAGGGGAGGGATGGAGGTGGCAAAGGCAAGTGAATTCCCCTTTCTGAGTGAAAAAAGAAGGGGAGAGAAAGGGGTAAAGACAAGATAATCTTTATGTCCAGTTTTAGGGCAGAAATGCTGAGCAGGTGCTAATACTGTTCCTATTTGAAAACCAAAGCTTTGGTTTCACCAAGTAACAAACCAAAATTCCTGAGGGCAGGAGAATGAGGGGAACCTCCTGGGACCCCTGATTTTTACTGACGCAGTTAGGCTGGCAAAACCTGCCATGGAAAGGCAGCAGGGAGCTGCTCCAACCTGCCTCTAAGGATCCTAAAGGATGTGCAGGAATGGCTTTTGGTGACTTCCCGGCTACCTGCTCAGCTGATGCTTAGCAGCCCCTGTGCCACAGCTGGTCTTTGCTTACACCCTCAAACACATATATATTCCCACATATAAATCCCCAAAATATATATATTCCCATACACATAGCCCTCTCAAAATACACATATTACCATATATGTAACCCATCAAATATATATATATATTCCCAGATGTATAGATAAAACCCCAAATCTATATTTATTCCCATGTATATAAACCCCAAATATATACAACCCCTGCCTACATCATACATACATATAATACCCCCAAATAAATAATTCATGGGGACTTCCAAGCACACAGCTGGAAAGTCAAGGGAGATGGATGGGCAGAATACCCAACTTTGGAGCTGCAGGGGCCAAGAGGGAGGCGCAGATTGCGGAGGGGAAGAGCCGTGACCGCAATCTCTCCTTCCTCTTTTTTCATGTTTCCTCTAGCAACGGGCTTGGGGCTGCAAACATTTGGATGCCAAACCCGAACTTCCCCACCTCAGGCTCCCGATCTAGCCCACCACTCTTCTGCCAGGTGCTCATGAACTCCCACCCCAAACCAGAGAGACCTCAGACCCCATTTCCCAGAGCTGTGCCATGTCAGCCTCAGGGAGTACCAATAACAGCAAGGAGCAGACAAAATAAAAAAAAAAAAATTAAAAAATAAAAAGAAAAGGAAAAAAAGTACTTCTTTTCTTCATTTTTCTCCATTTCCCCAGCCCACAAAACTAAAGCACCTCAATTATGACCCAGCTTTCAGTTTGCACCAGCCACTGGGAATATCCCCACGGTTCAATTAGACCTGTTGAGCCTTTTCCAGTTGGGTTTCCTCTGGCTTAACACCATATGGTGGGAAGGAACAAATTGGGAGAGATCTCACTCCAAGCAGGGGCATCAGGCAGGGTAGGCTGGCAGTTAAACAGTGTGAAAAGCCCCAGCTCCCAACCATGCAGTGGTGCTGTCACAGCAGCACAGCACCAGGGGCTGTGGAAAGGGGGGACAGGTGGGGGCCAGGAGGAGGAAATCCACCTCCAGTGGCACGAGGGGTGTCAGCTGCCCAACAGGACAGTGCAGCAATGACCGAGAATGATGCCACAAGCCAGCTGTGCCAAGGGCACATGCAGAGTGTGACCACCACTGGAGCTCCTCCAAACCCCACAGAGGGCTGGGGTGAAGGCACCCCAGATCAAGGCAGGGTAGGAATTGTGGGGGCTCACACTCCTGTTCCACCAGGTCACCTCACAGAGGTGTTGCCTCACAAGGGGTCCAGCATGGGGCCAAATCCAGCCCCTGGATTTGGGCAAGGGAGCTGGAAGCCACTCTCCATGCTCGCTGAGCCAGGCTCCAGGGAAGGTCACAGCAGTGGAGTGGCACAGCTGTCGCTGCAAGTGTTGCAACAGCGGCTGCTGGCCCTGCCAGGACCTAGGGGACGTGAGGGGGTGTCAGGGGGGCGGCACAAGTGCAACCGTTGGAGCCACCGAGTTTCACTCTCGCTGGCTGAGTTCCCCTCGGGCAGCAGAGATGCAGAACTGAAACCTCCAGCTGTATGGACGTGGGGGCAGCTGGAGGTGTAGGAGGGCTGGGGACCAGCATGGCTTTCGGAGTAAAGCCACGCACCACCACATCAGTGACCAGGGGGTGCTGGGGGCACCAGGGGCAGCATAAGACAAGAGGCAGACAGGGGTTTCCTCTGGCTCACAGCACCCATCTTGCTTCTGCCCTCTCTGCACAGCTGGGCCACCCATCTCCTTGCACCCAGCACATCTAGTGGGAGTAGAAATACCCCTGGGCATGCAGGTACCCATACCTGGGCAGGCTCCAGCTGGCATGTCCCCACTCCACAAGCCTCTCCAGGGGCTGACACTGCTGCAGGACAGTGCAATCCCAGTGCTGGGCAAGTGCTGGTCAGGACTAAGACTGCCTGCATGGAGTGGTCCCAGCACCAGCAGCACCACCTGCACCTCCTAGTGCAGGGAAACTGAGTCATGGAGAGGGGAAGTGAACCACAGAGCCGGACACAAAAGCATCCCCCAAACCCCAATTTCCTTTCCCTGAGCAAGCCACTCACGTCCCTCCTTGTCCCAAACTGCTGACACAGCAGCACAAGAAAGGCCCCAAAACTGACCCCAGAACCCCCAAGGACATCATGGGGGCTCCCATGAGAGTACAGGGATACCAAGATGTGGATGCCCTGTACCCCAAGCACCCAGTGCTTGCCCTCAGCCCAGTGACAGTGACAATACTTCACGCCACATTGCCACCTGCTGGCACTAGCCCTGGGGGCCAAGGGCACTGGCACCTTCCTTGATGGGGACAGCAAGTGGCTCTGTGCTGGGTATCAGGTCCAGGTCCAGGTTTGAGTACAATGGGCCACATCTGGTACACTGCCATATCCAATGGAGGCAGCCACTGCTCACTTTCCTGAACTAATTTTATCCAACTTCATGGCAACCTGGGACAGTACATGTGCAGCCCAAACCCATTCTAGAGGTGCCAAGAGGGGCTGCGGGTACCCCCACCCTGCTCACACCCCCCATATTCTCTGGAGCACTGTGAGAAAGTGCTGCTTCAGGGGTGCAGGACGCTGCACAACAGCAGTGACAGTTGCTCCAGATCTGCAGTTGCAGCCCCTGCTGACATTTCCAAGGCAGAGGTAAAGCAGAGATGGCACCATCATCTGTTTTTCCTGATGCCCCAACAACCTGTCCTGTCTGCTGCTGTCTCTCCCCAGAGGCCACGGATCCAATTCCCACCTGTCTTTCAGGCCATGCTCTCCCTTCTGTCACACGAGGGGACGGATCCTCTGCCCTGCTCTGCAGCCATCCATGCATCCAGCCATCCACGTTTCCCATCCACACAAACCCCACATGAGGCAAGGGGGAATGGAAATCTCACCTGCACACATGCTGACATACACCAACAATTCATCCCTGACACTCCCTGGCCACTGACAAACACAACCACCCATGGGTCACACAATCAGAGCCAGAGGAAAATCAACACAGAGCGTGGTTCTTCAACACACACATCAAGAGCTGCCACTGTCCCCGGAGGGCAGCAGGTCTGGGAGGCCCTGGCAGGGCATAAGGAGCAGGTGAGTGATCTCACCCACAATCTCATCCCAGCACAACTGTACATACATCAGCACCAGCCTGGCACCACCTTGTTGCAGGCAGGGTTCACACGTTTGCAGCACTGACGTGGATCCATGTCAGCAGCTCACAGAAGGCACCAGGAGCTGCCATGTCCAGCATGGGCAAAGTACACGGAGCCCTGGCAAGCAGTGCCAGCTCCTCTCACCCCCTGCTTCGGGAAGGATCCTGCATTGGGCAGGTGTCCAAGGACCCCATGGGAGCTGCCCCAGGCAGACACAGCACCTCTCCCTCCCAGAGCCTGGGAACTCGGCTGCTCTGGGTGTCTCCACCCCCACTGGTGTCGAGGCCAGCTCAGCCCCAGCTCTGGCTCTGCCTGACAGGTCCAAACTCCAGGGACAGCGGGTGAGGTGTGGCCAAGTAACACCTGCTGAGCCAGCTGGGGGAGACAATCACCATCACGGAGAGCAAAGCCCAGGCCCCTCATGGCATCTCTGCCATCACCTGAGTCAGGAACTGCCAACCATGGGGAGCTTCTTCATTGCCGCAGCCTCGGCAGGCAGCTCAGGCCACCAGCGGTCACTCAGCCTGGCCTCTCCCCATGGAAACCAAACAAACATCATCACCCATGTCCAAAACTTCCAGCCTATCCATCTCCCCGCTCCAACAGATGGTAGCAGGTCCTAAGACACCTCTCAGCTGCAACTGGGTGACGTGCTGGGCTGGCAGAGGGCTTTCCCGGCATGAGCTGACAGATGATCCTCCAAAATCCCTTCCAACACCATTGCAAAGGCAAAAGAAGGAGGTGGGCACATGTGAGGTAGGGGGACCAGGCAAACCTCCACCTGTCCCTTCCTGCTGTCCCCCACTCCAGGGAACAGGGACAGATCCTGGCCTAGCCCTGCAGCCCTTGCCGGAAGCTGAGAGCTTTATTTAAACCTGTTCGTAAGCGCAACTTGCAAACAAGAAAAGAGAGCTCCTGGTGGGCACGGTCAAACACCAGCACCTGGGAGACTCACACTTAATCCTGGGTTGTGCTACGGCCCCTCTGGTGTGTCCGGAGTGGAGCCAGTCACAGCCAGGGCTGCTGCCTCCAGCACCCTCCAACAACCCTCAAGCACCCAGCCCAGAAGTGCCAGCCGTCGACAGCAGCACTGTCAGACAAACTCCTGCAAGTGGCTGGAAAATCACCTGGCACAGACATGATCTGAGCCAGAGCCAGGGCTGCTCGGCCTTGGGAAACAAAAAGGGTGTTCACCCCACAGCCAGTGTGCAAACCCTGACCCCTCACACTAACTCTGAGTCCCAAACACGAAAGCCAAACATGGCTCTTCACTGGCTGCAAAGGCAGGGTTGTATCCAGAAAAGCAGATATCACATCCTGATGGAGCAAGGCTTTGCCACCCAGCTGCCTCTGAAAACCCAGCAGGGGAAAACCGCAAGCCAGAGACAAAATCATCCTTGGGGTTATCCAAATCTCCCGTTCAAGCCCCAGTTCCCTTCGCATCCTTGGCAAATCTCTGTGGGGAGGGCACCTACTCCCCAAACTTCAGATCCACCATTTAAAAACAAAAAAACAACAACAACAAAAAAAATTCAAGTATTTCTCCCCAGTGAGGTGCAGAGAAACATTTGCACATTCGGTGTCATCGTCAGCAACTCCTACACCACCCCCCACGTACACTGTTGCAAGGGGGAAGCAGAAGGGAGTTCATAGGCACCTACAAAGAAAAAATAAGATTTCTGCGTAATTTGGTTAATCAGTCGACTGAACAGCATGAATTCATAGGACACTGTCCAGTGCTCCCCAGAAAATTCAGTCCCCCCAGGTCAAAAAAACCTCCATGGCCAGTACAAGCATCAACTCCCTGTAACAGAACCATAGCAGTGACCCTTGGAAAACTTCCAAATCCCAAATGCTACTCACAGTTTGAACATACTGGCAACAGCAAATGCAAAAAAAAAGGAGTTTATCAAGTCTTGGAATCACCAGAAAAACTCGTAGGGCTGTCAAAGAGGACTCAGCAGAAGCCCACAGACTTCTGCATCCTTGGTGCTTCTTCCCCTCAAAACCCTTCAGTCACTAAAAATTCAGGGGAAGGGAAGGGAAGGGAAGGGAAGGGAA
>JAWWMU010000092.1:3513778-3560576 GCA_035048155.1 Cinnycerthia olivascens | reverse complement strand
AGGGAAGGGAAGGGAAGGGAAGGGAAGGGAAGGGAAGGAGCTCACTGGCCCAGAAGCCAATTACAACAAATGGAAAGTGTTTTGCTTTTTAATCTCATGATTTTTTTAGCTAATCTCTCCTTTGGAAAGGGACAATCAGCTCATCAGTAGGATGCTGCCAGAGGGATACAGCACATGTGGAGTCCTGGCAGGAATGGAAACTCAAGTCCTTGCCCTCCAATCCTGTCATTTTTGGGTGGATTCATCCTGATTTTTTCTCAGAATGCTGTACACGGGCAGAAAAACAAGAGCAAAACTTTAGGAAACTTCTGAAGAGGGGATTTTGCTGTGTTTCTGTCTCTCTTTTCTCAAGAGGGGAGTTTTCTGTTTTCAAAATACTCTTTTCACTTCGAGTTTTTCACCAGTTTGCACAGGAGGGTTTGGAGGTGGGAAAACCCTCCCCAGCTCCTGCAGACCCTTCTGCTTCTGTGGGGTCTGCTTTGCCCTCCTTGGGGGAAAAGCCAAGTCCTATTCCTCATCTGCCCAGGGATCATGTAATCACAGAATTACAGAATCATTTCAGTTGGAAAAGACCATTAAGGTGATCAAGATGATCCTTTTCCTGATGCAAGGGAAGTTCCATTCTGGGGAAGTTCATAAAAAAGAGAAGTTTTAGAAGTGAAAAGGACCATACACACCCCAAAATGGGTTTGTTTCCTTCTCCAGCCCTGGGCAAGACCTCGACAGGATCCAGCAGAAGGGGAAAACCAGACCCATCAGTCCAGGAGAAGACAGGATCTTCCTCACCCACCACCACTGGATAGCACACCAGAGCTGGGAACCTCTTCACCAATCCAGACTCCCCCAAGCCCATGGAGAGCCAAAGGAGGGTGGAAGCTGTTGGATGCCATCCCCAGAGCCCATAAATTACAGCAGGGAACAGAGTTGCATTTGCCCTATTTCTTATCTGCTTGCAAATTGCGCTGCTTTCCCAGCTGCAAAGGCAGTTCTGTTCCCAAGAATTTCAGCAAAGCCATGACCTCTTTCCAGGATCGTACAGTATATGGTGGCGGGGAGCCAGGGCTAATTATAGGCACAGGAAAAGGGGAGAGAGGCATGTGGAAAAGCTCTACCTTCCCAGCCATGGGGAGCGGGACAGCACGGCCACAGCCAAGCCCCCGACGGGATCACCCCAAAGGGCTGCAAAACCCAGAGGACAGTGAATCCCAGTGATCCGGTCCTCCTGGACTTCACTACTGTCATTTTCTGGAAAGATGAAAGCCAGCATAAATCTCATCTCACAACACTTCACCATTCCAAAGTGCTCTGGTGCAGAGGGGAAGCCCCTCAGGAGGAACAGGACCCCCACTGCCCCTGAACAGGTCGAGCATCAGAACAGCACCGTCCTGGCCACAGCAAGAGCCAGAGTCTGTCAGTCCTACACCCACAATCTGAGCAGCTTGGGTTCCCTGCAGAGACCCCATCTCCCAAAGGTGAACGATGCCACAAGCCCGTCACTGTGTCCTTGTGCCCCAGCACTGCCCAAAAGCACAACCTGCAGAGATGCTCCCCAACCTAGAGGCAAATAAACGTGCATGAATTTAAAAGGCAGCCATGGCTCTCGGGCAAAGCCACGTGCAGGCTTAGAGCAGAGTTCATTGTCACTTGCTGAGCAATGTCACAGGAGCCACCTCCCTCCCCCGACCTGCTGCAGAAGTGGACAAGGACATGGTGACACGTGCCCATGAGACCTTCCGGCAGGGAGGAGGCTGAGCAGGAAAGCACAGAACAGGCAGCAACTCTTTTAACCACCAGGCTCCTTTTCAGAGCCACGTTTCTGCACAAAACAAAACCCGGGGAAGGTAAAAATCCCACCTAATGTTTTCTTTGAGGAAGGAAAAAGAAAAACCAGGAACCTTCTCACTTGCCGCAACGGTTTTCGTTTTCCACCAAATGAAGTCGAGTCTCGACTCTGGCTGCCGGCAGATCCCCTCCCTGCCTGCACTGCCGTGTGTGCCTGCGCATGTGGGAATGTGTGGGTGTGTGGGTTTTGTTTTGCTTTCTGCACTGGCTCTGCAGACCATCTCCTGCTCTCGCTCATCACAGCCTCAAGGCTCAGTCCAGCTCCGTTATCCAGTAGGGTGGACTTCCCCCTTCTCTGGCTTTAGCTTCGTGCAGGGCCACTCTCCTCCTCCAAGAACTTCCAGAAACGTGGCTTGCAGGTATTCCAGCCCTCTGGGTGCTGCAGAGCTGCTGCCATTGTCAGTCACTCCTAGAAGGTCCCTTTGTGGAGGGGAAGGTGCCAAGGCTGGGTGTTGCAGAGTGCTGGCACAGCTGTGCCCCCTTGGACAGAGGACTGGCAGCACCAAGAAGGGCACCAGCGCAGCCTCCCAGCGGGACAGCACCTCTCACTAAAGGAAGGAATCTGCCTGCGGATGCCAGGTCCAAGTGATGCTCTTTTCTAACACTCCTGTGGCAGTGGGAATGGCGATCAGTGCCAATTTGCCCTGTGCCCTGTGCAAGTTTGCTCTGCTCCTGGTAAGAGCCTTGGGATCACCTCTCGCCAGCTTCCTGGATAACAACCCCAGCTAAAACCCTGATGCCCAGCCTCAGTGCTACAGGTGCTCCCAGAAATGCTCCAAAGACTGACCAAGCCTTGGTACAAACCAAAATCAGCACTTTCTACACGACACCACTCCCTCCCCAGCTCCAACACTCCTGATGGACACATCAAGGAACGGAGGGGAAGATAAACAGAAACAACTTCCCCACAGTTTATACCAAAAACCCGGCACCGCCAGCACCTCGCACCCCCTAGCACCCGTCCCATCCCAGCAGCAGGACAGAGCACAGACACCCATTCCTGCAGAGCTGAGCCCACCTGGCTGGCACTGCTGGCACATCCCAGTGGAGCACGTGGCCTCAGCAGGGCCCACACAGCCCCTTCCCACCCCGGCTCTGCAGGCGCCGCCACGCACGGCTCAGCCCTAACGGGATAACAAGCTCACAATGAGATCCTAATGAAGGATTAGTGAAATACAGTTTAAAGAGATTAAGGCTGGGTGCAGCACTGAAACTTTTTTATTTATTTATTTTTTTTCCTGAGAGCCCAGCAGAGGTGAGAGCCAGATTACAGCCAACATGGAAGGAGCTGGCATTCGCCGCTGGCTCCAGAGACTCGGGATGCTTTTCGCATTGCATTCGTGCAAAGAGGGGCCAGGGCTGTAAAAAGGACCGAGGAACATACAAAAAATGGCTCATGGCGCCTGCAAGCCCTGCCCAAGGCGCTTCACAGCCAGCCAGAGGCTTCCTTCATCTCTCCCCTCCCACACCAGTCCCTTCCCATCTGCATCCCAGCTGCGCCCGATGCTCTAAGTCCCGTTCATAATGACTGTTGATGTTATCCGCCTGAGCCAGAGCCTTCCAAGGAGCCCCAGGGAAGCAGGTACTCAACTCTCATTCAGGGAAAGTTATTAATAGTAATTTCTTGGCTCTACACAAACAGAACAAGAAGTCAGCCCTGGCCTGGGAGAGCTTGGCGTGACTTCCAGCCCCACGTGCTCCGAAAGGTCAGGAGTCTGGTTCGCCCCCAAATCAAATGAGGATGTTTAAAATAGAAGGCAACACATCTGGGGTTGCTTTTTGGCTTGTTTTGACCGCTCATATTTTTTCTGCAACCACTACCACCACAAATTTTCTCCTCCTGAGAAAGGGCAACATGACTGTCACCCCATCACGGGAATCCAGGACTGGGAATTTGCTAAACCAGCCCCAAATGTGCTTTTGCCCAGGGGAAAATGGACAAGCAAGGCTGGTGCTGGGGAATGGGCTCATCCCATGAGCAGTGGGGCAATTACTCAAACCCATTCCTCATTTCAAGTCCATTTCAAGTCCCCAAAAGCCACTTGACAAGAGGACTTGGCTGAAAGAGGGACAAGAGGGAGGTGAGGAGCTGAGAAACATCCCTGTTGAGAGACTACAAAACAAATCAAATGAAGATGTTTGGAGCAGATCCAGATGTTTATTAGTGACGCACATGGAGGTATAAATAATTATCCGGTAGGAATTTTGTTCACAGGCAGCTCTCCCTTATCTAATCAGATCTCAGTGCGACATGGCCCCAGCCTCCCCCCGCTTAAAAAGTCTTGAGAAAACCAGATGCAAAATAAAAAAACCTCACTAGGGGCACCAATTTAATCCCATTAATCACTGGATACTGGGAGCAGAGCTGCCAGCACTCAGATCTCATCCAGGCACAGCTTAAGGGAGGATTTTTCCTCCAGCAGGAGCACTGGCAGAGGGTCAGGACCTGCACGAAGGTGCAGAGAAGGGCCAGGAGCTGAACCCTCGCACCCTGCCCCATGTCCAGCACCAGGCATGGATAAAGTGGCATCTGTGGGGACAGGAGCCACCGTGGCACTAGCTGGGCCCCTCCACACCAGTGCAAGGAGCTGGACAAACTATTGCCTGTAAGAAACCAACTGCTTAAAATACACTGGCCAACAAACCCCTCCCTTGTCTGGCTGCGTGGTACTGACCAGCCTCTCCAGCACCCGGACACTGCAATTACCTAAAAATAAATGGACCACAAACCTCGAGAGGCCAAATGGCTGAGGGGGATGAGGACAGCAGGGAACGTGCACCGAGCAGCAGCACCGAGCTCGGCTGGAGGGACCAGCAGCCATGAGCGGCTGTCAGGGCACCACAACGAAGCCCAAGTCAAAGGGTCCACATGCAACCAAAACATAGGTAGAAAAAAAGGCTTTAACAGCTCAAAAGCATCACCTGAGCTGATTTTTCCCAGCCGTTAGCATGATCTAGCCCATGGGAGGTGCTGGCCCACTGAGCCGCGCCACCACCCCCAGCATCAGCGGCCTCTCACCCTGCCAATCCCCCCTCCAGCATTTCTGATGGTTTTCCAAAAATTTAACCAACCCAACCCACCATAGGCAAGCCTGCAGAGGGTTTTGCAGAGGCCAGAGAGGAGCAGTGCTGGAAACTTACTGTAGGAAATTGGCTGCTCGGCTCCAGCTTCTTCTCTCTACTGGTGGGAAAGTCTATAAATCTCTAATAAAGAAAAAAAAAATCCCCTCCCATTTTATTCCTTCTTTCTCCCCCTTTCCAAAGGATTGCGAAACTGAGAGGGCAGCCAGGGCTTGGATTCGCAGCATTTCTGAGTTCCTACAGAGTCTGGGCTCCCTGCCACCAGCAACAGCGGCTCTGGGGGTGTGGAAAAAGGGAGGAAAGAAAAAATAAAAAGAAGAAGAGGAGTAAAAAATGTATATAAAAAAAGTCCTGTTTATTTTGGGGGATGAGAGAGAAAGCTTGCATTGCACAAAGCGGGGTAGAGGGGGAGTGAGGCTCTGGCACTCCTGCAGGCACCACGCGTTTGGGAATCAAAAAGGCTTGGTTAAAACACCTCAATTTTGGGTGGGAATACTGAGCTTGCAGAGGATGCTCTTTCCCAGAGTGCACATGGGCAATAAGCAATCTCACAGAGAGGGAGGCAGCACCCCCCCACAGCAGCTGGACCCCTTCAAGGGCACCCATGGGTGCCAGCGCCAGCTCTGCTCTGTCCGGTTCTGACACGGCCCAAGGCACTGTAAGGGGAATTACTGAAGACAGGCTGGAAGAAAAGCCTGCTCCAGCCGTGACCCAGATTCCCCTCCAGCCTGATCCCTCACTGAAGTCATAATCCTTGGAGGGCTTCTGGTATTTTTTTTTTTAAATACATCCCTGAGCGTTACTATGGTGACGAGGGGGATGCTATAATTTCAGCATTATAGACTTCAGCGCAAGAACAGGAGGGAGAAGGTGGTGGAAATATGGATGAGCTGCACTGGTTATGCATTTGGGGGAAAAAAGAATTTAAAAAAAAAAAAAAAAAAGAAAGAAAGAGCCAAGGCAGCACCTTGGCTTGGGCAGCAGAGGCTGGAGGACCAGGGCCATGTCGCAGCTGAAGGGATGCAGGAGATCATGGAATCAGGGATTGGTGTGGGTTGGAAAGGACCATAAAGACGGTCTCGTTCTACCCACTGCCACGGTCAGGGACATCTTCCACAAGACCAGGTTGCTCCAAGACCTGTCCAACCTGGCCTTTGGTACTTCCAGGGATGGGGCAACCTAAGCAACCCCTGCCACGGCCTTACCACCCTCAGAGGGAAAATATTCTTCCCAACATCCCACCTAACCCTGCCTTCTGTCAGCGTGAAGCCATTCCCTCCTTGTCCTGTCACTCCAGGCCCTTGTCCAAAGTAATGTCCAGCTCTCTTGAAGCCCTTTAGTCCCTGGAAAGGGCTCTAAGGTTTACCTGGAGCCTTCTCTTACCTAGAATGGGGACCTGCTCCTGTCCCTCGGACAGAGTACCCACTTCGGGGCATCGCTGGGGCAGCAGCTTCCCTGGGCATGGATACTCCAGACCCCGCAGGGTTTTGGGGAATGCAGGCTGCCACCCTGCCAGGACACAGATACAAGTCCTAAATCCCCCAGAAATCCCTGTGGAACTCGAGGCTGCCCTGAGCAGGAACAGCCTTAGCACAGCCCACCACAGCTCAGCACCCAGCCAGTGCCAAAACTTTGCAAAGAAGCAATTTCAAAAGAGCTGCCCTCCCCTTTTTACCTCTATTTCCTACCACCTTTCCTTTCTGCCTGCTTTGCCTATAGCAGGTCCCCAAGGTATCCCATCACAAGCAGGATGTGGGAGACCTTGTGTTCCTGTCCAGCTCTCAGTTGGGATAAAATCCACCACTGCTCATGTTTTGGCATGGGCATGAGATGCTTCTGGGTGTTCTTAATGTCTTGAACACCACCTTGGTTGAGCCCTAGAGAGCCCCTGGCCTGGTGTCTGTGAGTTTTCAGGCTGGTAGGTGACCTGTGACCCCATAGGAGGGATGAACCAGGAACACAACAGCTTCAGCCTCCTCCAGACCCTAGGGACCTCAACCTCTCCTGTGGCACAGAAATAGCAGAACTGTATGAACAGAAGCCAAATCAGTTTTAGCTACGTTTCCACCTCACTCGCACCCCTTCCCGCCTCATTGCCAGGCACTGAACCGTCACCTGCCGTGACAAAAAATTTCCGAAAGACGCACAAATAAAAATAAGATCATACACAAACATCTCTGCCCAAACCCAGACCAACAGCCCATAACCCCATCACAAGAGAGACGGGCTGCCAGGGACTCACAGGGTCCCAAAGGAAGCCAGAGTGCCCCAGGGGATGCCAGCTCCACACGGTGCACAAGCAGGGAGGTGAGAAAAAGCTCCGGTCTGGTGCGCGGCACTCGGCACCGCGTCCTCTGGCCATGCAGCCTGCACCCCTCAGCCCCTCTGAGGGGTGCGAGAGAGATCCTGACCACAAAACCCAGGGGGCGAGTGTTGAGGACACTGAGACATCACTGTCTCAGTCCTGCACTCAGACCGGTGCCTGGGCACAGCTCAGTGGGGATCCTCAAAGGGCAGCATGATGCTGGGACAAAAGGGTCTCCTGAGCTCTAAAAGCCTAAATAAAACCACAGCACATCACTGCAAAAGTGGGAACTCCAGATGCAGGGTGGCAGCAGGTGTCAGGGACCACTCACCAGGACTCAACACGCTCATTCCTCGCTGCAAAAAATCTCATATAACCCCAGTGGAAAAAATATCATGACTGTTTTGTTTCCACGCCCGAAGGGGAGCCAAACCCCCAAACTACCACCTTCAGCATCTGACCTGTCAGGCCTTGGGCCATCAGGGCAATTTCAGCAGCGCCCTGAGCTCCAAATTTAGCCTCAAAGGTATTTATCTCTGAGAAACTAAAACCAAAGCTGCATTTGCATAACAAAAAGACCCCGATGGTTGGTGCAAGTGCTGCTGGCAGGGGAGAGGACATGCAAAGCAGCCTCTCTCACCAAGCAAAGGCGCTGAAGGTCACCCAGGCAGACGCTGAGCTCGCTGTGGCTGGTCCTCTCCACTGGAAAGGACAAGGCAAGAACATCTTCCCATAAGGAAAGCATCTTCCCAACCTTCCCACTTCCACCTCATCCAGTTGAAGCAGCTCTCTCCAGCACAAAGGCAGGTGTGAAATCCTGCTCGTTAAAGCACACACTCAACATCTGGCCCTAAAGCTGAAAGACCTGAGGGCAACTAACAGGATTTTTCCAAATGGTCTCAATCTGTGTCGAGAGCCGGGCTCACCATTTTCCTCTCCTGGGTGCCAGTGGCTGGCACGAGGACAGGTGGCTTTGTCCCCTCAGGAACAGTGTCCATGGGGAAGCAGGAAGCGAGGATCCCAGCCCTTGGCCTTTCCCCAGCAGCATCCGAATGCAGCTCCCACGACCCCTGGGGCCCCCAGGAGCAACCAGGAGCTCACCCCAGTGGAACCCCCACCCCCCCGAGGGAGCAGGAGGAAGGCTGCTCTGTGTTCAGCTGTCTGACAGCAGGTCAGCACCTGCTGCTACGCTGTGCCCGCAGCTCAACCCAGCACTTGTCTCTCTGTTTTGGGACAAAGTCCCCTCGGGAACTGGCGCCACCTGACTTCCCATCTCACACCGACTGAATCCCCTCTTGCCCTGCCATCCTCACAGCTCACTTAAAGCTCAACTGTACCAAAACCCCAGGACGTCACACCAAACCCAATAGAGCATCACTGTGCCCCAGGCCACCCCAAGAGCCAGATGTTCACCTCTCTCCCCTGCCAGGGAACGCCAGCTCTGGGGAGAGGATTGATGGAGGAGAAAGAAGCAGCCACCAGCTGCTGCGGGAAGAGGCCTTGGCTGCCTTCACCACCAGCATCTTGCTCCAACCGTTTGTTCTGCTTCTATTTTTGAAAGCGCTGGGGCTCGGCGCTCTGCAGATCCCAGCCTCCCTCCCAGCCTCCCCACCGCCAAGCAAGGCGACAGATTTCTGCTAAAAGGTAGCGCCGGCTCCGCTCCCCATCTTGGCAGCGGCATCCACGCAGGACTGGGGATATTTTTGATCGAGCGAGCCGAGAGGTGCGAGTTTTCCCGGCGGTTTGTTGCCGGCGTGTGGGAAGGACGGCCATGCCAAGTCAGGGAAGGTTGAGGATGGATCCATGATTGATCCCCGTGCTTAAAACCGTGGAGATGGGTCGTCAAGTCCTCGTAAGTCATGTAAAGCGGGATGTCCAGCAGCACATGGAGCTCTCTGGGAATGCATCACCCAAGGGAAGAGGCTGGAGATGAGGCCTGACTTTGGCTGCATCCCAACCCCCTGAGCCCTTCCCGGGAGCCCCCACACTGGTCCATGCTCTCAGAGGAGAGCTGGCATGCACACACTGTCCATGTGATCCCAAGTGCTGCTCCTCACCAGCATACTCGATGGAAAACTGCCCCAAGCCCACGTCCAAGTAAGTCCTGCCTTCACCCAACCCTTCGCATCCTGTTCCAGTTATTGAAATAAATTTGCTGCTACCGCAGGGTTTTCCTAGGTGCAGAGACACGTCTCCAGGGAACATGTGGTTTATCCCCTGGGATAAACCCGAGAGTTGTAATGAGATGATTTTTAAGGTCCCTCCCCACCTAAACCATTCCATGAGTCTGTGATAACTGTGTCTAGAGGCACCTCCTCACCTCCATGACCTCCCCAATGTGTCAGCACCAGAGACGCTTTGTGACACACAAACGCTTTCCTTTCCCCCATGGTTCTTCCAGCAAGTTCTGAACCAGCCCAAGCACCACATGTCAGGCTCCGTGTCCGACCGAGGCAAAGCCAGAGCTCCCTGCAGGGGAACTCTAAAGACCAAAAATCTGCACACAGGTCCCAGCAGGAGGAGGGCACTTGTGGTAGAGCCAGGCTCCAGCGACACAGGGATTTTAACAAGCTGTGGGGTCTTCAGCCACTCCAACCTGCCACCCATCACTGAGCCAAGTAGCAGGGTCTCCACCCAGAGGAGGTGTCAAGGCTGCCACAGGACACCACACCCCAGGCATGGACACCATTCCCAACCACTGGCATTCGGAGGACAAAGTGGGCTGCTCCTCCCAGGGCTGGCAGCTCGCTCAGATGCCAGCAAGAAGCCTGCAGGTACCAGCTCCAGGGGGACATTTATCACAATATTTAGATAAAGCACAACAGCTCAGCCCTCACCTATAGTTACACACACAGTCACTCTCTGCCTCTGTATACCCAAAATGGGTGAAAAAAAAACATTTCTTGGCCTCCCAAGCTTGCAGAAGGTCCTTCCCCCCAAGGATGCCACCACAGATCAAGAGCACCCACGCCTGGAGCCTGATCCCTACCATTCCCTTCCCCAGCCTCTCATCACAGTAGTTTATCTCCTGCTCCCAGCACCGACCACAGCAGCTGCAGGGCAGGATGGTCTCAGTGACTGCCCATGCAAAATAAAAAAAGGCTAGTCAGTCAAAATAATTTGTCCACATTCTTTCTTGTAATTTTTTTCTTCCCTGCCAGTGGAAACTCCGGCTCCAACACCATGTCTCAAGGTTACTGCTGGGGTGGAGGAGGATTTCAGGTTTTACAACTGAAAAATTCCAGACAGAAACCCAGAAATGTTGCCAGTCTTTTACTGAACAGAAGTTCTTTATCCAATTAATTTATTTAACTTAAATTTTTTTTTACACTTGATGTAGCAGGTTTAAGCAAACTACATTTTTTTCAGCCCCTCAAATTTTGTCTGCTTTGATAGAAAATTCTTACTGATGCCATGAACATTTCCAATTCTCAATTTATTTTCTAAGGAAAACCAAACCAGATGAATCTGACCCCACACATTTTTCCCACCTGCACAACATGGGATGCGTTCCTGGGTACAGCGCCTAGCAATTTTTCCCTGAAGTCTTCCAATAGTTGGAAAAGAAAAAAATTTAAGAGTAAAAAGAAAAATTTCATCTTCAAAATAAGAAAAAAGTTGTTTTTGAAAAGGATGGAGGAAAATCACTTTGTTCCAAAAGGCACCTCCATTTAAAAAAGAAGATGAAAACATCCAAGTACGGTTATTTATAACCATTGCTTATATCCATCAATAACACCTTACACCTGAAGCTCCTCATCCTCCAGAGCAAGTACTCCCAGGCCCACAGCCCCAGCACCCCCAGGGCTGTGAGCTGCAGGATCCATCACTAACCCCCCTACAGCAGAAGGAGGAGAGAGGAGGAGGAATCCCACTAGGAATCCTAAGATGATCCTTTGGCAGCCCTGGGGTGGGCTCATGTCAGGGACCTGGCCCCACAGGCAGGTGCTGCTTCCCAAATCTCGTTACTACTTTTTGAGGATGGAAAAAAAGATTAAAAAATAATTCAGGAGCCATGGATTTGTCCTGCCTCCTTCCAAAAAAAAAGGCTGATGCAATAGCAGTGCTGCAGTGGGAGGTCACCCTTCCCCACAGCCCCCAGCTCCCCACCCGTGCCCCAAGCTGGGGGGGCTACAGGCACATCCTCCTGGAAGCGGTTTGGGGTTTGTGCCGGATGCTTGTAGGAAACTGTTTGAAGCTCTGGAAAGAGAAACTATTCCTCCTCCTCCTCCTCTTCCTCCCTGTCCAGAAATAGGTCATTTAATTACCCCCTTTCCAACCCTAACCACCACTGACTCAGGACAGGAGGTGGGAGTGCTCCCACCCTGTGCCAGCTCATGCCCAGCAGCAGCCCAAAGCCACTGTGCACGGCTTTGACCTTGAGCCATTGTGCCAGCAGGACTGGGCTGTCAGGGCACAGCCAGCACAGATGGCAGGGGCTCAGCTCCCCACCTCTGCATTCCAACGAGTGCTGGTCACTTAAAGCAAGGACAGTCAGGCCTCGGGTGCTGCCGACCCCCGCCACAGCCATGTGCCACCTCTGGGAAAACCACGGTTTTGCTAATTGTGAGCTGGGAAATCCTACGTGTCCTGCTCGGCACAAAGAGTGAAACGTGTGGCCCCAGCATGGTCTGGTCATGGTCTTTGGGATGGGACACCACGGTGGCTCCTGGGTGACGGCTGGAGCCTGACACATCCCAGCACAGGCACCATCTCACCCTTCCAGCTTGTCCTCACCATGCACACCAGGACACCCACCTGGCACCGCTCCGGCTGCTCAGGCTTCACGTTTGGCAGCAAAAGAGCAGCACCGCTGGGCACCAGAGGGACACAAAGCTATTTAAAGTGCCACTGGGCACCGTGGCAGTACCTAGCATTCCAGCAGTCAACCACAACCAGGACATCTCACTGTGACCAGGCCCCTCTGGGTAACGCAGATGGTGGCAGCAAGGACCCACCACCATTGCATGCACCTCATCTCATTGCCCCCTTTTATAGAGGGGAAGGTGCTCACCTATAGCTCAGAAGTGGCCTGGAAACCATGGAGCATCTGCTGTGTCCCCCCAGCCCAAGTTTCCCCAAAAAATTGTTCCCATGCAGCTCAGAGACCCATTCCGCATCTTTTGAGGCCCCATTTAAGAGAAAGCAAACCTAGACCCTACCTCCCAAAATAAATCACTACAAATTCGAGTATTTATCAAATCTTTGCTCTCCACGTGGGCACTTTAGGATTTTTTTAAAGGACACAGGCTCTTGTCAGTTTTGCAAGCAGTGGGGAACTACAGCAGGGAGACACCAAGAGTGAGGGGAAAGGAAAAATTAAAGAAGAACCACAAGCAAAGCAAAGTGGAGTGCAAGATGCAAACCGACAGATCCGGGGAGGCAGAGCTGCTGCCAGGCAGACGGCGAGATCCATCTTGAAAGCAAAAGCAAACTGCTGCTCACACAGGCAGAGGGAAAAACCTAGAGGTCTTCAGCACTGCCTGAGCTCTGATCAAACAAAGTGATTAACAAATCTCAGCTTTTTATTGAAAGCTTCTCTAATTAAAGGGAAAAAAGGAAAGGAAAAAACAAAACCAAACTCCTGAGAGTCACATCAAGAGATGAAGTCCCAGACAGTGTCGGGGGGAGGTGAGGCTGTGATGCACCCCACAGTCCTGCAGGCACAGGGAGGGCAAGTACAGCCAGGGGCAGCCAGCGCTCCCCCCATGGCACCAGCACAGCCACACGTTTCTGTGCCTCCCCAGCCTTCCTCCTCCTCACTTGCTCTCTGCTCACCGTGTCAGCAGCAGAGCCGAACCTTCCCGGGAGCAGGACTGTCATCTACAATAGAGTCACCTCTGAACTCGGGACGGCTCAGCCTCCAGGAACTGCCAAAATAGCGATAAAACTAAGAAAGAGCCCCTGGCCCGAGGAGTTCACCCTCCAAACAGATGGGACGGCAGGGGGTGAGGCAGGGGGATATTTTTAGCTCTGGTTGCAGATGGGGAAGTCCGGCACAGCATCGACACGGCAGCCCCATCGCTGCCCGTGCTGCTCACCGTGGCTTGGGTCACCTCCGTGTGCACTCCTGGGTATTAACAGGATTTAATGGGATGCTGCCTGCTCACTTCCTGAGCCTCAGGCACCACCTTCCAGGCCAGCTCACATCATCACAGCCCCCCATGGCATCTCGCCACCCAGTGGGGCAGCAGTGGTCTGGGGGAGTGCAGCCAATGTCAGCAACTCACATTCCTCTTCCTCTTTCCCCTTCATTCCCCAAATGGCCACGTCCCTGCAATCCATCACAGAGATGCCAGGCAGCACCCCATGGCACCTCCCAGCAGCCTCCAGGTGATGCCAACCTGACACTGGGAAGCACTCTGACTTGGAAAAAAAAGAGGGAAAAACAATTTCTACCCCTCACCACAGATGATTTTTTAAGTTCAAATGACTCGTCCAGGGTGCCAGATGCATAGCTTCTAGCTGAGCCCTCTACACTTAGTTGAAGCCCTCTTGTTCCTTCGGGATGTGCCAAGCAGCATCTCCCCCCACCCTCACATCCATCCTTCCTTCATGAGCCAGGGCCTGCACAAGCATCCACACCACCCCAACAGGCAGCTGCCAGCACCAGCTCCAGCACACACCAGCACCATGGCAGCCGGGTCCCACTCCTGTACTTTTCGTCCAACACTTTCGGCTTTGTTCTCCCTCTCACAAAACCGCCGTGAGGCTGCCCTGGCAGCACGAAAGGGCCTTGAAGTGGATGCAGTTTATGACCATATTTAGGCTCCTTTATGTTGCCAGAGTCACAGTAAAGGGCTGCAGCATTAAATGAGACTCAGACCCCACTTGTTTCACTTGGCAGCCTGGGAAAAATCCACCCCGGGTGACTCCAGCACCATCCATGCCTCCACCCTGCCCGGTCAGGGACAACACAAAATAGCAACAGCCCTTTCCAGCTCTGCAGTTCCACTTCCCGAGAGGAGCCAGGAGCCCCATAGCAGTGAGGAGCGGGGGATTAAACACGTTAACCACCTCCCCCGTTCCGAGAGCAACACCAAAGCATGGGGAAGCAAAGGGATGTGCCCAAGGTCACCTACTGACAAAGCCAGCACTTCCAAAGGTCCCAAGAGCCCCCCAGCAGGACTGAGCACACACAGGGATGTGACCACTCAGCACGAGGAACCCCCGAGCTGGTTTGTGCTGGGGGAGAGCCCGGGCAGGAGTGGAAGCCCAGAGCCACCTGACACGGCAGCTAATGCCCCTCCAACATGAGCACGTTAAATCCCTGCTGTGGAGGAGGCACCAGCGAAACTCGAGCAGTGGCCCCCACCGCTGCGGGGACATCGGCCACCTGCTCAGAGCCAACACAAGTGCAGATGCCTCAGCTTGGCAAAGCCACGACAACTGCAGGGGCTGAAGGGCAAGGTGCTGGGGGTGGGAAGGAGAATCCGTGAGGCCCATCCAGAGGTCTGTGACCTTCAGGAACCCATGGCACTGATCCTGAGGGCAGGGCAAGCAGCTCACTTTGGAGTTGCAAAGAGATAGGGGTAGCTTAGCGCTCCCAGGCCAGGCCACCAGCACCAAAACAGCACAGGGAAGGAAAGAACAGAACCAGAATAACCCTTACCTCCACCCAAAACCTGCACCCCTGGCCTGATGAGCGTCCCTGTCACACTGAGGCTGGCACAGCCCCTTCCCCATCAGCAGCAAGATTTCAGGCTGGCTGTCCTGGAACAGTGGCTTGAGAACACCCACCCTGGTGAAGCAACGCCAGCCCAAAAATCCATACACAGGCACGCACTGCAGGAGAAGGAGCTTTGGAAGGACAGGATCAGGCCTTCCCAGGGTAGGGGCAGGCAGAGGTGCTGAGCTCGAGTGCCAGAGGAATTTGCACCAGCACAGGTCTCTGTCCCTGCCCAGACCCCTGCCCACAGCAAGGGGGAGTCAACAGCCAAAACCGCGTGGCAGCTCCAACACTTGTGGAGGATGAAGAGGAGGGGACAGCCCAGCTGGTGGTTGTGCAGGGCTGGGGGCACCATGGGGCTCCACGGGTGCAGGGGAAAGAGCTGTGTGTGTGTGTGTGGCACATGTGTGTGTCTCACTGACCGTGTGCTGCTTTGAGAAGAAGACAATAAATTAAAAAAATAAAAACCAACGACAAAGCCAAAGAGGTTTGGGAGCTGCAGGGAAGGGATAAGCTCCGAGCGAACCGGCGTCACAGATGCTGAACAGCTGCAGATGCCGGATGCCCTGTCACCGCATCCCAGCTCAGCCATCGCCAGTCCCTCTGGCCGAGGAAGCACTCGGAACCCCGGGGAGGCCGTGGCAGCAGTGACGCGGTTTGGCCCCACCACGATGCCCTGCTCCGGCCGCTGTCAGATGGAACCGAGGCGCTGAGCCCCCCGGACAAACAATCCCAGCTGTCGGCTCCGGAGCCGGCGCACGGCCAAGGCATGGACGCTCCGGGACTCGGTTTACCGCCGGCTCTCCCAAAATCTGCTCTTGCCAATCAAACCGCAGCCCCCACAGGCACCCGGAGCCTCGCCGGCGGGTCCCCCCACAGTCTCCTATGTCCTGCCAGGGAAGGCACCCCCTAGCCCCCGAAATCCACTGGGCCCCGCTTCTCCCTGGGTCCCGCCAGGCCGCAGCGTGTCCCATTCGGGGGTGGACGCAGTGTCGAGGGTGGGCTCGTGGTCTGTCACCCACAGGGGTCCTACGGGGACGTTGCCCACCGCCTCGGAGCGGGGCAGGTACCCCCAGTGCTGCCTCCACCCCACCGGCAGCACCCAGCGGGATCATCCCCGTGTGCCGCACCCGGCACCCGCATCCCCCCGCGTCCCCCGTGTCCCGCACCCCCGTGTCCTGTGTTCCCCCGCGTCCCGCGTCGCCCTCACCTGTCCTCGCAGCGCCCAGGCCGAGCCGCCACCTCTTCCCCTTCCTCCCGCTCCCTCCTTCACCTCTGCACCATTTTGGTGACGGTTTGTTTTGAAGCCGAGGGGGGAGGAGGGAAGAGGGGGGCGCGGGGGAAGGATGTGCCGCTGCCGCCGCCGCCGCTGCTCCCGCCCCCGCCCATCCCCGCGCCTCGGGGCGGCTCCGTGCGGCGCGGGGTTCGGGGGTCCCTCCGCTCCCCCCACCCCAAACACAGCCGGGCGGAGCGGGGCTCCGCGCACCCCCGAAGGCCGCCCGGGGAAGGAAGGAACGGGGGGGGAGGGGGGGGGAGCCGTTCTCGGAAGTAGCGCCAGAATCGCGAAACGTTAAAAGAAATAAAAAATAATTAAAAATAACGATTAGAAGAAGGAAAGAAAGCCGACAGTTAAGAAACGCGAGAGCCGGAGGGACCCACCTGACCGGGGCGCGGACCGGCCGCTGCCGGGGCTGCGGCGGCGCCGGCGGGGAGCGACCATGGCCGGGCCCGGCCCAGCGTCAGGGGCGGCGGCGGCGGCGGCGCGGGCGGCCAATGGCCGCGGCGGGGGGGAGCGAGCGGGGCCGAGGGGGCCGGGGTGGGACCGGGGCCAGAGGGGGCTGAGCCGGGGGGGAACCGGGGCCTAGCGGCACTGAGCCAGCGGCCGAGCCAGGCCCGAGGGCAGCGGGAATCGTAGCCGGCGGGAGGGTGCGCTGGGCCGGGACCTGCCCGCTCCCACCCTCAGGGTCTGTCCTGGCCTCACGCGTTCTCCCTGGGGTGGGCAGGAGTGTCCGGCCTAGCCCCGGGGCCATGGGGGCACGGTGGATTCTGCCCCAGCTTCCATGGGGGGATCGGGCTCAGGACAGTGTGTCAGTGGGGTCCAGGTGTCCCTAAAGCTACACGGGTGACATCAGCTGCCCGTGAAGGTCCCAGCTCTGCTGCCAGGATGCTCGGGGGCAGCGGAAAGTGCCGGTTCAGTGTCCGGCACCAGCACAGAGCCCTCGTGGCTGCGATGCTGTCCAGCGTGCTTGGACATAGCCCAGAGGCTGCTCCTGGACGCTCTGGGCTCCCGGGGTCCCAGCCCCAGCCTGGCCCTTTCTTCCAGATCTCAGCCAAGCGCACAGAACCGGCTCCCTGTGCTCCTCGGCAGCACGGCCACAGCATCCACATCTGCTCCAAGCTGAGGCTCTACATTCCCAGCTCCTGAAGTAGCTGCAACCCAGATAAACCGCAAGATAAACCCAGATAAACCGCAAGAAATCCAATAGGTCGAACAGTGACTCCCACCTCTGTGCCAGGACAGTTTGGGGCTATGAAATGGGGCAGGGATGTGATTTTAAGGGTCGGGTAACTGGTTCTGTTCCTGTCTCACCATCTCCAGTGCTGCTTATCCACAGCCTCAGAGCAGTGTTGGTGGTGGGCACAAGCATCCTTGGGGCTGGGAGGATGCAGACCACCCACCTACATCCCAGGTCTGCACTGAGTGGCATAGTAGGAGCTGGTGATCCCACTGGATGAGCTCTCTCACCACTGGGAATGCTGGACGAATGCCATATGGCAGGGCTGGGGTCAGTGTGGGGCACAGGTTTTCCTTTCCCAGGGACACATGTGGCATGGCAGGCCTGGGCAGGCTCCCACGTGCCACATAAAGCAGTAAAAATAAAAATCAGGCTGGTGTGGGACTGTTCCTGACAGAAAAAAATGGTGCCAGCAGTCAGAGCCTCCACGGTAGATGTTTCATGGGTTCCCCTGACTGGCAGAATGCAGCCCACCTTCCATACTGTTGACGTGGAGCCAGCACGAGTCTGGTGCAACTCCAGTGCTCCATAGGAATACTGAGTGATGGCTCTGTCACATACAAAGCCACTGTCCCAGCTCAAGGGGGGCTAGGGGGCAGTGACAGCGATGTCCCAGCCCTGTTGGGTCACATTCAGCTGGAACACTGGGCATATGAGTGCTCCCAGTGTCACTGGAGCACAAAACCAGCACAGGGCAGCTGCCTTGCATGGGGACAGTCATTGTGTTTTCACCCAGATGATGCCCATAGCCATTAATGCAGCAGCACGTGGTCCCCCTGCACTGGCCTCCACAACACAAGGCACTGTACAAGCCCAAAACACCAAATTTCCTCCCCAAAGGCCTGTGATGGGGCTGGGGTGTGCTCCCATCACGGCTGTTCGTCACAGCCGGTTCTGCTCTGAGCCCCATCCCAGGCCAGGAGGGCAGGAAGAAGTTCCCCGATGCCAGTGACTCAGCTGAGGGGGTTGTTTTGCAACACACTGGGTGTGGGAGGCTCCTGGTGTGTGGAAAGTAGGCGGCAGATTATCCAAATTATCCGAGGTGTGTGGTGAGCTCAGGGCCAAGGGAGGCTGGTGGGCCAGGTGGTGATGGACCTGCACCTGGACCTGGGGTAGGGGGTCCCACTTCAGGGCTCTCAGCGGGTGCTTGAGGTTGGGATGGTGACTCTGGGATAAGCTTCCCCAGGATCTGGTGCCCGTGGACCTTCCTCACATTGATCTGGGACAAAGAAAGCAAAGGCACAAGGGTAAGAGATAAAGATGGGCTCAACAGAGAGGCTGGATGTGACCAAACATCACTGGTGGCACAAGCACCTTGGCCACCACCGCCACCCCTCTGACTCAGTGACACAGTTTCCTGCTGGCTCCTTCCCCCATCCCAATATGTATTTCTAGTGGACTTTTCAGTGTATTTGGCTTTTTGGGGCTGTTTGTTGTCAGTTAGTTATTTTATTATATTTATTGTTAGAAATAAGGCTATTTTTAGCAAGCTGTTGGTTTAGATAGAGATGGGATTAGTCATCTCACCAAGAGCTGTTTGCAGTCTCTCCTCAAGGATTCTCTGGGGTTTGTTTTCCAATCAACTGAGATCATGTATCCAAAGAACTAAAAAATAAAAATAGTCAGAATAACACGAGGCAGCCGCACTCTGGTGCCTTTCTGTGAGTTATGGGATGAAAACCAGGGAAGGATCCAACCCAGGATATTTATGAGACAAAGACGAGAACATTACTATGAACCTCAAAGTATTTTGGAAAGTCAATTTGAGCTGCCTTTTTTTTTCTTTCTTTTTTTTTTCTTTTTTTTTTGTCTCTTGGGAACCGAATGCTGAGTAACTCCCTTCCCACACCAGGCTGCTGCTTTGTACAGCTGGTGCGCAGCTTCTTGACAGTGGAAACTGCTTTCCTTTGCCCTATGCCAGCAGGAAGGAGGCAGGACTCCTGGGTCCTCCGAGATATGCAGCCACCTACACCCTTCAGGCTATTAAAAAAAGAAAAGGCACCCAAAAACCTAAAGTGGGAAAGACGTTTGTTCCTTTCCTGCACAGAGCTCAGGGAGGGGAGTGGGGTGAGGGCTGGGGGCAGAGTCTTGTATTGCGGAGCAGCATTTCCAGCCTCCTTGCCACGACTTTTTGTCTCTCTCCGCCACTGTTCATCCCTCTGAATCAAGTGGGAGCAGAGTTCCATTCGAGTTTTGGGGAGATCAGTTTGGCTCCTAAAGACTGGGTTTGGATGCAGGGAGGAATCAAAGTTTGTGGCTTATCTCATCCCTCACTGGAGTGGAAGTGCTGCTGCCAGCTTGTCCCTGGCAGTGCCGATGACCTTGCTATGCAGAGCTGAAAGCGAGGGAGGGGGATGGGGGGTCCTGTCATGCCACATCAGCTGGACCCTGGCCCGGGGTGGGGGTGATGCCCTTGGCAGCCGCACAGCCCATCTGGGGACGGGGAGAGGAGCAGAGCTGTGCACAGAGATGCACTCACGGGGTCATTCCCAGCTCCCCGGCCCCGAGCCGAGGGACAGCCCCGGTGATCGCCAGGGTCTCTGCCAGCCAGCGCTGTTCCCGGGGCACCCGTGCCCTCCTGCTTGCGCTGGGGTGACATGCCCATGGCACAGCAGGGCACACTCACTGCGTGCCCGGACGAGAGTGGCACACGTGTGGGGACAGGGCGGGGGTCAGCCAGGGAGGAAGCATCGCCTCCACGTGGCCCCTCGGGCCCCCCCCCGCCGCCCAGCCTGGCTTGGCAGGAGGATTATTTGCCCTCGCAGCTGGCGGAGGCCCCAACATATGCCGGGGAGGGAGGGGAACAATGCACGGGCGAAGCTGCCAGCGATGCTCCCGGGCGACCCTGCCAGGCTGGGAGCGGGGTCCCTCCTGCCCCGGCCCTGCACCCCCGCCGGCCCCCCGGCTCCTGCAAGCGCTGCCTTCCTCCCTGCCCCCCTTCCTCTCCAAGTCTAAATTCTCCCACAGCGTCCATTGACGTCCTGCCTGCGTCACCGTCTCCAGCACAACCAGACAGCACGTGGGAGAGGCAGGTTAAAGCGGCAGGGCCCTGGGAGGGCTCCAGCTGCGCACCCCAGCACCGGGGCCGCTGGGGAGGGGCCGTCCGCTGAACCCCTCACCCAAACGGGACCTGGGTCCCGCTGCCGCCGGGAGATGTTTCCTGGCTCGCCCCGGGGGGAATCAGCACAGGCTGGGGGTAGATGAGGCTTTTTCTCGCCCATCGCAAGGCTTGCACGGGAGCATGAGCACATTCTGCTTCCAGGCCCATGCCTGCACCCTCCCCTCCTCCCCGCCGTGCTCTAAACCCATCCCAAATGAGGACCAGGAATTCTGTTGGCCAGGGAAGGCAGCTTATATTCGATGTGCAAGCACCCTGAACCCGCTCCCAAAGCCAGGGCCAGACTTGCGTGTTTTTTTCCCAGCTGCCGGGCCCTCAGCCAGTCCTTGTGCCTTCACATCTGGGCTTTGCCTCTGCCCGAATTACAGTGCCGCTCAGCTGGGTCCTGGGGGCTGGGAGCAGGGTTTGCACACAGGAGAAGTGCCAGAGCTCTGCCAGGGCATGGGATGCAGCAAGTTTTGCAAGGGCTCAGGTGCGGGGTGCAGTGACTTTTACAAGGACTTAGGTCCCTTCCCTGAAGCCCACTCATCATTTCTGTTCCAGGATATTGTCTAGCAGCCACAGTGCTGCAGGACGTCCCCCTGGCCGTGACTCCAGGCGTTGGGGTGGGCGGGAGAGCACACCAAAAGCACAGCCCCGCTTCCTTGCTTGTGTCCACGCTGCAGCACGGGGGGCTATTTTTGTCCCTTTCCTTCTATTTATTGTGCCAGAGCCATGTGCGGTTGGAGAAGGCTGTGGTGTTTGTTTTGTGATTGCTTCCTTCCCGCCCATAACCTTTTCCCTTAAAACAGGATTCGCCCTGATCCTGGACCCAAGGCCGGGAAGCCTGGGCAGCATGCCAGGGGTGCTGGCACTGCAAGGCTCTTGGGGGACAGAGATTCCTGGCTCTGACCCTGCTTTTGATGCAAAGCTGAGTGCAAACACGCTGCCCTTCAGCTCCCCATGGCACAAACTGCAGCCCTGAATCTCCTCCCCTGGAGCATCCCCAGCCCCCGCCCAGTGCCTCCAGCAACGCTGGCACTGCCACGCTCACTCGCACCCAGCCTGTGGGATGCTCGGCTTCCAAAGGCAGACAGATGGGTGAGTGGGAATCATCGTTGTGAATCCTCAAACAGGAGCCACCACGAGAGAGGGGGAAGAATTAAAATTGCTCAAGTTGCAGAAAGCAGCCACCCTAAGTGGGGGCCACCACTTGTGGGAACGGGCAGAGGCAGCCCTGCTCGAGCATCCCTGGGGCCAGCAGCACATCCACTGAGGACAGACCATCCTCATCCTCCCTGACACACTACTCAGGGAACTGAGCCCCGAGGAGAGTTATGAATACTGAGCTGTGCTACCGTGGCTGCCAGGCTTGGAGAATTCAGGGGGGTGGGAGAGGACCCCACTGCTGTTGCAAAGCATCGGTGCTGCCTTGGCCTGGCCACTGGTCAGAACTATTTGCCAACAACTCCAGCACGCTGCTGCCTTCACCCCTCTGCAGGGTGTGGGATCTGCTCACCAGAGCTGACACTCTGTGGGGCAACCACCAGGGCCAAACCCTCGAGGGACATGTCCAGAAGATAAGGACTTGGGGCTGTTGGGGAATGTGTCCTGGCAATACAAACTGGCAGCCAATACAAACAGTGCTGTCCCACATATGTGGGGCTCATCCCACAGCGTAGGCAGCACCTAAAGGAAGGGATTCTGCTCCTCTGCTCGGCTTTCCTGAGACCCCACCTGCAGAGCTGCCTCCAGCTCTGGGGCCCCCAGCACAGGAAGGACATGGAACTGCTGGAGTGAGTCCAGAGGATTAGATATTAGAAAGAAATTCTTCTCTGTAGAGGTTGATGAGGCTCTGGCACAGGTTACCCAGAGAAGCTGGGCTGCCCCATTCCTGGAAGTGTTCAAGGTCAGGTTGGATGGGGCTTGGAGCTACCAGGGAAAGTGGAAGGTGTCTCTGACAATGGCAGGGGATGAGCTTTAAGGTCCCTTCCAACCCAAACAAGCCCATAATTCTGTGACTCTGCAGGCAGCAAACCCAGCTGGGGTTTAGCTCAGCCCACGCTGGCGGCAGATTTGCTGGTCTATGTTGGAGGTTTCCAGCTGGGAGAGCAACAATTCCTGGGGCAGAACAGGCACAGCAGAACCCCCCATCTCCTGCTGCTGGGGGTTTATCAGCTAGGTGTCTTTTAGCACGTTTTAGCACCCTGGAGGCTTAAGCCCAGCACAATGCTTATCGGCTAATGGAGACTGGGAACACTTTGGAGCACCTTGCATTTTTAAATTAACTTGGTCTCTCCTTTTTCTTTCTAGCATAAAACTGCATCCCCGTTCTGGTGCAGGCAGTGGCTGCGGCAGCCAGCGGGTAGAGCTCCAGAAGCTCCCCAGGCAAGCGTATCTCCTCCGTGTGTAGGAGTAGCTGCTGACTGGGAGCAGCCCAATTTCCAAGAACTCCCAAAAGTTACAAGCCTTCACGTCTTGCTGAATCAGTGCAAGATCCAGAGCAGCTCCATGCTCAGCAGCTCAGAGGAAGCAAAGATCGTGTCTCTGCAGCCAGAACCTCAGTGCTGAACATGAGTATCTCCATCCCCTCCTCCTCGAGATGCTCCTATGATTTCTGCACACACACCTGGCTCTAATGAAAGGGCCTGGCACCTCCCCATCACCCAGCCAGTTAAACCTGCACAAACTGAGCCCATCACACACAAAAAGCCTCTACTGGGTGAGTTCCTTATCACCCATGAGTCTAGGCAGCCTCGCTGCCGCGGGTCTGACCCATCCTTGGCACGCACGGGAGGTGCCTGGGGCTCCACACCGCAGATCCAGGAGCTGTGCACCAGGAAGGGAGGCTGGATCCCTCCTGGCCGTGGCCCTGGGGAGCATGACCCTCCGTGAGGCTGCAGCCAGCCTGCCCTCGCTGCTGCTCACTTGATCCCGTCTCCTCCCCGCCTAATCCGCGCTCCCCTCCCGGTATCCTCTGCTCCACTTTAATGCCAAAGTTGGCCGGCAGCCACTCGGCTCCGAGGGCGAGGACGCCTTTTTCCTGGTTATGCAACGCACAGGCTGAGCTGTTTGCCTTTCTCTGTGAGGAGTTTTGGGAAGCAGGGCTGGCTACTTTGTGCAGGGCAATGGGCACATCCTGGGATGCCCCAAATACGGATTGAGAAGCTGTATGCTGGTTCCTCTCCTCTCCCTGCTCCAGGGGCTGTTGTCAATTCCCAATCCATCCCCCTTCTCCTCTTCCCAGGTATCCCCCATGGTTCAGCCCTGCTCCCTTTCTACCTGGCTTCTCCATGCTGCAAGAAGAGCTTTCTTCAAGCTCACAGTGTGCCTGGCACATCATCCCAGTGAATCCTGCCTTAGCTTCTCAGTGAACCCTGGCACAGCATCCTGGTAAACCCCACCACAGCACCCCAGCTAACCCTGCCATGGCATCCTGGCTAATCCTGGCACAGCATCCTGGCTAATCCTGGCACAGCATCCTGGCTAACCTGCTGTGGCATTCCTACTAAACCTGCCATCCCAGTTACCTCTGGCAGCTCCCAGCCAGGATCATCACCAGCCCTCAGTGTGGCAGTCCCATTTAACGCTGTGCAGTGCCATGGTACTGCTGACACTGAGTCTCATTTTGGTTTTCCATGGACCACGAGGCACAGCCCTGAATTCTGGCACCCCCAGGGCCAAGATCCCCCAGTCCAGGGCCTCACCTCACTGCCTTTCCCTCGAGTCAAGGCTCCAGCAGCCCCTTTCAAGCCATGGGTTTATCTGCTCCACCACAACCCCTCTTCAGTGCTGGGAGCTTTGGAGATAAGCGAGAGCTCAGGAGAGTGCAGATTTAATGCTCCAGCTGCCACTCCCAGGGATGCTGTTTCTGGGCTGCCACACAGCAGCATTTGCGCCCTGTGCTCGGTGGCCAACTGTGCCACTAGCTTAATTTGGGATAGACCTAGGGTGCCTGCTGCCAGTGCCCAGGGTGGACAAGATGCTTCCAGCCATGAGTGTGGGTTCCAGGCCTTCCTCACTGCAGGCTTGGACCCATTGCTGAGGCTGCTGTGCCCTTCCAAAACCCACCATGGCATAAAAAGCTGCCAAAGATCCTCTTCTAAGGAACAAATCATCCCCAAACCTGTCCACTTTGGAGGCATCCCAGCCACCTGCAACCAGACCCTGAGGGTCCTGACATCCAGCTGCCTCCCTGCGCTCATCAAGAGCCCACATATAACAGATATTGGTGCTATTTTTAGGCTTTGCTTGTTTAATTATTGTGAAAGGTTTTGAAGGATCTCTTGAACGCAAGGAAGCAAGCACCCGAGGTGCTCACTGGATTTCCCTTCCTGAAGCACAGGGCAGAGAGCAGAGCTCCTCTTTGCCACAGGAATCCTCCAAGCCCAGCTCCAGCCTGCTCAGTGCTGGCCTGCAGGGCTGGAGGGAGTGAATCTGGGCTTTGGAACCACTGGGTGATTGTGAGGACAGTGGCTCAGGAGCCAAAACAAGGGACAAGCCCCTTTCCCAAACCAACACTTGTCTGGCACAAGGGACTTTGTTGGAGCTGGGAAATGCTGGGTCTCAGCTAACAAAAACCAGTGCAATCCCAGCACCGGCTTCCATTAGGAACAAATGTGGTCCAGAACTCATCATTTTTTTATTTTTAACTGAATGGACAGTTTTCTTGCTGAAAAATGACCTTATTCTCAGCTTGCCAAGCAGAATTGCAATGGCAGGATTTTTTAAAAAAACAGTTCCTTTTGTGTTTCCACTTACAAAAAGCCAGAGAATGGCCTTTATTCGAGATTAAAGGGGTTTGGTCAATTTGAAATCCTCTGAGATTTCAGCAAAATGGTATATAAAGAAGCAAGAGCCAAATCTTCAACTGGTGTCCTTTGCCCTGGCTTCAGCAGCTCCTGCTTTCCAATACCTCTTTGTACCTGTCAGCAACCTGGCCCAGGACTTCAAGGGAAATATTGATTTACCTCCTCTGCCAGGTTCAGCCAGCTGGGATTAACTTCTCCCAGCTGAGGATATCCAGGGTGTCTGTGATCTGTCCACGTTTCCTAAGGAATATATGTGTGTATAGCCATGTATTTGATCTGTTCATCCTCCCCCTCTCAGTCGTATGAGGTACAAAGGTAAAGATATTAATTTTAATTGTGCAGATACTGAGGTGCTACATGTCACATGAAAATAATTATCCTCCATGACAGACCCCGTGCTGACCCTGGGGAAGGACAATGGGATAACTCTGACACCGTCCCAGACATCAGCCACAGCAGGAATGGCCCAACACAAGAGTCATTGGTTCAAACCCCCCAAACCGCCTCTGCCACAGCCTTCCCACCTGCATCTGGCCCCTGATGGTTCCTGGGGACCTCAACGATGCTCCGAGGCCTGGCCTGAAGGAATCACTGCACTCAGAGATGCTGGAATGGAGCCGGCTCTGGGGTGGGGACCTCGTGGCAGAGCCAGGCTGCTCCGGCAGCGCAGGCAAGGGGGGCAAGTTGTCAGCCTCTGCTCCTTAACACCCTGACAAGCTTATAACTATTTCATTTGTTACACTGCGAACCTTTTTAAATTAATGAGCAGAAGGTTGTCACGGTTGCTGTGGCAACGACACGTTGCCAGGGCAACGGCAGCGATGCGGAGCCTGTGGAGTGGAATCAGGGGTCAGGCTGACGATGGAGCCGGGATGTGTGGGGGCTGTGGGAAGGGGCAGCCAGCCCCAGCCCGTGGCCCCACCCTGCTTCCCAACCCCCAAAGCAGCACGGACAGGTGGGAAAAGCAGCGCTGCTCCCCTGTCACAGCCACCTCCACCCAGGGAGCAGCAATGCCTGCACAGCTCAGCGTGTGCACGGCCCAGGGATGTGCTGTGCTCTGTGCAAGCCTGACCCACTAAGGAGACAGCTCACAGAACCCATTCCATCCCCTCATCACCACCTCCCCTCTCCAGCTTTCCCGTCCCCTCTGCATCTGTCTGGGTCTTTGGTCCCTCTCCCCACCACGGTGTCCACCCAAACCAAGGGTGGCTCAGGCAGAGCAGGCATGGCTGTGGGGCAAAAGCTGCACCTCTCCCAAAGGGATATGAGGACACCCAAGGTGGTTTTCAGGTGGTTTGAAAACAGTGCCATGTTCTTTCCAGCAGGCCAGGGCTGGGGCCAGGGATGGAGGCAACTCATCCCACTGCTGCAGGCCTACCCCAGCACATCTCCACCCTGGCAGTTCTGGGGCTGTGTGCAATCCAGAGGGTTTGCAGCCACAGAACTCTTTAAGAGCAGTTATTTCCCCCCACACCAGCAACAAGTTTGAAAAGGGAGGGGGCAACCAAACAGCTTTGCAGGGAAACTCCCCAAAATTCAAGCAGAAAAATGACTTTGCATGATATCTGGGCACTGGGGCCTTGAGCTCCTCTTCCTAAGTCCAAGTAAAAGGATGGATAGGAGAAGGAGGAGCATTTTTAAACTGAAAGAGGTTGATTTAAGTTTGATATAAGGAAGAAGTGCTTTACAATGAAGGTAGTAAGGCGCTGGCACAGGCTGTCCAGAGCAGATGCAGCAGCCCCATCTCTGGAAGTGTTCAAGGCCAGGTTGGACAGGGCTTAGAGCAACCTGGGGTAGTGGAAGGTCTAGTGACAGGGTGGTGGGATGAGATGAGCTTTAAGGGCCTTCCAAGCCAAACTATTCCATGATTCTATGACTTTATGGCCTCCAGTCCCTCTCACTCCCCTAAGAGCAGTTCAGCAGCCCCATACACCCAATTCTGCAGTTGCCCTGTGCATGTGGCACCCACACCCAGGGAGCTCACGCAGTAGGAACCCAGCAGGGAGAGCAGTGGGTCAGGGGCCAGCCTGGGAAGGCACAGCCCTGCTGGGTGTGGAAGGAGGCTCTGTACCCCCTTGGAATGTGGTGGAACAATGGGGTGAAGCCTGAAGGGCTGGGACAAAGGGAGTGGGGTGCAGGATGGGGACTGTCACTTCCCCAGCACAGGGTGTGGTGGCCACCCTCTGCTCAGGACAACGCAGCTGACATGTCCCTGACATCAAAACCTGAGGGTGTGAGCATGAGAAAAATGGGGTGGGGAAGGCAGATTCCGGGGCTGGGGATTTCTCTGTCTCCTGGAAAGGGAGGTCTGGGCTCATCCCAGAGCCACCTGCACAGAGGAGAGCAGCTCTGTTCCTCACTGACATGCCCAAGGTCCCCATAGCACCCAGATGGGGTTTTCACTGGTCTTTTCAAGGTACATCTGGCCTAGACACCTTCTGATGGGAAAATAGGGGGCTGGTATGGACCACAAACCTCAACTCCCTTTCCAGCCCTGACAGAGTCACAACATAATGCAAAATACGTATTTGTAATACATATACTTCTAGTTATTTAATACAAAACTCCTACTATAGGTTTAATATGCTATATAGTGAGGTTTAATATTCTATAGTGAGGTTTAATATGCTATAGAGTGAGGTTTAATATGCTATATAGTATATTTTAATGTACTACATATATTTTTGTGTACACAAGATTTGTATATATATATACATATATCTATATATATATAGATATGTATATATACACGTCTAAAACCTCCCCAAAACCAGCTCAAACCCATCTTCTTATCCAGATTTTGAAGGCAGCTTGGTGCTGAGCTGCTGGCAAGAGGAGTGACCCATGGGGTAAGCACTGACACTTCACCCTGTGGGTCTCATGCTGCTGAGGATGCTGCATCCCCCAGCCTGATTCTTTGTGCTGAGCTTTCATCAGCACACGTGAATGGTGCTGTACTGCAGCTCTTCCAGCTCTGCTGCCTGTCAGGAAAATGTCTAAATATTTCTATTTTCCCCAAATACATTTTTCATCAGAATTGGAAAGGGGAAAAAAAATTGTAAAAGCCATGAAAACACTGAAATCCACGTTAGGGCTCGAACAAAAGCAGCATCTGAGCATTGGGAGGAGGACACACCCATGGGCCCCAGGGATGGATCCCCACGACTCTGGGGCTTTGCTGGGCTCTAGTGTTGTGCAAATCCCCTTTTCCATCCTGTGATGGGAGGTGAAGCATATGGAGTCCCAGGGGGACAATTTGCTGTGCTATCTCCTGAGGATATCCACACCAGGCAAGGAATGGGGACCAAAGTGGAGCCTGGCTCTGCTTGTGTCCCAGATAACACTGTCAACCCACAGAAACCAGGCTCGTCCCAGCGACCTCAGCAGAGGCCAAGGGGTGAAGGAGATATGTCAGAGCCACCCTCCTGCTGGGAAAAGCAGGGCTCTGACGCCCAGGAGGGACGAGTGTCCATGAGACCTTCCCTGGATGACCTGAGCACTGTTCTCTGTCACTCTCAGCAGCCACTGGGAGCTGTGGCAAAAAGCACTAAACTAAAAACGAAAAGAAATAATTTTAAAAAAAAAATCTGAAAACCCTCCATGACCTCCACAGGTGCTTGGTTTAACCTGTGGTTTATTTCCCAGGAAATGAGCATTGCCTTTGGCTGCTGCTCTTGAGGTCCCTCACTCTCACTCCAGCCATCCACCACCAATGCTGTCACATTTCCTGGGGGCCTGCTGAGCCCCTGCCCCAGCTTGGCAAGACACCTCTTCCCTTCCCAAGAAGGTCATTTCCAGAGGCCAAACTATGACCTGGCAGCCAAACCACAGCTTCCCCTTCCCACAGTACCAGAGTCAGCATCATGTGCCTCCACGATGCTGCTCCCTCCCTCCACTGCATTTTCTCTGTGCAAGGATGGATGAAAAGAAAATGGCAAAGAAGAAAAAAGGAGCCTGACCTCCCTGAACCCTGCGACTTCCAGCCAGGGCCAGCCTCAGAGAGGAAAGGACCAGCAAAATCTGCTTCAGCAGCCGTCGAGGCTGATTAAAGAGCAAATGCAGCCATTCCCAAAGGATTCAGCACTCTCCAGCTGCAGCTGCTGCTGACCCATGGCAGAACCTTGGGCTGCAGCTGACCATTGTCACCTCTGTCATGGTAGCTCAGCACCCCAAAACCTGGGGTAAAGCTCCCTGCTGTGGTCACCCCAGTTTGCCTCCCTGCCTGCCCCTCCTCCCCCTGGCTCAGTCAGGAACCACTGGGTGCCACAGGGCACATCCCAGGGGCTGCCTGCCCCATGATCAGCCCCAGTCACGCTCCCACCCTGCAGGTTCCTCTGCTCTGAAGTCAAAGTCACTCGTGCAGAAAGACTCTGCTGGTTCTCAACTTCACTGAGAACGAGGGACTAATCCTGTTTTACAGATTAAGGAAGAATTCTGCCACGTGCTTTGTTGGAAACAGTGCCCAACACCCTTCCCTGCTCCAACTCACAGCCATTCCTACTGCCAGCACTCCTGTTTTACTCTGTTTGTTAGCTCTAATCCCCAGATTTTGGGCCTCCTGTTCCTCAGGGGCAGGGCTCAGTTTCTCCTACTCAGTCCCATGGAGAACTTGCCACCTCACTCCCTCTTTTCCAGCACCAGGCATCTGCTGCACACCCACCTCTGCTCCTTAATCCTCCTCATCCTCATTTCTGCCTCTGCCTCAGAAAACCCTTATCAAGCTCCCTTGTCTAAGTCAGGGGCAGAGATAACTCACCATCTCCCACCCCAATCTCTTTCATGGTCTATTTTCTTCCTGCCCAGAGTTGATTTCCCTCACCTAATTGCCCAGAAAGCTCTTTTCCCTTCCTCTAATCAGTCTGGAGCAGACTTTCTCTAGATAATTGTGCTGAGACCTGATCACCCTTCTCATCTCCATCTCTCCAACACTCCCATTTCTTCACTAAACTCATCTGCTGGAGCTGCATTCCTTGGTCTAATTATTTCAAGCCTCCATTGAGTTACTTAATTGCTTATTCGTCTGGCACCCATATCTGGAAATTCCCAGAGCATCTGAGACAGGGCACAGGGATGAGTTATCCTGGTATAACTGCCTTCCCAGTGGATAAAACTGCTCCAGGTATGTGACAGTGTGAGCCCAGAGCAAAATATGCTTGGGAAAAAAAACCAAACTGAAATTTACTTGCTGGTGTTGCCCAGAGAAGCTGTGGCTGCCCCATCCCTGGGAGTGTCCAAGGCCAGATTGGTTGGGTCTTGGAGCAATCTGTAATAGTGGAAGGTGTCCCATTGGAAGGAGATGAACTCTAAGGTCCCTTCTAAGCTGAACCATTCCATGATTCTGAGATCCTGTGAAATGCAAACCTTTCTGCTTCTCTTGGCAGGAGGAGCAGCTGCCTGGTGATGCTTCACTGCAGCCTACAAGGAACTGCAGGAGGCTCAGACCAGCCACAGCCAACAACAAACTCATCTTTAGGCCAGGTGTGAGTTCACTCATGCTAAGGCCAAACTGAGATCTCCCACCAATCTCATCCCAGTGCCCTAGGTACCCATGGCCCTTGGAGGCTCCAGCTGGGACCATTTTCCCTCTTTCCACCCCTTCCCTACAGCTCCAGCAGCATCACACTCGAAGCTATTGGGGTTGTTTTGACTGACCCCCCCTTCCCTATTCCCATTATCACCCAGCCACCTCCTTTTTCCCAGGCTAATTGGTCCACTGTTTTGTTTTCTTATCAAATTGCTCTCAGTCTCCGATGCTCCTTTAATCAATGCTCAGCCCTATCAGTTCCAGGGACTGCTGGGACACCTCCTCTTGCAGCCACCTCTGTGTCTAATCACTCGGGGACTTTACCTAATTGGTGTAAAACCTGATTTCTTTCTCTAATCGCTCCGAGGCCCCGATTCACTTATCTAATCGCTCCAAAGCTCAGGCCTTGCACACCTCTCTCCAGAGCGCCAGCAGATCCTTCTCCTTCATAGGTTTTCCCTCCCCCACAGGTGGCCCAGCTCTCTTGACTCCCTAATCCCTCAGCTGCTTGATCTCTTTAACTAATCCAGCCAAGATTCGGCACCCTGGCTGGCTGCTCCCCTAACCCAGTCCCGCGAGGAGTGACCCCCCCCCCCATGGAGCCCTTTTCTGCATCTTCCACCCTCCCCACAAAGCACAGATCCACCATGGAGGGGCTTTGCTTGCATCACCTGTGGGAAGGGTGATGCGTGTCCCAAACATTCAGTCCCTTCGGGGCTTGCTGGCCACCCCGGTGACAAAGGCGCAGCCCCCTGAAGGCCACCCCCCCGCCAGAGGAATCTCCCCTCTCTGCCGGGACAGGGTGCACCGGCTCAACCAGTTCCCCCTCTGCTGCACCCACTGGGCTGGGCACGGGGAGGGGACAGCGGTGGGACAAGGGGAATGTCAGCCCTGAGTTTGGCTCCTGGCAGTGAGGGGACGCTGCTCCCGGGGTGTCCAGCGAGCTCCTGAGTGACCCGAGCTCCTGAGAGGCTGCGGGACCGAGCAGCTCAGCCGAGCCCTCTCTTTCCTCCCGGTGAGTCACGTCCGCTGATTCAAGTGAAAGAAGTCGATAGGGCAAAACATTCACCAGCGCCAGCCTGGAAGGATCCCAAGGCTGAGGACAGGGTGGCAGGAGCAGAGGGGAGATTTATCTGTTTTTTCCCTGAAGTTTCATGGAAAGTGAGTCCCATCCCCGGGTGTCTCACAGATACCGCTCACTAAGCCCCGGAATACGTCGGGAGCGCCCAAAACCTGTTCCCTGCTCCAGCAGGCCCTGATGCTGTCCCTGCAGAGAAGGGGTAGACCCCAGACCCTCCCTGGCCTGGTGTCCATTGCTCTGGCCCTCTTTGGCCAGCAGTTTCAGCCCCAGAGCTCATTCTTTCCTCTGGAGCATCCGGCCTGAGCAAAGCTTCCCTTTCCCGTGGCTGGCGGGGCCGCGGCCTCAGCCCACGCTGGCTCAGCAGCACAAGGTCGCTCCTGCCTTGGCAGCAGCTGCACAGGATGACTCACGCTGGCTCCAGCTTCTGCTTCAGCCCCGTGTGGAGAGGCTTTTGGAGTGGAAAGCACTACCCTCCCCTCACACCCTCCCAATCCTGGGATGTGCATTCAAGTCCCAGCTCCAACCTCTTATTTCTTCAGTTTGCCTTTACTCCCAAGACTGGGGCTTGGGCTGAAGCTGCACCCAGAGATGCTCCAACCAGTTCTGAAGGCAAAGAAATGGGAATTGGGTCTCGCCTGATAGCTACAGGGATGACAGAGAGCTGGGGCCTGATTCTTTCTCTCTCCTTTTCCAAGAGGGAACAGGGTAGTGAATCTCTGCACTTTGGGATTTTCCAGACCCCCATCAGTGTTAAAGTTGTGTTTCCCCCCACCCCAGACAGCTCCAGGTGCTACCAAAGCTCCCCCTGCTCCAAAGGTGGGAGGATGCAGTGGGAGGCAGGCAGACACCCAGCCCGTTCCTGGGTCCCTGCCCTCCGTGCAGGGCCAGAAGCACGTTCCCAGAACCCAGCAGTGGGAATTTGGTGTGTTTATTTGCAATCATACAATGACCCTGGGACTGCGAGGAGAATGAGTCAGCTTCCAGTTCTGGGCAGGATTCCTCATCAGGCCTCTCAGTTAAAAAATCACATTTGGAGATGCGGCAATTAAACAATTTCATAAACTGGCACCTCTGACCAGTGACAGGCTGAAACCTTTCCACACTGGCACTTTTTGTGTGCCAGGAAGGATGGGAAGCAGCAGAGCCCCTCAAACCATTATCTTGCAGAAATCTCTACTCAAACCCTGGAATGTGCAGGCTCCGGCTGGATGGCAGTGCCCACAGCCCCAAGGAGATCATTCCTCCCACTGCAGCCCCCAAAGAGTTAACACACATCTCTGGAGCTGCACGGGAACGTTCCTGGCTCCCAGGGGCACAGTCTTCACCCACCCCCTGACTGCTCTGCCCTGGGGATGCCGCGGGGCACACAGGCTCCTGCTCTGACGGATGTCAGCTCCAACAGCTCCCAGGGCTGAAGGAGTGAGAGAGGGGCTCTGGGAGCATCACCATCCTCCCTGAGCTGCCCTTGGCCCTGTTCCCTCCTCTGCCAGGCTGCTCTGCCCTGTGTCCCCAGTCCCACGCTGCCCCTTGGGGCCCTGGCTCCATCCTGCATGAGGAGAAGCCCCCTTCTACACAGAGTAACAGGAGACAGAGAGCAGCATGACCCTCCCCACATTCAGCCACGGCTCCTGTACCAGGGGAATGGCTTCTGTCCTGGAAGGATGCAGACGCCCCCACAGCCCCACAAAATTGCCTGACACTCTCGCAGCCCCTCTGGTGAGCACTGCATGGTAGCAGCTGCCCCTCCACGACACTACTGTTTCACTCTCTTTCCTCTAGCCAAGAAGAGAGAGGATAAGCCCAGATACCCGCAGGCTCCTGGGGAACAGCAGGGCTGGCTGCTGTCCCCATAGACCCTTCAGCCAGTCTTCCTTCGCTCATCTCCAAGCCAAGTCCCTCTTGGAGGGCCCATAGGATGCAAAGCTCAGGCTCACTCAGGAGGCCAATAACTGAGTTGGGCCACAAACGTGACCCCATCAATCCCCTGCCTGAAGTCTCCCATCCCCACCAGGGGCTGCCACCGGACCAGCAGTTTGTCCCCACGGAGCAGAGCCCCAGATCCTCACCACACCGCGCTGGTACCCGCCATGCTACAGCCTGGCATGTCTTCCCAGGGTTGCCAAAGCAACCACAGAAACACAACAAACAGCAACAACACGCAGCAGACAGTCGGCAAACATTCCCCTCTTATTTTCTCCCCAGTTCAGTTTGTGCTATTTCCCCTCTCCCACAAGGAAGCTGCTGCCATCGGAAGGGAACAACAATATTATTCTTCAGTGCAGCCTGCACCATCCCAGCAGGAGCTGCAGTGCACAGCCCCCGGCATTGCCAGGGAGGCTGCTGCTCCTGGGGAGGAGCCTGGCACAGCTGAGCTGAACCCTGACTCTGCCACGGGCAGTTTGAGCTGCTCACCTGCCGCCTCCGTGCTTCCAGCGAGGGAGCTGTGCTCAGTGAGCAGGGCTGTGCTGAAGCCAGCTTGGCCAAGCAGGTGAATCCTCCTCACGGGCAGCACGGCGCTTCCAAGGACTGTGGGGATGTACCTGGAGGTATAGCCCAGCCTCTATCCAATGTGTCTTTTGGGGCTGTCCAGGACTGAGGACCCTTTTGTACAGGGCAGGAAGCACCTGAGCATCCTCAGGACTGGAGCAGGAGCAGGCAGAGGACGTGGGCACGTCCAGGTCTGCCTGTGGAGAGGAGCTGGGTGCACGGACACCCTGGGGCTTGCCGAGGCAGCAGCACAGTCCCAAGCCCTGCAGCTGTGGCACCGAGGGGGATTGGCAGGCACAGCTTGGGGCGCAGGCTTTCGAAATGGGATTAACAACACTGTGGCACGTGACAGTGGGGACAGTGGCTCTGCAGGAGCACTGCCTTCAAGCTGGCCTGCTCAGCACACAGCACCCAGCACCAGCTCCCAACAGCTTCTCAGCCAGGCAGCCCTGAGCTCGTGGGATCAGGACTTGCAGCAGAACCTTCCTGAGCCCAGTTTAATCATTTTCCATCCCTTTTGGGTGTATGGATCCCCATGAGCAGGCTGGGATGGAACAGAGACAACAAGCTCCCAGCTGTGTACCTCCCAACACTCCTTCATTCTCTCACCTCTCCCTCACAAAGCCTGGGAGATCCCAGTAGTCCCTTTCCCACCCTGGACCACAGAAGCAGCCCCAGTGTGGGGCACCTTTCTCCACAGGTTACACTTTCCTACACATGCTGAGTGCCACAGGCTGCAGGACTTGCACCAAACCAGCCTGGTGATATGTGAAATGCTGAATGCCTGTCCTGTACCCTGGTGCCAATTTTCTCTCCCTCTCACATATCTATACACATGCACATACTTATGTACATAGTTTTCTTAACCCTCCCTCATTCTCTTTTTTTTTGCTTTATATTTTTCCAAAGTCCACCCATCTGGCAGCTCATTTGTGCTCCTGGAGTCAATTATGGCAGTAAGTGAGGAGGGAGCAGGAGCAAGGCTTGTGTTGCTGAGGGGCCGTGTGGCACCTGGGGATGTGGCACCTCCAGCAGCAGCCACTGGCACAGCCAGCAGCACTGGGAATGCTGTATCACAGCTGAGTGTGTAGGTGCAGAGGGGGAAGTCAGTGAGGGGGCTTAATGCAAGCACAATGATTGCCTGTGCCATGCAGGGAATGCTGGTGGGCCAGGAATGGTGCCTGGGTGCCTGTGTGCTGGACAGGACATGCTGGAGCTGGTCAAGGTGAAATAACAGCTCCCTGTATCTAAAGAGTGACAGGACAAGGGGGAATGGTTCCCACTGCCAGAGGGCAGGGTTAGATGGGATATTGGGAAGGAACTCTTCCCTCTGAGGGCAGTGAGGCCCTGGCACAGGGTGCCCAGAGAAGCTGTGGCATTCTTGGAAGGGTCCAAGGCCAGGTTGGACAAGGCTTGGAGCAACCTGGGATAATGGAAGATGTCCCTGCCCATGGCAGAGGGTGGGACTGGGTGGGCTTTAAGGTCCCTTCCAACTCAAACCATTCTCTGGTATGAAATACGAACCCCAGGGGGAGCTCAAATTTCTCCTTTTCTCCCCCTTCCCAAATAACACCTCTCAGGATGGTTTTAGGGACAGGCTGGGGAAAGATCTGATTTTCCTGGCCGTTCCCTTTCCCTGCCCCAGCCCGGGCAGGCACTGGTGAGCCCAGGGCTGCAGGAAAAGCCGCGGGGCTGAGGAGAGGCTGTGCTGAGAGCTCCTGAAAAGCTTCAGCCTTGCTTTGCCCACACTGGGACGTGCTGTGCTGGATCCATCCTTGGAGCTGGGGCCAGCTGAGCATTTCCAGCCGCCAGAGGAGCCCTCGGCGGGGCTGTGCTCGCCGAGCATCCCCGGCTGGTGCCGGTGGCCGCGGCCATTCGAGCGCTTATCCCCAGCTTGCAATGACATCTAGTGGAGCTGTCTCGGGAGGAGCTCAGGCCTCCTCCAGCACTCCCAGAGCTTCATTTTCCCCTCCGACCTTCTCTTCAAAATATGTGGGCAGGAGGCAAGAGGTGGCACCCTATTTCTGAGCCATGGTTGGCCACAGCACAACTTCCTGGGAGCCAAAAAATAAAAAAAAAAATAAAAAAAAAATCACCTTTTCCACAGCAACATCGAGTCGCCTCCAGCCCATGCTGCAACTGTGCTTAGTGAATAGCTGGGATTATTGTTATTAGGTGGAGTTCTTTACCTCAGGCTTCCCCTCCATCCCAAAGCACCTCAGAAAAGTGTTTTCAGTGTGCCAAATGCTGCTGGTGCAAAGCCAATGGCTGCTTGGCTGCTGGGGGATGTGGCTGGCAGCAACAAACCACACTGAGACACAGACACGCTGGATCCTCCTCTAATGGCAAGCAAGGAAAAAAAAGAACAAATATGGTAACCAGAAGATAAAAATCCCAATGTGGTAATGGGTAATGTGCAGCAGCAACTTCCCAGGATCCTGTCCCTGCAGATGGTGCAGCATCCAACAGGTTAATGGCAGCCCGGTCCTATTTTAAACACGGGAAAGTGCTGCAGCTTGATCCCACTTCATTCCTGTAGAGATATAATCATAGTCTTTAGGAGATGTAATCATAGTATTTATTTAAGAATTAAGTGTGTCTGAAAGTGGCCTAAATTCCCTGTGCAAGAGCTGAGTTGGTGCCTCAGCACCTGACTCGGTGCTGCTGTGATGGGGCCGGTCCCTGCTGTCCCTGGCCAGAAGCTGAGGGGACACCCCTCAATTTGCTTTAGGAACAGGGGGCTGCAGCAATGGCACCAGCCTCAAAGACCCTGGTAAGCAAGGGGAGAGGCAGGTGAGGAGCACAGGGAAATGATCATCCAGAGAAATTCTGCATTTTCTGATACATCTTTATTTAGAGTAAACAAGCAGAGGCAGCACAGCAGGAATCCAGCAGGGATGGGGATAGAGTAAGTACAGTTTGAGGCATTTATATGAGACCAGGGGAAAAAAAAACACATGAAAACTTCACAAACAAACATCACTTTCCAAAGACAAGACAGCCTGAGACGCCAATAGATCAGGTAGCACTGAGCTGCCTCAAGGTCCCATGGCAGTTACCAAGCAGCGAGGGAGATTCCTATTTCAATCCCCCAAAAAATTTCCTTTGCAGAGCAGGTTTGAGACCTGCTGCTCTCGTGCCTGGAGGAGATGGGGTGGGAGGAAATTTGGACTAGAAGCTCCCTTCCCGTCCCATGGAAGGGACTGTAGAAGGAACTCACATGGAAAGAAAGTGCTTTAAATGCAGCCATAGCCAAACACAGCCATTATCTCACACTTGAAAACTGATAAAGCACCAGAGCAAATCAAGAGAGGATAGAGACACCACCATCCCTACTGAGAGGGTGCTGTGGGGTTATTCCACAGCAGATGCCAGGCACCAATGTGGTCCAAAGACATGATCCCTGCTCCAGTCCCTCAAAGCATCCATGGGACAGCAGTGACACTTGTGCCTCTCTTGTGTTTCACAGCCTGGCTGAAGAGCAGTGAAATTCATCTTTTAAATCAAAATTCTTCTGATGCACCTCAATTTACTAGAGAAGAGCTCACAGATGTCTTCACAAGCAGTGATTGCCTCTCTGTTCTGGTCTCTCCCTACCCCTCCATATAAATACTGATTCTGACATTTCCCCAGCCTTGGTGTAAGGAAGAAATATATACATACATATAGATATATAGATAGATATATATAGATATATTAGAATACCTTTATTACATCAGTAAAATTTGTGTAGTGTCCAGAAATACAGAGTGTCCTTGGGCAGCTGGCTGTTGGCAACACAGGAATTAAACAGCCAAAACACCCAGATAAAATAGATTTTAAAAGCAACACGTGCTGCAAAAGCTTTGGCAGCTGCATTCCCCTGCAGGGAGGTCAGGCACTGGTTTAGTACCATGCTCGAGGTGCCCAGGGCTGAGTCCTGTTCTCACTAGTCAGGCACTGCTGGCTGCAGAGCTCCAGGACACTGCACCCATGCAGGAAAGCTCCATGGCCAGCAGCAGCTTCCCTGCCCTGGGACCACTAACCCTGAGGTCTCTTTGGCAGGTTTACATTGACCCCCTTCCCTGAAGCCCCACCCCTGACCCTGCTACTTCTTGAAGAACTTCTTGTTGAGGAGGAAAATGAGCAAGTTGACGTTGACCTTGGCCTTATCGAACATCTTCATGACTGCTACACCCTCGTACTGCAGCTGCAGCAGGTCCTGTGGGAGAGGGGATTGTCACTGCCACCAGTGCTCTGTCCAGCCAGGGAAACCCTCCCCTGTGCCCAGCCCAGGGACAGGGAGCTGGGTTTGCAGTGAGAGATGCACAGCAAGGCTGCCCCCAGCAGCTCAGGGCTCCACATGGGCTCCAAATCCTCACAAGAGCTGCAGGTGTGGGGACACCACCCAGCCCCCACATGCCCCAGCTGCCCTCATCTCTCTGACCCCAGCAGCTGCAGCACAGGCTCCACACCTGGTAGTGCAGCTGGAAGCACTCCATGTCGATCCCCATGAATTTGGCTTTCACCTGGAACCTGCCCGATTCCTGACAGGGGATGATGTCGAAAATCACGTTCCTGAGCCTGAGAAGACAGAACCACTCGCTGCCAAAAGGGGCTTCACAGCTTTAACACAACCAAGGACCAGGTCACCCAGCCAGGGCACCCCCTCAGCACAGCAGCCAGACCCACAGCCCAAACCCCACTGCAAATCCCAACTTTCCTGCATTCGCCTACACAAAACAACTTGCCCCACATGGCAGGACAACAGTGGCCCATGTACATCCTCCTCCTTGGTTATTTTTCCAAGTTTTCACAGAATTGTGGAATATCCTGAATCAGAAGGGACCCACACGGATCATTGAGTGCATTAAGTCCAACTCCTGGGCCTGCACTGAATAACCACAAGCAAGAGCTCCTCCCCTGGAGTAGGGTTACTCACTGGCTGGGCGGCAGGTCCCGGATCTCCAGCAGCACCCCCTTCTCCCACAGCTGGGCTGCCGTGTAGTGCAGCGATGGCAGCTTCTTGCTCTTCCCACTGACCCTGGAAGAGAAGGGACCACATGTCACTTTGATTTTTCAAGTTTTCTGAGACACTTTGTAACTTGATGTTTTCACAGTTCTTAGTTCTTTCTTACACACAGGGGTGTTGTTATCAGAAGTCTGTTTTAATAAAACAAAGTTGCTTACATACTTCCTCTTAAGTGTTAAAAAAAACTGATGGACAGTTGTCTTGACCAATGGGATGGGAAAGGTGTCAACCTTCTTCTCCAATCCCTGGTCTGTGTGGAAATACTATAAATATGAAGTAAAATATTTTAATAAATAGTTTTTAGATTTCTCAAGAGAAAGCGTCCATGTGTGTTCTTGCATGTCCCACAGCGACATCCACATGCTGAGAGCTCATCTCCTGTCACCTGTGACCCCTTCGATTCCCAACATCTCCAGGACCCACAACAACCAGAGAGCAATGAAAACAAATAATGCTTTTTTAAAAAAATTACTGTTTTTTGGTAAGGAACCGCACTTGTTGCTGGCTGCCAGGTTGTCGAGGCAGGTCTTGATGTACTGGTTGTAATAATCAATTTGCTCCTCATAAAACAGAGTCTTGGCATCGAGGCCCTCCAGGGTCTGCCTCAGCTTCAGGAGCTCCCTGCGGCGCTGCTGCCGGTGGCGCCGCTGGTTCCGAATGTCCTGGAGGAAACCCAGCAGTGCCAGGAAGCCAATACATGTCACTGTGAGCTTCACCAGAGCAGGGCCTCCGGGGGGTTTAGGGGTGATCCCCAGCGTCCCCCAGCACACCTTGGCTAGCTCATCAATGAGCTCCTGGTACTGGTTGGCAGAGTGCACCAGCCCCAGGCTCTCCAGGCGCCGCAGGTTGCGGGTGACCTTGCGCTTCTTCTCCTCCATGGAGAGCTGGCCATTGGCAGCCAGGGAGGGATGGCGCCTCAGCTGAGCAGAGGTCTGGGCATCCCACAGCGCCCGCCGGCGCACGAGGTGCTCGTGGGCAGCTTCCTAGGGATGAGAAGGGGTGAGCCTGGAACACAGCTGGAATGGGATTCAGAGATGGAACAACCGAACTCCTGCACCCATGCTTTGATGTGGGTCTCTCCTGGCCCAGAAAATGTGATTTTTCTGAAAACCAGAGTCCAGTCACTGCTGGGTCACGAGAGCAGTGGCCAATACTCTGAGAGGAGCAAGGCAGCTTTTTGCTGAAAATTTTTTGCTGTTTGCCTACTAAGTTTTTCAGTTCATCCCCAGCAGCAGCCTCACACATCCCACCTCATGCTCTGAGGCTGGTGTCCGCAAGATTTCTGGGAGGGAATCTCCAGGCTGGGACTGGATCAAATCCACCAGCATCTGCTTGGTGCTAGAGACAGAGGGAGATGTCAGGCATCCACTCCAGACCATCACCCTCCACACAATATTCAGTTGCCTCTCAAAGGTTTCTTGCCCACCTTGAGCATCCCAGCCATCAGTACCCTCCTGGTGCCTGCAGAGTCCATCCTTACCTCAGCAGCAGGCTCCTCGTGTCACTCTCCTCACTGTTAGCCACTGGCACCAGCTTGTTGGTGAGGGTGAGGGAGATCTCTGTTCTGCTGAGCTGGGAGAGCACCTGCTCAGCACCACTGTCTCCCAGGCTGGCAACACTTTCCCCTGCGAGGGCAGAGAGAGCCCTGCTAGCTGTGTTGGGCTCTAGAGGGCTGGATTTCCATGCCCAAAGCAATCCAGCTCAAGCTTCGTGCAAGGGAAGTGTGCTCATGTCCACCCTCCTCCCCTCAGGGTAGGTGGTCATCCCAGAGTTCAACCTACCAACCAGGGAGTGGACTGTAGGAAGCTCATCAAGATCCTCCAGGAGCTTGTGCAGGGGGTCACTGGGGTGTGGTGCAATGGAGTCCTGGTGCTCGAGCAGGAGCTGGACAGTGCAAGGGTTGGGTCAGTGGCAAAAGGGGATGCAAAGGGAGAGCGAGGGAGAGCCACCCTTTGCACTCAAGAGGAGATGGAGAAGATATGAGGTTTGAAAAAAGAAAAACCTGCAGAATCTAGGTTATTTCCTTGCTTAGAAGAGGAAAAAAAGGAGTTAGGAGGAGGGAAGCTGTGCCAGAAGTGGGAGAGAGAGGAATGGGAAGAAATGCAGCAGAAAGCCCAGGAGGTGGGAGCAGAGGAAACAGGGCTTGCCATGAGATTTATGCCCTGACCTTGTGCGTGTTGATGAGCTCCCCCAAAGTGATGTAGATGACTGGTTTGGCCACTGCCACCATCTCTGAATACTCATCCATGTTAAACCTCTCTTCAGGCTCAGGGACACAGCAGGCAGCAGAGATGAACCTCCTGTAAGGAGAGACCCCTTTGGTCAGCCCCAAACGCCTGCCACCAGCCCTCCCACCCCATCACCATCCTGGAGCCCACCTGAACTTGTTATGGGTGTCCTCCAGGTACTGGTTCACCCCGCAGAGATGGGCACTGTCCCCCTCAAAGGTCTTGTGGGCAGCGGCGTGCTGCAGCACTCTGGCGATGGAGCCCAGGCTGCGGCGCTGGTCGGGGCTCAGGGCCACCCCGGCCAAAATGTCCACGATGTCAAAGCCATCAGGGGCCACCACTGCCGGGTTCATGAAGCGATAGTAGAGCAGGTTCCCCACGATCTAGGACATGAGACAGGTGGGGGTTTTGGGGAGCAGATGGGCTGGGGCCCAGGGAAGTGATAGCTCAGCAGGGAAGGGTGTTTCATCCTTGTGCTGCATGGTAGGACCCTCCTGGAAGAGATCTCAGTGCAGGGAAAAACCCACTCTTGGCATTTCCTCAGTGGCTCAAGGAAAATATTGACTTGGTGGTGTTTTTAAGTCAAGAGGACCTGACCTTTTGTGGAGGAATATTGGCCCTTCATGTACAGACAGCTGAACCCCACCAAACCATGCAGGTCCACCAGCCCCACGGTACCTTATCAACTTCCTCTGCTGGGGTCTTGGGGAATTTCTCAACCAAGGACATCCTCAGGATTTTGGCCATGTAGCGCATCCCATAGCTGAAGAAAGGTAGGGAAAGGACCATCAGCACTCAGGCCCACCCTGATGACCCAGTTCTACTACCCATTGTCCAAGAAGCAGCAAGCCCCCAGCCCTGGGGTGATGGAGAAGCCCACAGGTAGGATTGGCAGCTACAGCACCCCTCACAGCTCCCTCCCCCACCCTGCTGCCAACCCAGGTATCTCTGGAGGAGGCCTTCATCCTCTGAGATGACCAGAAAGCTCAGATTCTTCCCGGCAGACATCTCAATGTCAGCAGTAAACTGCCCAGAAATGGAGCAGAAAAACAAGGCAGCCGATGAGGAGCTGCTGATATTTGGGGTTCCCCTTGCTGACAGTGCCGCAACTCAGTCCTGTAGCAGCAAAGGGGCCAGGAAACCCCCCACAACCCAACCTCCTTTCTAAGGCCTTGCTGGAGACACCTTAAAGCCAACAGCACTCCTGAGGTGTGCACAGAAACCATTGAGATACTTACGGGATCTTGTCAACAGAAGAGGTGATGGCAGAGACAAACTTGTCTGTTATTGCCAGGAGATTGCGGATGGAAATGTCCAGTCGCCTTTGGACCTCGGGGTGGGTGAGAGCCTGCTCAGGGCTGACTTCATAAGGGAGCTTGCTGTGAAGGGAAGGCAGGACTCCATCACCATCCCAATGCCCATCACCCTGTGGCCGAACCAAGCCTTCTTATCCAGGGCCTGACCTTCTATGCCCACTCTGCGACTCCGTCTGGTTGATCCACGCCTTGTAGATGTCCACGGGGTCCGTGCGGATGCTGAGGGTCTTGTCCTGCAGGACCTCCTGCACCGGGCCAGCCAGGATGTGCCTCAGGGCGTTCTGCCCTCGCACGCTGCGGTAGAAGCTGACCACCAGCCTGATTACCGTGGCATTGCCCGTCAGGATGTCATGAACATGGTCCACTTTGGACCTGGGGACAGAGATGGGACAGGTGGCATGAGGGGATGGACAGGCGTGTGTGTGTTCCCCAAGCAGGAGGCAGCAGACAGAAGAGATAACAGCATCCAAGCTGATGCAGTTCAGCCTTTCCCTGGGCCTGTCCCCACAGCAGGGCACCCACAGATGCCCACCTGATCTCCTCCTGCAGAGCCACTTTGAAGAGCTGGAGCAGCAGATAAGCCTCCCGTGGGTTGGACGCGTAGTTGTAAAGTGTGAAGATCACTGACTCCATGAATTTGGTGGACTTGTTCTGGGGCATCTGGAAGATCAGCCTGGCCAAGTACACTGGCTGTGTCTGCAGGGAGGAGGGACACCAAGCTAAACCAAGTGTCGTGGGGTAGCCGGGGGCCAGGTCCCTGCACTTCCCCCCCAGCTGTGGGGGACACAGCAGAGTGCCCCAGCCTCACCTGCAGCAGGTAGAAGAGGTGCTGATAGGCCTCCAGCTTTTGCCTCTTCTCCTTGCTGAGCGACTTGAGCCCCTTCTGCTTGTCCATGGACATCATCTCTGAGAGCTGCTCCTTGTTCTTCTTGGTCAGCTTCTTACAGTGGGAGACCACCTCCTGCAGCCACACAGGCAGCAAGAGAAGCACTGGGATTTAAGGTTCTGTCATTCTGACCAGTTTCTGGGAGAACCAGAGACACCCCAGTTCTCCCTAACCCCTCCCACTGCTTAAAAAGTGCAGCAGGGACAAATCCAAGCGGCAATGCCACGGCGGGCAGGACCACATGAGGCAACCAAGTCCTCCTCCACTCTCTCTACCTGCAGCGTGATCCTGTTCTTGACCAGCAGTCCAATCTTGATGTCCATGAGGTCCAGGTCGCTCTCCAGCTGCCGGCTGGCACGAATCCTCTTCACCACCTCCTCCTGCAGCCGCAGCACCTCCGACTCCTCCCAGAAGTCGTGCTGGCTCTGCTCCAGCAGGTGGATGAAGCGCCGGACGATGCTCAAGGGTGGACTCTTGGTGCAGACTGCAGCAACACACAGTAATGCCATGAATATCTGCAGAAGGATGGAGTGGCCCTCACTGCAGACCCTCAGCATTCACCCAGACACCCCATCCTCCTCCCCAAAAAGCATCTTCTTGTAGCACCAGGACATGGGACAGCATGTGGCCACACTGTGCAACAGCCGCCAGGAATCTTTCAGGGGCAGAGGGGCAGCCCCAGGGCTGATGACCAAGGACCAGCAAGGCTCTGTCACTCCTGTCCTTGCTTCCCCACTGCACAGGACCAGCAAGGGAAAAGGCAGAGTCCCCCTCCCAATTAGCCATTGCATTTCAGAGTGGCAACAAGCAGGCACTTACCCAGCATCCTGTAATCCCCACGGGCCTTGTTTGCTCTCACAAAAGCCTGGATTTTAATTACAGCTTTAATCTGCCAAGACAAACAAGGGGGTGGGAGATGTTTTTCCGTAGTGTTCCTGACACACACAGGGAGTGAAGGAGAGCTGGACAAGCACATCACTGCCTGGTTTCACTGCCAGGAATGTGTTAAGGCCTGGGATGAGGGTCTGTACAATACAGGAGAGATTTTGGGATCCTACTCTTCTCAGTGGTCATTCCCCTCCACTCACTGTATGTCAGAAGCTGCAGCAACTCCAGAGGTGCAACTTCACTTCCCACAGCTGACATCCCTCTCTTTTCCCCACAAAATTTCCTTCCCCTCCTAAAGGGTATCTCAAAGTCATTGTTGTTTTTTGATGGAACTGGAGTGGTTTTTCTCTCCTCACACTTAACAAAACCTGAGAGTTTGGCTTCCAGACTCACCAGGTACCCATTCCTTCCCATCTGCCCCCCCCCCCGCCAGGGTGAATCAGTTCTTCCAGCTGCACTGCAAGCACTTGTGGACAGGGATCCAACTGTGTGCTCTGGATCATCCTCCTACATCCCCACCAACACGGTCCCAGGAGTTGTTTGACTCCAATCCCATCACTTACATTCTGCCTGAAGTAGTTCAGCCTCTCCTGGTACTTTCTCTGTGCCTGCCACATCCTTACAGCTGCCTGGATCTGGGAGAGATGTTCAAACATTTGGATTCTGGAAGGACTTGCTTGGCCAAATGGAACGGGTGCAGGGGAAAAATCACAAAGACTTCTAGGGGAGGTTTAGGTTGGATATTAAGGAGAATTTCTTCACAGAAGGGGTGGTCAGGCATTGACACAGGCTGCCCAGCAAAGTGGCTCTCCATCCCAGGCGGGATTTAACACCCATAGGGATGTGGCACTTGGGGACACAGTTAGTGGTGGCCTTGGTAGTGCTGAGGAAATAGTTGTACTCAGTGATCTTCAAGGGCTTTTCCAGCCCCAGTGAGCCCATGGTAACAATTCTATTCTATTTTTTTTCTCCCCTGTCCAATCACACACTGCCCTGGCCCAGCTGCCACAATCCCCCCGATGCCTCTGCACTGGGCAGGGGTAGATGCCACCCTCACAAGCTGAACAAGCAGGCAACAATACCCAACATGGGAACAAAGGCAGAAGAAAAAAATCTTCCAAACCTTGATTGCAGCCTCTGTGTTGGATTTCAGATAGTTCAGCCTCTCCAGGTAAGCTCTGCGCTGCCTGTACCCCCTCCAACAAGCCTGAGAACAAGAAGACACCAGGTAGAGGGACCTGTGTGAGGTCACTGTGACTCCATTGGTTTTTCAGGGAGCACATGAGGAAAGAGAATAACACAGCGTGGGGGAAAGAGGAAACCAGCACCCAAAGCAGCTACTGTAAGAGAAACAAGCCCTGCACTACTCTCTGCAGCACCTTGGGGTCCTGGCTGTAGAATTACAGAGCAGCAAGCACTGGCACTCCCTGGGACCTGCTGGAAGGTGCTGCCAGCAGCTGCCCTTGGTTTGTGTCACTGTGTTCAGAAGGGGGACAGGTTCTGTCACCTGGATCCTGATGGCAGCTGGCCTCTGCTCCCACAGGACGCGCCGCTGTGCCGCGAGCCGCTGGCGGATGAGGCAGCCCCGGAGCCGCGCCTGCAGCTTCACCACCAAGGCCACGTTGGCTGCCCACAGGAGCTCCCGGTCGTGTGCCACTGTCACTCGGGTGATAACCCTCTGCAAGGACATGAGGCACCAGCTCAGCCCCAGTAATGCCATCAGTGCCCACCCAGCCCCATCCCACCCATACCTGGATCTCCTCCCTGCTCAGGTGTGTGGTGTTGAAGCTGCCGTCGCGTGGGCACTGCCAGCTGCCCTCCAGGGTCTGCAGGTTCAGGTAGAAGTTGGCACCATCCAGCAGCCTGTGCTGGATCCAGGATGGCTTCGTGTTCCCTGCATGCCAGGATGGATTGGAGCTTGTCATGGGTTGCAGTGTAAAATATAATCAGGGGTGGGTTATTCTATTACCACCCCTTAGAACTGGGATGGGGGTAGTGATGTGATCTTCTGTTGATAAATCAGCTGATAAGAAACCATCCAGAGCAGTTTCCTTAT